>JASANG010001630.1:0-385394 GCA_030248215.1 Enoplolaimus lenunculus | reverse complement strand
AACTTCGTGAAAAAAGTTCATTCGGACACGGGTCAGGAAAAAGACGGCGAGAACCTCAACAAAATTTTAGTACTAAGAAGCATATGTAAAGTTGAGGTTTGATCCCCGTTCGTTTACCAAGTACCATGGTACTCCCTTCGAGAGAAGGAACTTGAATCTGTCAATGAGTTCACTCAGAATGCCGCAGTACGTCGAAAAGTTTGTGAACAACATTTAATTTTCACAAATCAACCACTTCGAACTGACAAAGTTCCTTGTCGACTTGGAGGTCGGCCGCGTCCACTTGGGCGAGCTCCCGACATTGAGATCACAACAGACGCAGTTTAGGCTTGAACAGTTAAACGTCATGCCACTCAACTGAAATCAAAGCCAAACAAGCTGTTTAGTAAAAGCAAAAAGTAGCTTTAACCAGAACAATAACATGTACAACTGCCAGTTATTGTAATTTTAAACAAAACGGCATAATTTACACTCAGCTCGGCAGAGAATATGATGTTCCAGCACCTGAATGACGGTATACAATACTATTTTATCAGAAAAAAGAAGCGAACACAGTATCAGACTTCCTTAAAATATCATTTGCAGACAGCAAATTCAATTTTGATGAAATTGCATCTTAAACGCATTTCTTTGACTAAAAATCTACGGGACCGTAGTAGGAGGGAGCCAGGATCTCTTATACTACCTAAAGTTTTCCTCTCATCACAATAGATTCAACCTTAACACATTTAAAATTCTGGCGTGCCCCGCTTAAAAATTTGTACCCCCCTAGTAAGTATGTTAAGTTAGCTATTGGCCAAGAATTTATTCTTTCAACACTAGTAAGTACCTGGCAATAACCAGGTTCTGTTGTTGGCATAGCAACGTCATGTCGACAACACTGGCACAACACAATCGCTTCGCAGCTAATGTTCTTTCTTGGACAAATGTTACGCAAGCATGCGGTGAAGCTCGGATATCCGCAACCACAAGTTGCACAAAAATCTTCACAACATCGACCGGTGGCTGCACAGCAACCTTTTTCAGGATCTCTGTTTTGATTTGTGTCATCCTGAACAATATCTCACCATGGACAAACATAGTCCACCGCCAAGAAAGCATGTTTTATTGCTCCTGCAGATCAATAATACAGAATTCTCAGGCATCAGATTTACCAGCTATTTGGTCTGACTAGCATTAAGTTCAAGACAAACTGTGTGTATTTTGTTGCGCAGGAATTTTGATTGCAAGTGCACTTTCAAGATATAAGTCATGCATAAAACATAACAAGTTGGTGATAAAAAGTGAATTCTGTGAAAACTTTCGACGTTATTCCGAATTAAATTCGGAAACCAATTTCAGACTGAACAGACATCAGCTACAGAAACATTGCTCAATGGCACCTCAAGATTATAAGTATATATAAAATTGTCTTTTTTGAAACAAAAATAAAAATATAAATTTGTAACAATGACTTACTCTAATTATGTACCAGACACCGACTGCTAAAAGAACCATGAATAAGTAACCGAACAGCGCGAATGCAAGAGATTGCAGGAAGTGGCAGTGACATTTGATTCTAATTTGAGTTGAAATTTTAGTGTCAAACCATTGCATTGGAATAGAAATGATTCGCTGACGCTTTTCAAATCATTTTAATAGAAATGATGTAAAAACGCAAAGCCTCCCTTTTTAAAATTTTATGCTGAAATATAGATTAAAGCATGTTTTACGGAAGGTAAGTATTAATAACTTATCAAGTTTGCATATACATAAAGTTATCTAAGTCTATTTCACATATTCTTTCTCAGACTGAGCCTTGGCACTAGTGTATGTTCGGATATTTCTTTCCAAAAATCAGCATAAATCGCTTAACGAATCGTGCAGATTTGCATACAGATCTGACGGAAATGTTCGATTTAAAATAGTAATGACAAAATTCATCTGAAATCATAAAATTGTTACGAATGCATTCGCTATTTTTTTAATTTTACAAATCCAGAGGAATAGTTACATACCAACCATTCTGTTGCAAAATTTGCTAAAATTTTCTATATCTCAAGCGTTTCCTTAACTCATGCCGCAAGCTCTTAAAAGTCGGCAATTTGGTAAATATTTAACCTCGTAAAGACAAGTTAACAAAATGCAAAATCTGCCCCAGTAGAGCGTTGCAAATCGCCATAACGTCACCTGAATTGAAGCGAAAGATATTGAGCTTACTTTTAGTTTATTTCAACTATACGAATTTGACGATTGCATACCGCATGTGCTCATTAGGCTCATAAGGTATTTATCATAATGGAGACGGCCGGCGATCCTAATTATTCACTGAAATCTTTGGACGAACGTGAGAAACAACTCCGTGCTAAAAAGCGGACGAATACTGCCGTCAACAATTTTTTTTGGAAATTCAAATCAAAAACCTCGAATCACAACAGGCATTGCTCGACAAAGCAAAAAAGGCTAACAATGAAGTTGTCGAAGTTGATTTGGAAAAGGACATTCCTGAAGTATTTCAAGATAGTGAGTATAATCTTTATCTGTATAAATAGATGTGTTAAAAATTTTAAAATTACACTTCATGAAACAAAGTTCAGGCTTTGGAAATTTGTAATTGCACTGCGAAAACCTCACTAACTTGTGTGCAATGCTTGAATTTAAAATTGATTTAAAGTATTTTTATTTGTTTATTAAGCGAAAATAGAGGCTGGTTTAGAGCAAAATAATTGCAGGATTGTTGACTTGAATAAACAAGTGAACGGTAAAAACCACTCGTAAATGACTATGAAGTATAAAACGCGAACATTTAATTTAAAAAGCACACTATTGCTTTTTTGGAAATATTGTAACATTTATGAACGCAGCGAAAAGCGAAATCGTCAAACCATCTGAGAAAACCGCAGTTGGACAATACATAACCAGCGAAAATGGTCGCTAGGCAACATGAGCATTCATCTTAAATTCTTTATGCTGTTCTGTCGTAGTGGATAGTGATATATACAGCGCAATTGGCTTCAGCTCATACGATGTTTTATTTGAGAAGCGCAATCATTAGCTTATATCTCTAAATGAGGGATAACTCCAAACATGAATAAGACCAGAGAAATCCACACTATAATATGTTGATTGGTATAGCTTCTAGAAACGTATGTCATTAAATGTTATTTTTAAAAATTATATATTGGCAGACCGCCGTCCAATGACCGGTTAGTAGAATTACTGGTAATGACACAACACTTAATATGCTGCTCAACGTAGGTAAACTTTACATCCGAACACGCTGGCGTTAAATTATGCGACGCATAACGGATGTTCAAGTGAAATCCGTCCGTTGGATGGCTAGCCGGTTTTGCAAGCAGCGGTTTCATGCATATAAGATTTAGGGCTTCCGTAGGCGAAAATCTATTTAAGCTTACTATGTACAATTGTTTTTCAACTATACCAGCGGAACGAGCCTTTCCTATTCCGTCTTTAGGGATCATTTTAGTACTAAAATTACTTTAACGTCCTAATATAAAGTGAGTTATTTATAAAAAATACAATTTTTTTATGAATATTTATATACTAATTAGTCTGTATCTATTGTCACAGCATTAAATTTTGGCTTCTCACAATGCTCGATAATAAACATTTTTTAGGATGATAGGTTCGTAAACAAATCTTGGACGATGTATTTTCTTGATTGTAACAATGGCCCATGTTACTTTAAGGGGCGTCCAAATTTCCAGTGGGTCTATAACAGAGTAGGTTTAGCTTCTAGATTATATTTTTTGCTTAGGCTTAGGAACTCATTTTTGCAACGCTTGGGCTTCGGCGTAGGCTTAGGAATACGTTTAATCTACTGTTACGCCCCTTTAAAGCAACAGCGGCCGTAGCAATTATGGCTTTGATGGGTGTTTATCAGTTTCAAGACTCACAATAATGCCGTATATAAAATCAAACTTGTTATGAAATACAAGAAAATATACAAACATAATATTTTACAAGTTTATTCAGCAGTTCGCTGCATAGGAACCAGGGTTTTGGCAGAAAAAATTACCGGAAAAAATGTTTTTCTTTTTCCCATTTTTTTCGAGGGAGGAGGAAAAGGGAAAAAATGGAAAAATATTAAACGATCCTTAAATATACTTTGCAACTAAATATAATATAAAATAAAGTTTCAACACATTAACAGTGACTTGTGGGCACTCAAAATTGAACGCTTGAATTTACCGTATGATTTATCACAAGAATACGTCAAGCTTCAATCTCGCTTTGCTCGCGAGGTTGCAGCAATTGAGAGGCTTTTATGTCATAAAAAGAATAAACATGTCTTGGGATTTAATATACGATTACAAAAATCAAGTGTGGCTTGTTTATCTCGCTCCACTCATGAGTTTCTGATTTTCTGATGACCTCCCCCGATTATTCCACGCCCAAACTTAAATTTTTAGAAAATTCGAATTTTTGCAGTCCAAATTCTTCCATTGGACCCAAAAATTTTCGTCGAAAGTTAGACAAATTATATACAATTTGACAGAGGTTGCGGAGCTAAGACGAATATTGTTAAATGTTCCCAATCCCGCATCTGGCTATCGAGTTATTGTCAAATTACTAAATTTGTCGCCGAACCATGATCGCTGGCAGCGCGCCAAATCAGTTATTTGACAACAACTCAGTTTTCGAAAAAAAATTTGGGTCTCAAGGGGCGGACCTTGTGGCTTAAAAATCGAATTTTTCAAATATTTAGATCTTAGAATGGAATGGTCAGGGAAGATACCACCAAAAGCTGAAATATACAAAAAGTTTCAAAATCCAAGCATTTTTGGCTAAACGCCGGCTAAGGGTGGGATAACCGATCGCTCAAACAAAGAATGGATTTTTTCATTTTTTCATTAATTACGGAAAAAAACAACGCTGATAGAAACGTTGTAATTATATGAGACTGCACATAGAATTTGTTTTGCCGTTACCCATAGATGCAAAAATATCAAAAGTCTGACTCAAAGTAAATTGTTTTTAATCCAAGAGATGAGTTTGGACCCGTATCTGTAAGGTAGGCGTAGTGCTAAAGCGCGTAATACTAACCCCCTCGTCGTTAGCGAAAGAAAAAGTTTAAAATCGTGCCGATTCAACCTACCTAAATATTGGTCGTTTAGCAAAATACGGTTTTCAATAAAAATTCTTTACGGGCCTAAATTGTTTGCCATTGAAACGTATTAAACTTTAATACTTTCTACAACGTCCAACTCCCGAAAACCTGAGGCTACCCTCTGCATACAGATCTGTTAAAGTTTGCTAAAGCTCTTTCTATAACATTAGGATGTTTGGAGCCGGCTGTCCAAAGCACAAACGCTACGAAGGCTTTTGTTGTTCTTGTAGAACACCATGAGCAACTACTGGAAAGCATGTAGTATCAGTTAACGCTGCCACAGCTTTGGTCGTTGCTTTCACTTCACGATGACGGGCACGAGTTTCCATTAGGGCTAAGAATAATGCTCGGCCAGCTATGAATGCAAGCGCACTGTGAAGCAAAATTAACGCAATGCAAAGTGCCTAAAACAGAAACAACTATTGAAAAATAGGCCAATGTTACTTTCAGGGCTGCAACAGTAGTATAAGCATATTCCAAAACCCAGGCATTTAACCTAAGACTCCGCGTAAAGATAAGCGTATAACTAGAAATAAACGTAAGCCTAAGCAAAAGATAGTCTAAAGCTTAAAGCTTAATCAAACATGTCCCGTAAAAAATGTTCGCTTTCAAAGAACATGGGTAGAAAAAATACATAACCCTCTGTTCAAAACGTTTAACAAATTATTTACTGCGCAATCGGCATACGTTATTAATTGAAAATTACCTTTCACACAACCTACATCTAAGTCAAAGTAGGCCAAAATCTGAAAATTTCGAAAATTTTTATCGGCGTTTGGCCTGAGGTTGTCCGATCTCACGCACGTGTTTGATAGCTGTGAGGATACCCTTCCAAAAAAGTTTCACACAAACTTAAAGTTTGCAAAATGGTGGATCAAGAAAGTGAACCCATCATTAAATCGAATTACACTTTGCTAAATTTTTTGGCATTTTCTGCTAAAGTTTCTGAACTGCTCATAAACTTCGGCGGTTTTTATTTGAACCGGTTGGGATGAAGTCCCCTTTATGGGTAGGGGCCCTTTAGTGGTAGGGGCCGCCCAAATGGGGGTATGGGGGTGGCTGCACCAGCCCTAATTTCAGCACTTACCGCAGCTGCTGAAAATGTTTGAAAGTTTGAAGGCACATCGTTTGTGATACGAATCGCTGCAACTGCGCTGTACACATATAGGAAGAACCAAACTAAGTGAAATGTTAATAGCTGAAAGAAACCAGTTGCAATTTTAAAAACTAAAAATTTTCAATCTGTTGTCGATTAGAACCTAAGATAAGTTGTACCCGGGTCCTTGAGTTTGTAGCTGATGCTGTCGAATCTACTGGTTTCAACCCTGCTGATCATTTTTACATTGAAATGAACATAATTTTTAACCATCGGTTAAATGGCATTTGTACGTTTTCGCCATATCTGTGATTACAAAATAGGCTTAGGTTCTGGTTTAGGCAATATAAAGGTTTGGGCAAAGGTATAGGCGTAGACTTATGGCTTAAGTCAAAATGGTCCGTGTAAATGATTCCAGTATTTTGTGCTGTTAGTCATACTACAAAGCGAGATTTTGAATTTAGGCTAAATTAGTAACCATAGTTGATCATCAAAGCCCTGTATTTTGTAAATTTCAAGCGTTTTTTTGCAAACAAACGAAAGTTTCTACGGTAAAACTTACTACAGAAATCAATGTACTTGGCAGCTTTCGATACCATATGTTTGGCAAACCCAACCCGTATATGATTTGCAGGAGTACAAGCAGGCACAAATCTGACGCCGCAACAAATATAATAAACTCGCTGTCAGACCGAAAGACGTGAGCCCTTGATACTGCAATGAGCACTCCAATGGCACAAAGCTGCAAATAAACCACATTGCAGGTTTAAAACTGTCATTGGTTAACAGTCCAGAATGTAGCGAAGCTGGTATGGTAACTTTAAGCCCACCCATCTGCTTAACAAATTTTCAATGTACTTTTTCTTCAGCAGCAGAATCAGGTGGGTTGATTGGTGTTAATTGTTCCGCAATCAGACGTCTAGCTAAAGAGTTATCGTCAAACAGTGGTTTTGCGCCGTACCAAATCCTGGGCAGCGCGCCAAATCAGTTTCTGACCATAACTTGTAAGCCAGACGTCTGATTGCAGAACAATTAACACCATTAAACTCAGCTCGTCAATCTGCGTTGAATGATATGTAAATTGTATTACTTTTTGACAAAAGATATTGGGTCTCAAGGAGAAGACCTTCGGTCTTTAAAACATCGAATTTTTCAAAAATTAAAATTTGAGCGCGGAATGACCAGTGAAGGTCATGAAAAGCTCAAATATGCAAAGAATTTTAAAATCCAACAATTTTTGGGCAAACGCCGGCTGATAGGATAACCGAAAAGACCCGACGTTTTTTAGAAATTTAAGGAGTGGATACATCTACACGTCCAGAACCTCTATGCAATGTTGAAAAATACAAAAATCAACGTACTATTGAGGAAAAGACAAGGAGCGACGTTGCGGATTTTATATATCTAACGTCTACGGCAACATTCTGTTTGACATAAAGCGACGAATCAGTAGAGTTTTTGGCTAGAGTTCTTTGTTTTGGAGCAACTCGAACGCCACTTGTTGGTTTTATACGTTTTGTAGGCGATTTTGTACCTGTATTCGATGCTATATCTGTACTTATCGTCCGAGTGGGACTAGATGACGGTAACTCAGACACTTCATTGTCTGCAGACTGCGCTTTGCTTTGGGGTTTTCGATTTGAATGTTGTTCCTTAGCATTTGACACGTTGATTATTAGCGGCCCAGGTAATGCAGATGTTGGCTTCGAATTCATTATTTCAAAGGCAATGCCATTTTGTTAAATTAATTACATTAATAAGTAAAATTTAGTACCCATATAAGTGACCAATACAGTTACTGTGTCATTCGTAAATAATTGTATTCAGTATTGCCATTTCAAGGTATTTTGCAGTGGTCAGCGGAATGCAACCAGAGGTAAATATACCGAGGTCATAGGCCATGGGCAACAAACTTTGCCGGAGAATGAACAACAGCTGCAGTAGAGGCAAAATTGGGCAGAAAAGTGATGTTTAATTCCCTGATTTTAGCAATAATCTATTCAAGTCCCGGCAAATGTTTTTTTGTTTAAGCTGTTTCTTTATGAATTGACAACAGTTTTCGAGGCCATTTTGGAAATTGCCTCGAAATCACTCAAACAAGCTCGCTGAACGGCGAAAATTTTATTAAAATATGAAACACTGCACAACAGAAATCGTCAGAACATCCGGTAAAAATTCTATCGTAGCCGAAATCTAAAGCGGATTTTTACCGCAGCCAGGAGCAGAACTCTGGTTGAAACTTGGTGACTAGTCTCAGTATGAGAGGAACCGTAACAATTGAAACGATAACCCCTATTTGAAAACGTTTTAACAGATGTGTCGCTGTGTTTTTGATCTCAGAAGGTGTCTGATCTCACATATTGTTATTTGGATGAACGCAGCGCAGTGTGTTGGCCGTACCCAAACAGCTATTTGCACCAATTGGCAGCTGGGATCCCAAACGACAATTGCTGTTCGGGGCAGCCAGACAATTACTGGAATTCAGGCTGCTTTTGATTATTACTGTGCGGAGCAGCCAAACAACTACTAGAATTCAGGCTGCTTTTGAGTGGAGGATAGTTCCAGACAACAAACGTAACAGGTGTTGGAACGCAAGCTGTTTTATTTAAGTTGTTCAGGCTTGACTATGCTAGAGGAAACTGACTTTCACAATAGCCATTTAGCTTTACCATATTTGCTAACTATAAAATAAACAACGTTTATGTATATAGTATATAAATGAAGCTTTACTATTGTGTGCCGTAATGTTTAATCGAATACAATGTTATCCATCACCCCGCGCAGACCTTGTTTAATTCATAGTTTACAAATACGGTGCAGCCAAATAATTACTGTTCAAGACCCTTTTCTCGAATATAGTAAAGCCTAGTCAACCAGTTAACATCAGATTGCAAGTGTCAAACTCCAGTCACTCGGGTTCGAATTCCATAGCTTAAATTATGTCTCTGATTAAGGACAAAATACTCGTGTTTGAAAGGATTAATAACAATACGTAAGCGTTGTGTAGCACTTGCAAAACGAAAAAAAAATAACTACGCATCGTCGACGCATTACAGCATCTGCGCTACACGATTACGTTGTCGTTAGTAGCAAACGACAGGCGGACGTATAAAGCGTTTCAATAGACTTCTTTGTTCGCTTTAGAAAACTGTATTTAGCACAAATTGAATTAAAAAATGTTTTGCAACCTTTACAAGCAGGATGGTAGAAACTATTAGACAACAATGTGTTCCTGACTAAAAAAGTTCATCAGAAATGGTTTAACAAATTGATGGTGGCTTCTCGATTGGAACTGGAATAAAGCAGGAATGAAGCGAATTGCATTTATCAACACAATCCGTCATAGAAATGTTGAAAAAAAGTGGAGACATCCACTAGCGGATGCAGAGGGCGAGGGGGAGCGAAGGGCGTACAACCCCTGTCAAACAATTTTCTTGTGATAAAACGGTAAGGTCCCTGCTGTCTTACAATTTTCCACCTGAGCGTTGTTGTGATAAAACTTTCAACTTAGAAGATTGTTTGGTGATAAAATGATGAGATTCCTACCTTACTATTTTTATGTTTAATAACATTTGCCTGCCCACCCACCCCGTCACAAATTTCTGGATCCGCCTCTGGAGACATCCATGCAAAACTTAAAAAGAACACTTAAAGACTGCACTTTGGTTGCAATTTTTCAAGAATACACAATACTATGAAATAGCACTAAAGACTTAAAGATCATTACTTATGCCTGTTTATGTTGGTAAAATAGCAATCATTTCCGCAAACCAAAATGAATTTAAACTAGTAAAAGTTTCTGATATGGACGCCACACAATTATCACAGTTTAAAAACAAATCTCTGCGCTTTTGACTATCGTTCACAAGCACATAGATAGGAAATAGGCGGCTAGGCTTTATCTCAATTTGTAAACCCTAAACACTTAACGAATTACTACTAAATTGTGATGAATTTGAGGAATTGAAAGACTGTCGGGCTGTTGTCGCGAGTATAAAACAGTGTCAACATTTTCGACTTAAGTTCGCCCGGCTACATCAAGATAAACACCATTGAGTCTTGAACTGTTTACAAGTTCCCTGTCGATTTTGAATATTCAACTTTAACGGCAGAATTGCAATGCTGTACAAAACGAAGCAACGCTGTGCGAAAATTTCATAGTTTTCAAATTGAAAAACGTTCAAAGTTTCGCAAAAAATATTCTAGTTTTTACCCAACGAATACGATTGTATTTTTAGCCGGCCTGCGTAAAATCCAATAGAAACTGTAGCAGCGAAAACACGATTTCACCATCATTGATGTTTTGAAAACGTTCAGTGAATTTTAGGATTGAAAATTGTTTTTATAATACAACTGCCAGTTATATATTAGAGATTGAATGGAAACTAGTACAGCTAGCAAAGAGATGCTTATTCAGCAGTCAGATCTACATCAGTATAAATAATGCTGGGTAGAACGTCTGTTAGTTTAAGCTATATGTTTCATAAAACGTATTGCTTTTCGCCATATTATGTTATTTTGCACAAGTGCATGCAGCGGTGTGAATTTAGCATCCAAGGCCCTGCATTGGGTTTGCGGTTGCCTCAAATGGGGTTGATACGAAGCTGGCCGACCCCATTCGCCCGAGTTCACTCCGAAATCGCCCATTTGAGCCCTAATAAGTCCGTTTAAATGTTCGCGGGCTGAGTGAAGGACCGGCAACAATTCGTCCATTACGGAGCAAAAGCACGACTTAAACGAAATATCGTTTGCGAAGCTAGCGAAAGAACCAGATATACTGTTGTTTTACACACCAGTGAAAAATCGCAACTTGGAGTCTGAACGTGGGGAATCAAATAAACACCACACTCAACTGAAGCGAATAAATAGCCAGACTCATTTTTTGTATATACGAATTTCCCGGTACAACATTTTAGCTTTAAATTGGTTCTGTTTTAGCGAGAAGCTATGAAAATAATTTAATGTTCTCGAAATTTTAATTACTATTTTGGATTAAAGGCTGCGTGTTGTCCCCCTGGTCCCCCCTTCGTGTGCCCCTGGGGCGGTGAACAGCTTTGAATGCCAAAAAGCATAGCCCAATCGTACGTACCTTACCATGAAAAATAACCAAATCAAACTGTGAAACGTGATACTGATACTTGTCACTTTAATCCTGCCCAATTCAGTGTAGAGTGTGCAGTAATAAGAAACTGTCTTAAAACGACCAAAAACTATACAGCCTTCAGAAAAAAAGCTTTCAAAAATTACTTTGACGACGACGACAATTATACTTTATAATGAAAATATTTTGTGCAACCAACAAAAAATGTTTTTGCAGCAACATTTTATACTTCAATTCTGTTTCAAAATGAGATTCGTAAATGGTAATGTGTTTATTGACGATGGTTTCCAACGAGTTGCAGCGTAAACAAACTTTGCGGTCTGCAGTATAAAAAGTGCGGAAGCTTCCAGCGTTTTCCGTTCATCGAATAGCAAAACAATCAGTTAAATATTCCATAATGATTGCAAACGTCGGCTAAATAGTTTTATCGATTTCAACAAAAGAATAAATTGATCTCAATATGTGTTATAGATCCGCGCTATTTTGTTTGTGTTTTACCACAGACACAAAAACGCCCATGTGCATAGAACAGGGCCGGATCGTTTTCCATAGGGGCTATAATACAGTCAGTTTAAGACTATTTTTTGTGTAGGCTTAGGCTTAGGCTTAGGCTTAGGCTTAGGAATAGGCTCATCCATACGCTTAGGCTTAGGCTTAGACTTAGGCTAACGAATATGCTAATACTACTGTTCCGGCCCTGTTCTATACATGGGCCCACAAAAATATTGAAACAGGTAAATTTTTAGGTGTACCATTGGCAGAGCTACGCGGGCGATCACCCACCAAACGAGGGACAGAAGGCTCAGCATTCTCTAGAAAACATTTTGCGCTCCCATGAAACTTTTCGCTCCGCCTGTACGTTGTTGAAATACTTTTCCTAAAATGTTTTGGTACCCCATATATGTTGAGTTGTCTACGGGCGTGTGAGGCTATATCGAAAAATTACACACACAATGAACAATTTCAAAAACAGAAAGCTTGTTTAATATTTCAGCTTTTTTGAAAAATGAAACCATCTACAAGCCAGTGAGTAAACATATTAAACAAAATAGCAGGGCCATAGCCACAGAGAAGATCTGAGGGACTCTAACTTTTACTTAGAAAAATTTTGTTCTCCGGAAAAACTTTTATAACACAGCCGTATGTTGTGAAAATGCCTATGCTAAAATATTTTGGAACCTCATACATGCTGGCGCTGGCTACGGGTCTGAGGCTACGTTATTGAAAAAGCGGACACCCAGTGCGCAATTTTCAAAGCAGCAAACTGGTTTATTTTAGCATTTTTGAAAAATAAAACTATCTAAAAGCCACTGAGAGCTATAATGTTAAAGAAAATAGCAAACTTAATTGTCGGTGCAAATAAAAAGTATAATTGCGCTTAATTTTCCGGTACATTGCTTCGAATTTAAATTATTGAGTACAGTTGTACATATGGATAAACAAAAACGTCTTATTGACTGGGAAAACGATTATTTTCAACAATTAATGCCGAGAAATACGCTTGAACACCTCGACGAGTTATGGTTTGCTAAATATCGCTTGACTTTGCCTGTCAAAAATAATAAAGAGACGCTGTTCAATTGCTGATTTAAAGCTGATAGCACAAGAACAGAAAATAGCATACAGCGAATCGCAAAAAACAGCTTAAGCTAAGGTTTGGGAAACCATTGAATATTTGTGGCTGTCTTTTGTATCTTTATCGTACCAGTACGCCAAATATATTTATGCTTTATTTAAGTCTTAGCCGAATGAATATTTTCTATTTCTTCTCAGATCTGATTTGATCCTACACTGCAAAAAATGGTGAGTAAAATTGACTCTCTCTGAAATAGGCTTTTCCTGACTACACAAACTGAGTCAAAATTCAACTCCGCCTGAGTCAAATTCGACTCAGTTTGACTCTGGCGGAGTCGAATTTTGATTCACTTTGTGTAGTCAGGAAAAGCCTGTTTCGCAGAGAGTCAATTTGACTCACCATTTTTTGCAGTGTATAATTTGAACCGCCATTTGAACAGTGAACTCTCGAATGGGAGGTGTTCAGGAATACCATTTGACTACACCTGTCTCGTGTTCGAAGATAAGAAAAAGGCTCTCTCGTCCTGTGGAGATTTTGCACTGCGCAACAGACGATACCTGTTAGTTTGTGCGAGCACGCGCTTGTCGCACTGATAAAGTCTATGCGTTAAGGTACTTAAGTAGATTTTAACTTGTAGTTCCATAATCCGTTTCAATGGCACTAGTAACATTTCTATTGTAGTACGAAGGCAAGCATGA
Source organism: Enoplolaimus lenunculus (assembly GCA_030248215.1). Taxonomy (NCBI): domain Eukaryota; kingdom Metazoa; phylum Nematoda; class Enoplea; order Enoplida; family Thoracostomopsidae; genus Enoplolaimus; species Enoplolaimus lenunculus. Next base: position 371,813 of record JASANG010001630.1, on the reverse strand, counting down.
AGCGAGCAAAAATCGATAAACATTCAACATTATCATCTTGGCCCGTATTCTCAAATGTTCGTAGTAGCTATCAACAGTTGGTGATAGGTCTTGTAACTTTTGGGCGCAGTTTTCGCATATGATTTGCTCTGCTTGAGTACGAATTTTAAATCTATCAACCGCAATAGTCAGTGAGTTTGAAAAGCTATTATGATAGTTAGTATACACATTTGAGAATATGCGCCGTTACCAAATCAACAAAAACAATGAAAGGCAATCGGTTTTGTTACAAACCTTTGATCGGACAGTCTTTTTAAAGGAAAATACCCAGTTTTTTCCGAAAATGTTGTTTACCAGGAATTTTTGGTGCGATTCGCTTTTAATGTAGTTGTTTATTGATGTCATTTTCACCACATAAACCTTTCTCGATCTTTTCTCGATCTGCAATTATGTATTGATTTCCGCCCTACGTATATTGTGTGTGTATAGTGTTTGTATTTTAGTAGCTCATAGCATATTCGACCAATGTAGAGAATAGGGCCGTAGTAGAACAAGCGTATACCAAAGTCTCAGTTTGAGAGAAAGCCTAGGCGTAAGAACGAGGTTATACCTGAGCAGAAGGGTTTTCGATGACCTACAAGCAAGTTTGAAAACTTTCTAGGGAGGACAAAATTTTTCCAGGTGAGTTGAGCCGTCCTGGCTTTTCTCAGGCTACGGGCTCGCTTTTATGTCATATGTTTATGCTTTTTATAGCTCAAAAACAGGCATCTTTATAGGCACATTTGCAAACCTGTTTTTGCGGTGATTGACAGCAAGGAAAGAAATTGCTGGAAACACATGTGTAGAATTGCATTTTTTCGATTTATACACACATAAAGCGACAAAAAAGAGTCAGCTTTGCACATAAACAGCTCTTGTATATTTCCTGCCCGAATATTTTCGAAAGTTTCAGATTTTAGATAACCTACGTCTATAGGATTGGTCTTAAGCTTAGGTCTAGATTTAAGCTTGAGTTCAGATTTACGTTTAGGTGTAATGAAAAAATTTCGATTACTGTCTTAAATGATAAAATTTACAATTGCTGTCTTTAAAATTTGAAAAGAAATTTTCAATTTCTGTCTTTAACGAGGAAAATTTGCAAACGGTGAAAACTTTCTTTTGTAATATTTTAAGCTTTTTCGCACTGGTCGATTTTTCTCCTTTTAAATATCAGATTTTTTATTGTTGAAATTTGAGAAATATTTGGACGGTTCGTTTTTGAAATTTAAGTTCTAGTGTCATTGAGAAAGTTATTGTAAAGTGTACAGCAGAACTATACATGTTCTTGAACATTTTTTTGCTACATTTAACATTATTAAGGTTTAGGCATAATGTATATAAACCTCTTCGTAAGCACAAGTCTAAGTCTAAGCGTTGGCGGAAAACGTACCAATGCACTATATCTGGCATTCATGATTAACTTACAAAAATTGTTTGGTTGTATATACACAGTTTGAAACCGCATATATTATATACTGTCAGTATTTTTCAATGCAAATCTTTAAAAAAATTCTAACAACGCTACAGAATCAAAAGGGCGCAGCCAAATGTTCAGTTCGGGAAGACTTCATTTCATGCACAGGAAAATCTTTTCGACCGCGGATGCAAGAGGTTATTCTAAACTCTGTTATATATGTTCTATTTCTCTCATTATATATACGCTTCAGAACTAAATGATGTATAATTCTGGTTGCGCAATGGTTAAATCACTAGCATATATGTTTAGTCATTTGATGCAACTTTGCTATTCTCACTTTATGGTATTTGCACTGTGCAATCCTTACTTTGAATCTACACCTAAAGTACTCGAAAAGAATTTCACATAAAAGTTATAAAATATCAAATCCACTAAGTTAAATAATCAAAGTTGGTTTGGTTAACGATATATTTCTGCAAGTGTTTGTAATTTGGTGAGTTGACGGTGAAATAGCATTATATTTACCGTCAAGCTAAAAATTTCAGCATTTAATTATTCCAAATTATTCCCTTGAATTATGAAAATAGTTGGAAATTAACCCCAAAGCTGCGAACTTACAAATATGTGCAGCATTTATCACCAGTTGTAACGATATGACGAGTGGTTTTAAATTTAGAATTATTAAATGAGCTTCAAAAGTTCGCATTTTTTTTACATTTTATTTGGTATTTCAGATTTTGAGCTATTGCAAACCAAGTTCTATTAACACAGACTTGAGAATACAGTTTAACCTGTTCATATTTTTATGCAACTTGACATGGCACGTGTTTAATGTGTTCCTTGCCGATAAATATGTAAAAAATATGTACAAAAAACGAAAATTATGCTATTTTTAAAGTTTCTTGTGCAAAATGTAAAACGCATTTTGCATTTTGAAAAAATCTGTATACTGTTGACAAAAATAATGTTTCGACAAACGCTAAAACACCGTATACTATTAACAGCGATGTGTTTAGCGACGCTAGTTATGTATTTCTGCAATTTATCTAGAACCAAAACAGCGTTATGAAAAATGTTGGAATGGCGAAAAGCGTTTAAAATGGCGTTTTATTTTTCGTAAACACGAGATGACAACTACGATATTTCAGTTTTTTTATTATTTCATTTTCTACAGTTCCTGCTGAACGTAAACAAATAAAATATTCAATATCCTTTGATATACCTTCCGTTTTGGTATATTGTGACTCAAACAACTGCGCCACGCTGATCTGCGGCTGTAACTACGGGCAAGAAGGAGGCGACCTCATATAAAAATCTTCATCCCCCAGACGACAAATTAAAGAATCGCTATGGTAGGACAATATTGGTACCCTCTCTACAAATCTACCTGATATTCTATTAACAATGCCTGGTAGCGGGCATGTTGTATAATCACGATATAATAGATTCACAGGTTCACACTTTATAAAGAACATAAGAGCGCAAAATTGATGATATATGTTTTATATATTATAATTTGTAATATAGCAATATATTTTGCAAAGCAAAAACTAAAGACTCATTCATGCTAAACTTGCTAGCATGGACCTTTATTAAGACAGCTGGTTATCTTGATAGTTGCTGCAATACGCGTTGGAAAATGGGAGATTGGACACAGCGGCTCGCTGATACCTAGGCTTGTTTTTATACGTTAATTAACGCTTACAGTTGGGACATACGTCTCATTTGTTCCGGTTGTGCAGATATTGGTCAGCATGAATGGATCCCATCACTATTCAACAACTACTAAAACAAACTACGTAGAACCGAATACAAGTTGACAATCAAAAAATATGCAATTAGCTTGAAATATCCTGAAATTGCATTCAATAGAGTCATACCACCTGCAGCATTCCAAAGTTTACCTTTTAAAAATAGGCGACCAAACGGCCTCTGAAAGGTCCCTGTTAGAGTATTCGCGGCCCCTGATCAGCTAATTATCTATTCTACAACGTGATAATATTTTATGAACCCTTGAGTAACACGTTCTTCCAAATATTACTTCGTACTTTTAAAATTTGCACCAATCACTCTAATGTACGATGTATATATGTTAGCCACCACGCTATTTTAGCCACATAGATAATATGGATAGCCGCCGCACCAATAGCAGCAGTGGCTAGCCCTTGTAACAACTACACCTGATTGGATTATCTGATGGCAAATCACAGCTGTCCTTAGCAGCGAGTAATAACTCGCGTCATCCCAAAATCACTAAATAACCCTGACGTCAATAAAATGCGCTACGAAGCTATTGACCATTCGCTGCCTGATATACCGTTCTGTTGTTCGCAAAAATGGGCCAATCACGTCACACCGTAGATATTGAGTTGATGATTATTTTTAAATAAGGAACCAATGCTGCGATTGCTCGCCACCGTGAAAATTAGCGCTACAGCTAAATCATATTGACAATATGGCTAAATTGTTGCGGTGGTTATGACATATATATGTTTTACCAAGTTTCCGAACCATGCGAACAGTAGACATTTACTTCTACATTGAATTGATTCTGTTGGAACCGTTTTATGAATAATACAAAATCTTGGAGACCTTTAGTTCTTAGGCTTATAATAATACAGTGCTATCGGAATTTCAAAATAGTGAATCTCTTCGCAGATGAAGTGTACAAAAAGCAACTCTAGCAAACTGTGTACTTGAAACATGTAGTACATAATGCGCGGTAACAATTACTACTCGCATGTTCAGCACAGTGCATCCACAACACGAAATAGCTCATTTGCACTCGAGCGTCATGTTCTGACAGCTGAGTGATGGCCTCCCGCCTAAGTGCCCAGGATTTTAATTCCAGCTTGAAATTTAGATCTCAGATGAAATGAAAAATATTCATGCGAGAAAGTGTTCATTCATATAAACGCGAAAATGGTTTTGAACTGAACAAACAAAATGATGAGTTTAGCAGATTATTTGTAACTCGGCAACTCTCTAAGAGCTCGTGCTCAGGATACACTTGCCGATTCAATATATCAAATTTTGATACAAGAAAATACTTATGGTAATAATATTTAAAATATTCTGACACTGAGTTGCAATAATTATACAGTAAATGTTTGTTGTACAATGAATGTGACGAATATGAACACGGTGTGGCATATTTGAACTCAACCATTATATTTAAACAAAATTGACATTTTTTTCATCCAATAGTAACTGTCGTTGCACCAATGTTCGCAGATGGACGGTCCAATGACGGCCGAGCGCCTTCATATTCGCGTTTGACGTGCAAAAACGCTTTCATGGCGAAAACCATTAAAATGCCATGCAGAATTGCCGTTACGATGCAGAAAAACTAAAAATGTTAATTTTATTGTAACCACGCTACTAAACATAGAAATATGTGCATTTAAGGACTCGTAGTCCGATAACAACCAGAGCGCTTCCACTCTTTACAAAAATCAACCCCTTCCACTGCAAAGTGTTAACTTTGCGTGTAAAGCCAACGTACAGAACAGAGGCGGAACAGTTGTATAAGAATATTCCTAAGCTACGCACGTGTAAAACTAAGCGAAAGAATGAATTTATACACTCAGCTTTAAGCTAACCTAAACAGAAAATTAGTCTAAATTATAAGCTTACTCTATTCCAGTTCCTACGGACTAACGTTCCGCCCTTGATTTTTGCATGGGCCGTAAATGTTATAGGAACTCTGTTGCACTGACTACGCGTCTCATGGGTTTTGGAATTATCAGGGCAGCGCATGCGATACAACCAGACTGCAGTTGTCAGTTGGAACCAAACTATTTAGTTTTCAGCGCAAGGAAGAGCGTTGAAGTCATTGTTGTTACGTCAGCTTTGTCGGCCCATGTAAAGATCAGGGGCGGAACGTTTTTCAATGGGACTAGAATAAAATAAGCTCAAGCTTTAGACTACTTTTTTGCTTGGCTTCGGCTTAGGCTTAGGCTTAGGAATAAACTCATTATTACGCTTAGGGATAGGCTTAGGCTTAGGTTTAGCAATAAGCTTATAATACTGTTCCGCCCTTGTTCCTTACATTGGCAGGTTTGTCAATGCCGCACAAAACTGAAGCGGTTTTTCAACCTTTAAGACCATCGGCACTGTTGAATACAGCTATGAGAAGTATATCCGGTAATATGCAACGTATTTGGCCTACTGTAAAGATCAAAGAAGGAACGTTTTTCCGCGGGACTGCCATGGAATAAGCTTAAAATTTAGAGATATTTTTTGCTTAGGATTAGGCTTATACTTCGGCTTACGCTTAGTCTTAAGATAGGCTTAGATATTAGCTCAATCCTACGCTTAGGCTTAGGCTGAGGCATATGTTTCTGCTACTGTTGCGACCCTGTTCAATACATTGACCCCCATTTTCTAACCGATTCAAAAGTTAAAAAATAAGACGCTAACCGCACAAGCTCCATAACTATTGGAGGACTTGGTGTGTCTTGATTGATTCCATACGGCTCCATCAATCGAAAGTGCGAACGAAACGAAATAAAAAAACGCCCATACAAGATTGTAGAACATCAGCTGAAAAATAACGTTGAAATATAACATGTTTGCTTATTAACAAAGCTTAACGATTAACAAAATTTCTTTTTGTACTTAAGAAGAGTATGAGCTTACGTTTGATTGAAACATGAAATCATCAAAGGTTTTCTACTGGTTGAAAAATTTTACAAGCTTCCAAACTAACAGAAATTATTATTTGAACATTTTAGGTGGTATAAGTTTAGTATTTGCGTCAGAAAAATACTTGGTGCAGCAAATTGCGTTGTGGCATATATTAGAACGGAGTATTGTACCAGCTGAAACGATTGCCATAAAAGCTTCTGTTTTAGTTACACCTTTACATGTTCCAAACAATTAACAGGACTTTCTACGTCTATCAATTAAGTTGGTACACTTAATCTTAACCCTTTCTGTTATAGAAACACTCATAGCCGTGCTTAACAATTCTAACATACATATATATGCGCAGTGCAAAATCGCCACAAAACGTGAGAGCCCCTTCGGGCTCGCGCGTTAAGCTCCTAAAGCTCAGTGGTCATCGTAAACTCCTTGTACCCATAAGACTGCGGATCGACTCTAACCTTGAAATTACATCCCATATGAAATTGAAAATATTCATGCGAGAAATGGTTAATAAATATTCGTAGCATAATTCTCTGTGTAGAAATTTACGCTGTGACCACGGCGTATTATATTCCAGAACTAAGCAGTATGCCAAGCAAGCGCGTATACGGTAACTAGAACTGAGTATACCGGCTAAAACGGTTGAAATAATAATTTCGGCCCATAATAATTAACATAGAAACCTGCCAATCAAAGCCTACGCTAAACCCTGATCCTATTCGCCTAGGCTAAGCTTCTCAGCGTCGGCCTCTATAGTTAACAATGTCGAAAAATTTTTTTTCAGTTGCTCATTAGAAGTTTTCCAAATGACCAACCAGAACACAAACGATCACTGAATGAACTCCAATGACAAGAAACGGAAGGCAAACACAATACGCCATACTGAGCAGAATCATAAACACCAAATCAAAACCAGCGGTGAAATTGATAAAACGATGACTGTGCACTGACTTAGAGTATCTCACGCATCCAGCACAGATGAGCACTATTATGGCGAATATCTGAAACAATCAATTTCGATTAATTTAATACAAAATTTTGCTCTCATATTCTCAAATGTGTGGCACTCTCATCTCCAAGACAAGCACACTTTTTGGATCTGAGTCATCCACATTTTGAGAACAGTATGAGGTCTATGGCTGCTGCATTGCAGTGTCCCCCCATACCCCTACACCTCCCGAATTACCTTGGAGTCAGTCCATTGTTTCTATTTATTCTTTGCAGATGTTTTGGTGGATGGTTTATGGTCTGGCAGTATCTCGGTATGTTTCCATGTGCCTACATACTTGAGGTGACATAACCAAATTGTCCTGTTATATCATATAATACTAGAATTTTAAATTTTTCTGTTTAGAAATATAATTAGAAAAAGTTTTCGTCTGAACGAAAATGTAGATAATTCAGTGTTCGAAATCATTTGCAACTTCGTGTTCCATTTTATTAGTACCCACAAATTTAATTGTCCTCCATAATATGTGATATCTCGTAGAATTTTAAAATATAATATCTTGCATAAATGTTTCGCGGAATCGTTTAACATGTGGCTATTTTTATACGATGATCATTTGAGATCAATGGTTTGTAAGCCAATATCATGTGACACTCACATTTTGCCGGCATACCAGCTATTTAAATCACTAAAATCTGTGTTGACGTCAAATCAACATGACCAAAACATGTTCCGGCCTACACCAGTTATAACCTGAACCTTGCATAATTACTTCGCCTTAGCTATGAGCCTGGCCATAGGGAGAGTTATAGTTGTCCTTCCGCTTGCGTAATTTCTGTCCCATGGTCTGTAGCTAAGCCTAAGTCTAAGCCTAAGCGTAAGCCTAAGCCTAAGCTAGAAAATTTTTTGTTAGTAATACATGAAACCAGACCTTCGAAATGTTTACAGAACGTCGCTACCTTCTTTCCAAAATACTGGCTACATCTCACTGAGCTCAATTTGTCGACTTACGATGACAACCAAACGCAGCAACGCAGCAACCGTTCTGAGATACAGAATGTTGAATCCGAATTTTTTCTTTTCAGTTGGTGACGACATAACTTCTTGTTGAGTATCCGATGTTGCTACATATCCGCTTCCGGGACTCGTAATTAGTTTCTTACCAGCTGTCTTGACACCATTGGCGGTGACTGGTGTTTGAGAGTGGGTATGTAAATGAGTACTCATAATTATTATGGTTAATTATTACTAAAATTAATGAAATGTTAGCGAGTTATTATAATGGGTGTGGGAGCTCTGGGATATAGCAATTGTGGTAAAAACAAATACGGTATATATTTAAACGCTTTTCACGTTTGAAACATAACCTTATATTATCATTTTTGTAGGCTGAGAAACTCTAAAATGGATCGCTCGTGTGTCAAAACCGGTGTTAAGTAAGCGGTAATTTAGCGTTTGTGAAAACGCTAATTTTAAATCATTGTAAAACGTTCTTCTGAACGCAGAAAGTGCCTTGTTCTTCAGAGTGAAACCAAACTGCGCGCAGCTCAGAGTCTCGTAAAAAGTGGTTTATATTTTGTGCTCGAGGGGTCGAAAGGCGACTGCCAGTCCGTGCTCCCGTCTGTCCGTCTGACCAGAACCTCAGGAATCGCTGAATCGATTTTGATGATTTTTTGTTTGAAAGCCTATCCCAAAGTCTAAACCTCGTTTTGGGTTTTAAAATTCTAAGATTTTTAGCTACTGGCTAATTTGCGTAATTGGTTAAGCCTAAATTAGGACTTCTTTTACACCATTTCATTAATTAGGAAATACAAGTGATCTGATTTTAATGGAAATATTCTAACAGGAATCTTAATTAAACGTTTATAAATCTTCAAAACAGATTAATGAATTGATAGCTAGTAACCACTGAGAATATTAGTCTAATCGATTGCTCTGTTGGCTTAACATGATTTTTGGACATGTGAAATTTAATCGTTTAGAAAATGGAACACTTAAAAATTAGTTGGCTACACGCTAGTTAACAAATTACCTGTGCCAATTATAGCATTTGACTGCATTATTTTGTTATACGTATTGGTTTGTCAGTATATAACACAATACCCCGTAGGCTTTTGGTATAATAAAAACTTAAATATGTCGCTCAAAATTTCCTACACCTGTAAATTATAGTACAATGCTTGCTATTTACCATATTTCCAATTATTGCATTTGAGCATATTATAAGTAAGTGGCTTCGAGCTGGGCTCATAACGCTTGTATTCCTACCACGACTGGTGGAAACGATTCGTAATTATATGAACATTAAATTTCAGGTTTCATTAACGTCTCGAAAGTCAAAACTGATAATTTGTCGTTTGTTAATATTTCAAATAACAAATTTCCTAAAATATAATTGAAATAATTTGCAGCGGTTGAACGGCAACTAATATTCGTTAACAACGATCAACCGAGAAATTTTTGGCAGCGGAGGATTGAAGGTTCGATTTTTTGTATATATTCATGTGTCGATGCTTGACTGGATAAACAATATTCGCATACTCTGTAGAAAAGTTCGCGGTACTCACGGGGGATCAGTTTCTAGACATCTTAATCCAGTCCCTGTGCGATAAAGATGAATGTAAACAGGAAGGACATCTCTAGCTGACATTGGTGGCAAGGCTTGTAGCAAAACTTCAACGAGTTTAACAAATCTAACACATTTGTGGAAAGTTAACAATATAAATATCTATATTTGTGAAAAATTACAATAAGCTTATATACAAATTCCAGGCTTGGCCGTTGTCAATGATTGACACATCATATTCGCCATGACGAACTGGTGTACTTTTTAGTGTTAACTTCGGAACGGTTTTTATTACATGTAAAAGATTTTAGCTAATAATTTTCGCTACTAAACATTTACGAAAAATCACTAACGGAAATTAATATTCTATTGAGTAGCAAATTTCAAAACAATACCTGTAATACATGTAGCCAACATTAAACAATATATACTGTGAAATTATAATTCAAATTCAAACTAATTATAATTAAGAGCAAATACAAGGAAAGCGATATAAAACGCATATCCTTTTCAAAATTTAATTAAGAAACAAAAAAACACTAATTTTAACAGATTTTAGGATATACCTTTTGGATCCAAACGGTCGAAAATGTTCGTATGCATCATGTTATACCACCTGCGTTTCAGAAATCTTTTTTGTGTCCTCCATTAACGTAAAAACATTTCAAACGTACAAAATTACGCAATTAAACAATTGTTTGCAATTAAATGAACACCGTATTTATGTAACAATTTTGCACTATACAGCTGATATTTTTCACGTTTTTGCACAATCAGTGTTACACACGAGTACTAAATTTGTACAAGTCGGGCAAGCAAAGTTCCTGGCGGACTCAGTATCACTTTCAGCGCTGACCACAGAATCCAGCCAATAATATGAACAGGTTAAAAAATTTTCTCTCTCGCGAAACTCATTGTTACACAAATTTTAGACGGGTGTTATTTCGTATCTGAATGAACTCAAGAATGTGTTCATAAAATGCCGAAAATGATCATAATTGTAAATGACGTAATCATTTAAAACCAGTCTATAAAATACTAAATGTGATAGTTTTAACACATAAAATCTGATCTAACGGAGGTCATCTAAAGTCTACATTTGCAATGGAAAGAAAAAGAAAACAGAAAATAAGTACATTCAATTATGAACAGCGATAAAAATGACAAACTTCGTGAAGTAAAATAGAATTCATAAAGTATTTCGACGTTAATGGTGCGTTTTGTGGGGACAGGAAAAGTTCGCAAGAAGTTAACAAAATGCGGTAGGTTGTGATAATATAGTAAAGTCGGAGAAAATTGTTTGACAAATTGCAACTGACGGATGCCACAGTCATTCTGTGCAGTACAGCATTGCACGTTGCATACAGGTACCCGTTAAACGTGGGCCGAAAAAATTTCTGACGTGGGCAGGTATACCTGTGGGTTAGCACGGGTGAAAATTTTCCCGTCATTATTTTCCTAAAATGGCGGTTTATAAACAAAAGTGGATTTTTTTACATTATTACTGTTTTGTGAGAAATAATAATTACGCAATAACTAAAATGTTCTTTTTATTCGTAAATGTTTCAATATTTGTGTAAAGTCAAACATCGAGTGAAGTACTTAACTTTGCGCTGGTATTCCTGTGAAAAAAAATAAAATTGTGTGGGTATAACACGTGCCGGGTAAAAAATTTTGTAGTCTTTGCGGAAAAGGGTGAAAATAAGGTTCGTTAAAATGTGCATGATTGATTACTGTAGTGACCCGAATAAGGGGCGACTGATATTTATTTGGCATCTCCAGTGGGCCCCCCTTGTTATTCGGTTACGGACTGTTATTTATTTTTAAACCAAGCTTCGCCGCCCTTCGTTACTCATATATATCCGGTACTGCAATTATCCGTTCAATTAAACGTTTATTTGTCTTGTTTCAACAGCTTGAGCGATAATACAAGGTTATACTTAGTAATGTAGTTTCAAAATTTAAGTACGCTTTAAAGTTTCGAACTCAAATTATTTGGCCCTGAAGTCCATTATGCGCTACAATTAGGGTTAATTGACATTTATGGACTCTAATTAGGGTTTAGAGACTTTATTCGCTTATGGACTCTTATTAGGGATACAGACTCCTATTGATTCGGACCCCAAATGGGGACCCCTCTTATTCGGGTCAATACAGTACAGATGGTCGCATCATGTTCAACAAGCGTTCGGAAATCTTCAAAGCAGAAGCGTAACCTGAATTAAAGTTAGGATTACAACCTCCTGTAAAAGAAAACTTTTTTGAGCTTTAGGGTCTAAAAATTATCATAAAGTGTGTTAAGAATGTTTTTATCTCTAGATAATTTTGGTGTGGGATATATTCCCGTCATGTTTCCTTATATACGCTGTGATTTAAAGTGCTGAAACAACAGTTGCCCCGGGGTCAAAATTTTTACTGGGTGCGAGTCTGTTTCCAACCGGGGTCAATGAATATTCTGCAAAAATGTATTTAGTTTTGTCGTAATAACCGTTTATTACAAGACAAGCATGTTTTTGTTGAAAAATGAAACTTTGAGGCGAACCAAAGTTTGCTATTTGATATATTGCAACGTAGTAAAGAATACATGTTTTGTAAAGTTTTTTGAGCGACCGAAATGCCACATTCTTCTTCAGCTCTACAACACGCATCACTTCAAGTATCGGTTGTAATAATAAATGTCTCGCCTGGCTGACCCCGGCAGAGTGGGACATTACCCGTGGGTCCCGCTCTTACCCGCCGGTAAACGCGGGTTGGGTGAGCAATTTTAGTCTCGGGTATTCCCCCGGGTAAAGATTTTTATCACACGGGTGAAAAATTCAGTTTTTATTTGTGGCAAACTTTTAAATTTTAAGGTTGAAAACATACGATATTGTCTGTTTTACTTCTGGTCAGGTGCAGCCCGTGCTTTAGTTAGCTGAGTTTGACATTTTGTTGTTTCTAGTAAAATTCACAAGTAAAATACACTGAAGCTATATCGTAAAACTTCAGTAAACTGCGAATCACCAGCGATCTTTGAAATACTGGTTTGACTTCAGGCGCAGGTAAAAGGTGGGTCGTGTATAACCTTTTTTGCGCGGGTATACCCGCGGGTAAAAAATTCTTGTTTGCGTGGGTAGAGTGCTTGTCGGGTAAGAAATCCTTACCCAGTTCTTTCTCTAGACCCCGGCCAATCAAGTGTTCACCCCGGCTCCGATGGCGGAGCTTGGGTCTTATGCCTGGGCATCTCCTTTAAAACAATATAAAATCATCCAGCTTGGTACTCAAGAATGCTGAAATAAAATTAAATTATCCATACAATAATGCACTAATTAACACATCACTGTTAATGTATTTGCATTTTTCTAATACAAATAGTTAAACCAAATTCTACTCACAATTGAACACCATGGTGTTGTATTATTGCGTGCGACTACTGGGTAAACGTTAATAGTTTAGCCAGGCACGTATTTTGCACAAATTTTGTGCATAAACGGAAAAAATAAGTAATAAATATTTGTTATAACTTTATCTTTAAAACCAGCGTCTCTTTTAAACCAGTAATGTTTAATTAAATTTCGTTCAAAACAAACGCTACCGCCATCGATAGCCCAAGTACGATTTTTCGACACATATATATGGACGATTCCATATACATCGAAACAACTACGTTTAACATTTTTGCCTCTAGGAAAAATATTTGCGCTGCCGATACTGGTGTGTTTACGAAATATTCATAAACTTTAACGCAAACACACGTTTAAACATTACTAAACGCAGCAAACAACTCGCAAACTTCAGCTGTGTATGGTGGTCGCAAATAGTGCAGTTTCACTGCTGCAATTGGCAGTAAAATGCAATTTTAGACTAAAAGTTTATCACACGTCTTTAAACTGGACTATGCTACGGAGTAAAATGTTGCGCAACTCGATAACACAGTAACAGTTGTTATAGCTTTCGTACACGGAGAAATTTTCCGATATATTTTTGTCGCAGAAGGGGCTGCATAAGTATTTTGCAAATGTTGCTTTTTTCGTCATAAAAATAAATTTCATATCCAGCTGGTAAACGGCAATGCAAAGCAGCACAGCGCGTTTTCAAGGGTATACTGAGAGGGAGTAGGGGCAAGGCTTACAGTCCGTGTATATTTTCAATTGATAAAGAATACTGACTTATTCGCTCGACGTTTATAATTTGCCAATCTTATTTTGAGAACAACCGCGTTTCGACACCAGCCTGGCCCCCAATATTTCAAATTCTTTGATATGTTACTGAGCGTTTTATCCGCATATGGCCGTGAAAACGTTAAAAATTTTGCTTCCAGTAGATAGTTACTTTCTTAAAACGTTTGAATTAGTTTCGTGTTTAATGTTAGTAGGTAGTTTCGCGAACAGAAAACATTGTCTATTAATACATGGGGCGGAAACGAAACTATAAGACGAATAATAATTTTAATACTGTGGGCCCATGTAAAGATCAGGAGCGGAACGTTTATGTGCGACTGCAATGGAGTAAGCTAAAGCTTTAGACTAATTTTTTTGCTTGGCTTAGACTCAGGCGTGGGCTTAGGCTTAGGAATATGCTCATTCTTACGCGTAGGCTTAGGTTTAGGCTTAGGCTTAGGAATATGTTTATAATACTTTTCAAAAATGTATTTTCTCGCCAATATAGTCTCAATGGTGTGAACCGAAATAATCTCAAACGACAAGTGCGTTTCTAATTCTTTACCGAATGGGGGAAATAGGGAAAAGCTATTTATTCTTTGTTGTACAACGTGCTGGTGAACTTGACTTTCAACGGGTTTGGCAACGTTTACGGATCATCAATTTACCGGTAATTTTCGGAAGTGGATCAAGCCTTCGCAATTTTTAGTCAAAACAAAAAAATGTTTTCAAAATACACGTTATAAACGTGGCCCTGGGCAGCTATGGGTAAGACGTGAGCTTCCACTTTACCTAGGATCTCTAAGTATTCTGTACGTTTATTAGTGTCTATATATACTGTGAAAAAAGACTGTAAAATAGGGAGCTTGCATTAATATAATGCAGATTACGGTCCTGTTCACTTTCTCCTCCAGACTTAGGTTTGTGATCGAAAACACTTACCTAAACTTTAGCTCAAGCTTTTGGTTAAGTCTTTACTTTAACTTAAGCCTGAGAGCCTGAGCTTTGAATCTGAAGGAGAATGTAGAAGAGCCAAAATTATTTATTTTTTTTCAACAGGACCCTCCTGGAAAACCATAAACCAATGTTTGGCTCATGTAAACATCAAGGGCGGAACGCTTTTTCGAAGACACTGCAATAGAGCAAGCTTAAGCTTTACACTATAGTTTTTGCTTAGGCTTAGGCTTCGGTACAAACTCATTCTTGCACTTAGGCTTAGGAATATGCATTATACTACTGTTACGGTCCTGTTCTATACATTGGCCGAATGTTCTAAACAAGAACTTGGCGATAAAAAGTGTAAGTTAAAAATTAAAGCCACAAACTTTGTCAGTGCGTGAAGGTGAGATTTACGATGACAATGACAAGAGACAGCAGACAATACATCACAAGAATGCGATTTTATTTATTAAACAAACGTATACTATTGCACTAAAATATATATAAATACATAATTTTTTCCATTTCCGAGGCACTTTCAGAACAAAGCGGTTAATGAGAAATGCAACCAAGATATAGGTTATTTGAGTTGAAATCGTATAAAATGTTGCTTCTTAAAAAGATAGTATGCATGCACTAGCAATTTCAACGTTTATTAATAATTAATACAAAATTGACGTTAGATTTTTTAACCACAAATTGGTCACATTAACTTTCAGCTTACAACCTATGTCCAAAACCCTAACCGAGCGCAACTAAAAGCTGGTTATAACATTCCAGAATAATAGTCAGCTCAACCATAACGTATTTCAGAAATTTTCATTAGTTTATTACGTTACCAACTCAAATACGATACAGAACACTGAAAACACGATATGTACGCATACCATTGAACTTTTAGTTCCAATGTAAATAGTAGAGATGTATGGCATAAAGTGTACTGAAACCAGTTTGAGGGCTAACTCGATCCAGTACACTTTAACCATGACATCTGTAACTTAATGTTTTACAACTGGTTTAAAAATTAAAATTAAATATTTTCTTTAGCTTTAGCGAATTAAGCAACAAATTCTTATGCTGGTACCTCATTTGCAATAACAGTATTATACGAGTTGCGTACATTACGTGAGCAAAGAAACATTATAAAATTGCTTTTGAAGTTTACATTCTATATAAATGCAGTGAAAAATGTCTATAACATCAGCTGTTGAAC
Organism: Enoplolaimus lenunculus; assembly: GCA_030248215.1. Classification (NCBI taxonomy): domain Eukaryota; kingdom Metazoa; phylum Nematoda; class Enoplea; order Enoplida; family Thoracostomopsidae; genus Enoplolaimus; species Enoplolaimus lenunculus. The sequence continues at coordinate 355,922 of JASANG010001630.1, read as the reverse complement.
ACAACTGGCACAAATGTTGTCCTTGTTGTATCCTTGAAGGCAGGACGCAACAAACACAACAACCAAATACATAATCGAACATATATTAAAATACAAATATAAATATACTGTTTTCGAGTGCCCCGTACGATATAGCTTTAAAATCAAACAGATAAGTTACAAAACACTATTCACAGGCTACAACTTCAGAAGGCAACAGCTTTAAATTTCAAAACTATCGAACCTGCTTATATGTCCACATTGTCAACTGTGTGTAGCACCTATCATCACTTAATAATAAGTTCAAAATAAACAAATTGGCATCGCCACAAGCCATGCAATTCGCCTCGCATAGAAGGCAGTTGATTGTACAAAATTTTCTAAAATTTTGACGCTCGCTTTTAAGTAGTTTCAAAGTTACAAACCCGATTACCTACTGGCGATAGGATGCTACACAAATTTGACAATACGGCGACGGGCTACAATGTAACCTGTTGAAAACAAAAAACATCTGAAGTCTGAAGCCAGCAAGTAAACAAGTTTAAGGATAAGCAAATTGACGTCGCACAGTTAATATATAGCTATTAAAATAATATATAAATAATGCAATTGCCAATAACCGTGCAACATCGTAATAGCAAAGATACAACTAGAGTTTGCATGATACACGAGTTAAATAAACGCGAAAATTCTTTACAATTACGGACAGTAATTGAAGATTATTTCCATTAATCTGTTTCAATTAAAGTTTGCTTTGCAGCCAGATTACGCCAAATTTGCAAGAATTTCGCAAATAGTTTGAGACTATTTAGCGCAGCGCAACACAGTTTAGTTTGCAAAATTTCAAGGTTTCGCGGCTGGGTTTTACACAGCAATTCTGCTAGTTGCAGGCTAAATACTGATTGCTTTGAACTGTATCATGCAAACCGTTCACATTTAAGGAATAAAGTATTGCCCAACCTAAGCCAAAATATGCCGAATAATCTGGGAATATTTTTAAGTTCACCTTTTGACGTAATGCATCGTTCGCAATATCTTGAGACGCCGTGTTGAATTACATATTCGCAATCGATGCTTGCTTAATATTGTCTCTATTAGGCATGAAGTCCGGCTGTAAGAAGGTTTTCGCTGGGCAATAATTTGAAAACTTATACAAAAATAGCAACAAGTACAATTGTAACCACGCAGCGATGGTTCAAATAATGTGCGTCTAGTACAGATCAAGAAGTGTTACTGAAATTTTAATTTTAAAATCAGTTGCGGCAACAAATACATTTGAATAAAAAGTAATTTTACAAATTTACCAATTTAGAGTATAGCTGCACTGGACGATTGCACCCACAAAACAATACACAACATAATTGCTATTTATCAGTTTATCACTGGTTTCATTGCAACGGTTATATATCATTTCGAAGCAGAACGCAAGGCGATAACATTTGAACCTGAAACCCAGCTTTTAAATGTTTTTCATTTAAAAACGTAAGCGCAACCGTGAGGTCTGCTAGTTTGCATCTTTCACTGACAGAGTTGGATCACTGTTCACGAAATAAGAACAGGCTTCAACTACGCGGTGGGTATGAAGGCTCGGCCCTATGAACATGTTTGCCCTTCCGGCAGAAAACTCAAGCGACAACAGAAGAATTGTGTGTTGTGAAAAATTTTCCAGCCCAATGTTATAAATATTGCTGCCCGGCCCAGAAACAAGACTTGATTGTTTTTCTGCCTAAGCTAAAATGACCCTGAAATACTGTCCTAAGTAATACCTGCCATTAATTAAATTCATAGTTGTATGTCAACATCACGACTAAATAGCCAACAGTAATAACGCTTTACGGATTGAACGATTTTTTTCAAACTCGATTTAGTTGAGCAATTTGTATGATTATAGTCCGTAACAGGGATACAACAGCGACTAAATATTGCTCGAACATAACTACGAATTCACATTCTTACCGGAACAGGAGCAGATATCAAAATTTAAGATTATTTTCATGACGAAAATAGCTTGTCAATCAGCAAGTGTCAACAATACAACATCGGTCGAATGATTTTTCAATTGAACAGTTTATGACCAAAAATGGAATTAAATGCAAACGAAGTGCAAACTCTGGTCAGAACTGGTTTACTGGTTGAACCTAGAGATTAGATTATCACAGCTGTGTGCAATTATTAGCGCCAGTTCCCACACTTATAAAGTAGTGCGGTACAAGTGAGCATTAGACCATCACCATTGATCAACTAAACAAGAACCCTGCATACTTTAAGAAAAAGTGATAACGGAATTGAGGTTTAAAACTGAGCAGTAAAAATTACTTACCATCGTTGCGAATAGAGCATTCTTTGATTTATCATTCATCTAAAATAAAGTGCAATGTTTCATTGGCAATACTTAATATAGAACACCACAGAATTCAACTTCAATATCACTACACCGCACAGTGTAGTGCTTGCGTCAAAAATATTGTTACCCGGAATCAGGCCCGTAACCAGCATAATATATATAACCAGAATGGGCTAAATCATTTTTACGACGGATATGCAACAATTTTAGGCGGCATACAAGCGAGGTTGAAACTTTTCTAGTGGGCAAACAATGTCTATATGGCTGAGATCACCTGCATCCCCGCTTCGGTTACGCGACCGTACTGGAATGCACTAAAACATCAGAGGTTGGTCTTCTTATACATTAGACGCTAAATGAATAAAACCAATCAGAAAAGATTGGTTATTGCATAACTGCAGAAAAAGGGTTTCAAGCAAAGTCGCGGAAAAACTAGTGATTTCAGCAATACCTAAGCTAATTTTAAATCTAAATTATCTGTCGGCGTTTGCAATATGGGGCAAATTTGGGAGCCATGATCATTGATACTGTGTCGACAAAATAAAGAAAGCTTCATACCATGCGTTCAGTGCAAACCTCAAAATATTTTTTAAGCCATGGAACTTCTAAAATTACATTTGTAAAACGGTGTCTGCCAATGCAGTTAAAATATTGTTAAATTAGTAGGTAATGTTTTCAACCACAAAATAGGTTGCAAATTCATAACTGAACGAGCTGTATATATGGTTACTAAGCCAAGATGAAACCAAATTTCAATTTAAACAGGGTATATGTTATGTAGACATTTTTTTGCTACCAAGCGATCAATAGTTTTTGAACCATTGAGTACAAAATTTTACTGTTTTAATTTAAGTTAAAATGCATTTTTCTTGCATCTTCAAAACTTTTAAACATATGAGTTGGCCCCAACTGTTGAGAAAAAAAATTAAAAATGAAGTCCAGTTTTAAAAGTCAGCGTGGTTTGCAACTAGTGTGTACTAGTCAACATGTTGCAAAATTTGCAACAACCGAAGTTTTAAGCGCAGAACGTTGGCCCGCAGCAATAATTTTACCTTATTTTTACTAAAACCGATTATGACAAAAGACTATTACTGCACTGAACTGCTGGAACGCTGCCCAACATACGTATATGGGACGTTCAGCTTTAATATATAAAAATAGGTTTTAGTAAAAATAACGAAAATTCTTGCTGCGAGTCCACGTTCTACGCTTAAAACTTCCGTTGTTGCAAATTTTGCAACACGTTGACTAGTATACACTAGTTGCAAACCACGCTGACTTTTAAAGCTGAACTACATTTTTAATTTTTTCCCATCAATTGAGGCCCACTCGATGGGACGTTCAGCTTTAATATACAGATTACATTGCATGGCATACACGTACATTGAAAATAGCTATTTTAGCATTTAAACTGGAAACTTTTGAAGCTAGTTACGAGCCCGGAATGATAGGCGTTTTGTACGTTACTATTCGCAAACAAAACTTATTTGTTGACCCACCCATCTTATATTTGATTGACGGACATAAACAACTTGTATACGCCAAAGAATATGACGTTGGTGACGGGCGACACGCAACACTCTAAGGTAACTTTCGTATTACACAAAAATGTGGGTAAAAGTTGCATACTCTTGTATGACGTGATTATGGACTCTTATTTAGACTAAAACTTAATAAACCTTACTATTGCAGCATTTTAATTAATTGCTAGCGAGTGACGTGGTATTAATGTATGAGAACAGGGTCGTACAATGTCGAATCGTTGAATTTCGGCAACAAATATTGTATAATGTTTGAGTTTAGTTCATTGGCGTGCTCACTATTGGCACGCGTCCGACATAATATTGAGCTGAGTGTCGTTGTTGTGTAATAGTAAACATAAATGCACAGCAAATCATTCGTTCGAACACTGATTTCAGTAATAAATAAACGACGAGTTGTACTAAAACACAACAAAACCAATGTAATTGGAATTAAATTTAAACAAAAACAAATCAAAATTATAAGAATAAGCAAGCGGATATAAACAAACGAAATCGAGTTCGGTTTGGCTTCGAAAAATAATTGGTTACACTTAAGCCGCAAGCCCTATTGACACGTGCAAGCTTTTGCTACGAGAACTCGCAGCTGTAAATTGCACGCAGATCTTGCATCTTTTCATCACCTAGTTAGAAATCGGCTGCAATAAATTCAATGAACTTCCATGGTTATTCACACATGTGAACTAAATTCCTAGCTACGATTTTTAATGATTATTTGCAGCAGCAAATTTTTCGAATGGGATTTTGAACAAAACTTGCAAGTGCAAGTTGCAGTTGCAACTTCTCGCAGCAATGACTTGCACGTGCGAAAAGGGCTTTAGGTAATTTTCAGTAAAATAAGATATTGAGCTGTACTACTAAAAATGAAACCAAAATGCACCAAAAACAATGCTGTTAGAATTTAAAGCAAAAATAAATGAAAATAATAAATTAAGGTGGCGGTTACACCCAGGTGCAGGGATATAAAATTCAGTTTGGATATGTCAACAAACTCAGCTGAGCTAGTCAATTCCCAAAAAATTACTAAGTGTAGACATAAATAGCGGAAACTCTACAAAACTGCTCTAGCCACGAGATGAAAATTATTGATTTTTCGAGAGCGTAGGCAGCTAAATAAACATGGCAGACCGGGGAATGTAAATTTTGTATTAGAACTTATCTTAAATTTTTGGTCACAGATGTAAGCGTATATCTATTTATATGTATGTTCTATATATACAAACAAATATATAAGTATATATGTCGTGTCTCAAACAGCTATGTGCATCAGTTTAGCAACGGGGACATCCTAAACTACAATTGCTGTTCGAGGCATCCCAAAGAACTTCTGGAATACAATCTGCTTTTGATTGGTTGTTTAGGCTGGACTGTTATAGTTTGCAATTATGGTGAAGCACAATAATTACTGTGCAAGTCAGTTCTCTGGAACATAGTAAACTTGAGCAACCAATCAAAATTAGTTTGTATTCCAGCAGTTGTTTGGGCTGCCACGAACATCAAATGTCGTTTTTGACGTCCCAGTTGCCAACTGGGTCAAATAACTGTTTGCGGCATGATATATATTCGAAAAACTGTTAGCACGAAATACAATGTCACAACGTTTCGTTTAGTTCACGTTGTATAAATTTGCCATTTAATCAAAATTGGACCTAACGCGTCTCGATCTGGAAAATAAACATAAACTAAACCAAGGTAAAATTGGTTAAAGTAAGCTAAACACTTAAAATATTCTCACAAACATGCAATTTTATACAACAGGCAATACAATCGACACTGCAGCGCTTTGTTGATAATGTCGCCTAGTGTTAGGAATGTGTTAGCAACCGGTAGTCGCCGTTTTGTTAACGTTATGTACCGCGAAATCAAATTTTGATAAAGGGATCATACATGACACTGCATAAAAGCTGAAATCCTTATTAGCTGAAATCCTTATTAGCTGAAATCCTTATTAGCTGAAATCCTTATTAGCTGAAATCCTTATTAGCTGAAATCCTTATTAGCTGAAATCCTTATTAGCTGAAATCCTTATTAGCTGAAATCCTTACCCGTGATGGTGAGTTTAGCGGATGCCAGGTCCTCTCCGTACGCGTTCCGTATTGAAACTTCGTATTCGCCAGCATGCGTTTTTTCAGCACGACGAAGCCGAAGCGTTGAAGTGGTGGCGGTTGACGTTATATTGAACGCAGCCGATGACTCAAGACGCTTTCCTTGTTTGTACCAAACCGTCTGAAATAGGTAATAAAGTGTCTAGTTTGTAGATTATTGTAACCAATGATAATACAATGAAGTATAAAGAACGACAAAAAGCTCAACTTTATTTGAGACTGGAATTCGGTTTCTCGAATCTACACACAAAAAAGTATTTCTGAATTTATTCAGAAAATTATTTTCTGTGGCATGTCTGAAAAGTTTTTCTGATATTTAACATAATTTTTCTAAAAATAAGTGGAAAACGTTTATTTTCAGACTTTATTTCAAAACTTTTTTGAAAACTTTTCTGTTATAACAGAAATACTTTTCAAGTGCACCTTGCTAATTATATTTCTTAAATGTAAGAAATTTTTTCTTAAATATCAGAAATATTATTTTGAGTGTACTAGTCTCATAAATTATGAGATGTAGGAAATACTATAAGAACCTTGGAAAAAATGTTCTAATTCAGAGACTATTCAAGGACGGTGATACAGAAAGGATCGTTAGGGAGTGCCGTTGCCGCTTACCTACTTAATTGATTTAAGCATATGAAAATTGTAACAGTGCTTACTTAAAACATACGAAATTTAACACAAAACGTACAAAAAATTTCAGTGCTTTGCGCGAAGCCTAGTTCATTTAGCGGAAGCCTCTACGCGTTCCTGCTTAGGCACTGAGGGCAACTTAATTTTTACGAAAACATCTCATAAAAAGGCATTATCATTGGCAGATCACGATTCCCTATAGCGAAAAATCTGAGTTTGACCGATACTTTTAATTACTGATACTTTTCCTCACTCTTCAGTTAGCTTCGGTGTCGCTGTCCAACTTCCTGCAAAGCCTCGTTTGATTTTTATGTGGACTGAGTCGAACTTTTATACCTACGAGCGAAGCGATTGAAAAGCCAAACGCTAGTTTTTGTATTACATCGCAGTCTACTACAGGTTTAGGCTGGTTCGGTCCTTTGTTTTGCCCCATAGTCTTTTGAATGACACAGTAGGTAAACTTCTCAAACTTGGTATCGGAAAAATTGAACGCGAAGCGAGCTAAAAAAAGCTAGACACAATAATTTTAGTTCTAGTCGATGTAAAACATCTCAAAAATAGTTGGAGTGGAAAATTTAAGCAAGATTATTGATCGCTTTCACACAGATCCTTATGTCCGAAGACGGCGAACGGCAATATATATCTTTTTCTGTAAAGGGCTCAAGTCCTCAAGTACCCTTAACAATTACGCCTCTTGTAACCAAGGTTACTTTTCGGGAGAGTATACCCCTCAATAAGTCTTTGTGAGCAAGCGTAGCGAGTGAGAAAATTTTTGTCGACTTTAAGATATAGCAGGTGATATTTTAAAGCTTGAAAATGTGTCGGTTTTTCTCGTCTCTTCAGAAATTGCATGTTTGTCTTCATCTTCTCTTGCAGTCAAGCTCCTCATATATTACGGTAGCCTATACAGGCCAAACTTACAACAGGTGTTGGATTTCCAGAAAAAGCGCATTCGAACACGGCCGGTTCTCCGCGTTTTACGGTCAGAGCTTTTGGAGCTGCCAAAAATGTTGCAGGATTTTGATCAGATCTAAAGATGCAATATCAGGTTTAACCATAATAAAAGTCAATCTATATTCAACAATTGGTCGCCCGGCAACTTGTCGCCCAACGGTGTCCTAAAACCTATTATTTTATCATTGCATAATCCTAAGTGCAATTCTAAGCCTAAACCTAATCCTAACACTAATGATGGGCGACAAATTGCTGAGTCTATAAAGTTTCTGAACACCACTAATCTGACGACCAATTGTCGTGATAGCGATAAAAACGCATTTTATAAAACAATAATTAGTACTTATCAGAATAAAATGATAAATATCACCTTAAAAAGACAACGTAAAATACGCTTACTTTGCAGCAGTAGCAACAGCATCTGATGCGGAAGAAAGATGTTCTGAACTTTCAGACACTACACACTGTACGTTTCCAGTGCATACGCCTGCGCTATTTTCAGCATTCAACATGTAAACTCCAGCGTCACTTCGTCGAACATTACGAATTGTTAGAGTGTGTGTTTTTCCAACGTTAAACAGCTAAAATAACAAAGAAAAAAAGCTAAAAACCTAAAAACCCAATGCTCCAAAGTGTTTAAGGCTAAATCTACGCTTAAGCATAACTGAGAATACGCCAAAACCAAATTCTTATGCCTAAGGTATGCTATAATATGAAGATTTCGAAAACTGTAGGGTAGTGGTAAAGCGCATAAGAGTCGATCAAAAGTTGTATGGACAGCGGTATATTTACGGATGCTCTTAACGTTACAGGCAAAATGGGTGAAATATTGTGTCCTTGTTCTATATCAACAAAACTTTAACATGCAGTCGAACTTGCCAACACATACGAACATCAGATACCTAAAACTCTTTTGCGCTAGATTTCTAAGAGAAATTCATTGATAGCAGTTGGTCTGGTACGATGAGTTTGCCTTTGATCAAATGTCTCAAAATTTACGAACCTCTTGTTTTTTAAATTCTAAGCACATGCTTTCACCATTAAAAATTCGCCAAAAAATGACGATTAAAAATTACCTGATAGCGGTCACCCGGCACGATTGGTTTGCCTTTAAACAGCCATTCCACGCGCGGTTCAGGATGACCCAGTAAACGGCCAGTGATTTGAACAATACCGCCTTCATCGACATCCAGTTCTGACGGCAAGTCTTCGATCACTGGTGGTTTAAGCTCTGCGGTTTGTTCTGAAATAAACAATGTCAAATATTTAAATACTACGGGTAAGACATTGAAATAAAATATACAAAAGTCGCTCAGAAACGATGATTAACTTAGTCTACAGATGAAACGAACGTCTACCCATCATTAGTTTAAATTTAATCGTTGTAAAGCCTTTGTCATGCTTAGGCTTAGGCTTAGGAACACGCCCAATCAACTGCTACAGCCGTAAAACTATTAACATTGGCCGAAAATTCGATGACAAACTTTTTAAAAGCAACGTACCTTTAATATTGACATCGCTCGACGTTTCACAAGATCCAAATCGATTCGTTGCCTGACATTTGTAATTGCCAGCATCTTCAGGAAAAATATCAGCAATGATCAACTGATAAACCCGGTTGTCTTTTTCGATGTAATGGAATGCAGGTGTATCTCTGAGTTCACAGTTATCATGGTACCATGTGACATCGATTGGCTCAGCACCTGGAAAAAGCACAAGTTTAGACAGAATGGCACTTGTACACGTCAACTCAGATTTAGGCTTAAATAAAGATTTTGGTTTAGCTATAGGTAAGCCTTTTCCGATACCAAACCCTAAGCCAATGCTTGAGCTTCGCCTAAATATATACCCGAGTGTTGAAAGTGTACAAAAGCCGGCAAAATCACAATTTGGCTGTTGAAAATTCTACGTGGCTAATGCCTCGTTTTACGCTCTCTTCTAACCATTTAGAACTCACCAGTTTCCTAATTAATTCGGTGGAAAATTTGAATATTTGTTTTTGAAACGTAGAAAAATATAAATTCAGGCTGTATAAAAGCCGGATACAGCATATTTATCGTTGACGTACCTTCACATACTTCTACCTCCAATATAACAGTTTGTCCGTCGTTTACGGTGACATCGGTTAAATCGGTCTTAAATCTTGGCGTTTGACCCTTTGCTTGTCGCGCAAATTCTGTAGTATCTGCAAAGTTCTTAACGTTGGTATCAATAACACGGTGGTCAGTGCAATCAGATGGTCAAAACTGTCAGTACAATAAGATGGTCAAAATAATATTTTAAGATAAAGCATAATACAGTAAGACTTGCATTGACTGTTAAAATAGGCTTGGTATACGTTTATCGAATTTTTAATAAGATTAACCAAACGAAAAAGTTTTTATTGCGTTCGCCAGTAGCCCCCCTGTCTGTTGTCTTTACGCTCCTGGCGATGAAATATAATACTACTGGTATGCGTTCACCTTGCCAAATAGATACTAAAGGTGTTTTAGGAAGCAAATACTGTATCATATAATACTATCTTTGAATAAATTTCAATTGCGAAATATCACTCATAAACCTTTGCCCATATTCTCAAATGCGTGTAGCGACTATCATCAGTTAGCGATAGGTTTTATAACTGCCGACCCTTTACAATTGCCGAAATCAGAATAGGCACCCAAGTCGGACAAATCAAGTACGAAAATTGTGCTCAATGTCGAAGCTCATCATTCGAAAAATGTTCTGAGTTTTGAACGTTATCATTCGCTAGTTTGAAAATTTATCTATCATTAACTGGTGCTCGGTGCTACATGCATTTGAGAATACGCGTTTTTCTAATAACTAAAGTCAAGTCGGTAACATTGACAGCAAAAAACCACTTGCATGTTTATGTACCTATGACTGAAATACGGGTGCTTGTTCTTGCTTCACCAGCTGAATTTTTCGCGACACACGTATAGCGACCGGCGTTATTCGTTTGAATTTGTTTAAATTTCAACGCTGCCGATTCGCCGTCGTAGCTCATCTGAACTTCTGGCCCGGGAATAATTGGGCGTTTGTCACAGTACCTGAAACAATAATTATTACTCTTCATTATTTATTATTATGCTATTCAGGCCAGCAACTAAAAATTGTTGATAGAGATGGTAGTGAGATGTATAGAAAGGACAAGAAAAAGTAACTTAGTTATATTGAATTCTTCTAATGCTGTCGAAAACTTTTTGGCCAGGAGGCCAAGATGTGTGCGGAAGGTGCGTATCCCGTAATTGCATCCCTGATCTTATTTCAAATCTAAATGTCTTTTAAAAATATTTTCATTTCGTATCATGGTTGGCCTTGTCCTACGGTGTCATCCGTCGAAGTGCGATGCCGTCTATCACCATCCGTCAGTGTCCGTCTTTGTGCGTTATCGAATGCTAGTTTTTGGCGAGCAATACCGCACGGCGACAAACAATGGCGGACGACGACGAAAGGCATTAAAATTTTTGCAAAGTATACAGCCATCTTAACGATTAATGATTTTAGCTAAAAATATACTCCATCTACAAGCACAGATATCTCTGACAACAAAACATTAATTACCATGTAACCGCAGGCGACGGATAAGCAGCGACACTGCATTCCACAGTAACCGGCTCTCCGGACTTTACTTCCAATTTGCCAGGTAAAACCTCAATAAACGTTGGCTCTCGTGCTGCTTTTTTCGCACCCTCGCGAGCTAAAAAGAAATTGCTTCAGTTTAATATTTCAATGAAGATTTGGTTTTGTTCAATTAACAGCGTAGTGAGGTTTAGGTTTCATAAAAGTAACCACATATAAAAGGTCGTGGTAAACTAGAAAATTGTTTAACCGCTTGAATTCAGCAGACGATTTCAAATATGTAAGATCATATATTTTTATCGTCTCTTAAAAACCATTAAAACATTTTATAATCCCTTATTTCAAGACTCTGATTCGTACGCTGCAAGTTTTTTTAACTTTAAAGGTAAGTTACCTACTTTATCCATTCAATTGTTACGTGTGCTCCTAAACCTATGCTTACGTTTAGGTTTGGGAAAATTATACAGTGTAAATGCGAAGCAATCATAACGGGACTAGCAATAAGTAGGGTTGGGACAAACAAGTATCCACGTACGCATAACGTTAACTTCAGAAGTTGTTGTTGCAATGCCTTCATTATTGACCGCGGTACAGTTGTAGAATGCTGAATCGGATTCGGTTGCATGATGAATTTCAAGGTAATAAAAGTCGCCATCATTGTAAATACTGTATTTACTTCCTGTTTCGAGCACTGTTCCGTTTTTGTCCCATGACACCTGAAATATGTTGCGGTTTCAGGCCAGAAGCCTGATCACCTTAATAAAGGATGAGCATATTAGGGTTTGTGATGACTTGCAAGCAAGGTTGAAAATTTTTCGAGGGGGGGGCAGCTAAATGTCTTCCAGGGGGACTAACCCCCTCGACCCCCCGGTCCCACATTTATTACAGGCACGCTTTCTGGGTCAGATCGCCCTATTTGGCGTGAAATTTGGCAAAAATAGATGCAATACAATGCAACTTCCACAATATAATGCTTATACCAGGTAATACATCAGGGACAGCATGATTTACACTGCTGCCATAAACCTTCAGGATTTTTTAGACACTGGCGAAACTGAAGTTCAGTACTACCGAGGCTTAATCTTTTTTAGCTTCAGTATCCGGGCCACTGAAGCAAAAAAAGCGAAGCCAAACCGTATCAATGTCTATCAAACTAACCCCTGAGAAGTTACCTGGCGTACGCATGATATTGTGGAGTGGATGCTGCAAAAAATTATAGCATTCAAGGTAAAAGTCATTCAAATGAAGTAAATCATTACATTATATAACAGGAATGTTAGTGTAGTACAAACACCGGACGTTTTTTCTATCGCCTCGAGGGTGGGGGGCTTAAAATAGCTCGTGAGCCGGGTAGAGATAAGGCGGTCCAAATGGCCAGATTTCATTTTCGCACATAATCGTTAAATTTCATTAAAACTGTGTTTCTCACCTGGGAAGCTGGATTGGCTGAAATTGCCGTTTTCAACCGAAGCGATTTTCCTTCTTCGATAAGTTTTTTCGATCGCGGTCGCACGACAAACTTTGGAACGCAAACTTTTGCATTTCGATTAGTGATGATGTGTCGGATTTCGTCAATCGCTGTTAAATTTATATATACGTGTGAAAAAATGGTCAAAAATATATTTTAAGTGTATCAAGTTTGTGGAAATTTAAAAATTACTTCAAGACTAAATCAAAACTTTATCGGATACGCTAAAAGTAGCACTAACAACGGTAGCTAAACAAATGGTTAGAGGCGAAAGTTAAAAAATTTCAAATTTGAAACATTGTCTTTATAAAAGCTGCCAGCATCTATTTGGGATGATAAATAATGGTCTATAATTACTACTCACTTTTTGACTTTCCTTCAGCTTCGGCAGGCTTGGCTTTTTCTTTTGTGTCTTTCTCGAGTTTTTGTCGTTGTCCTAAAACAACTCTATACAAAAATAGAATCTCAAATTAAATAAAAACTTAATATAGTGGGCCTAGAAAACAAAAACACATTTATTGAAATTTTCATCAAATAACAACAGATATTATACGGTTTTCGTCTTGGAGTTGTATGAAAAGTTCACACCCTTTAAAAGTTTTGCGTTCCAACGGAAATTTAGGCAACACAAAAATCAATGGTGCACACAATCTTTACTTCGTTTGAGATGTTTCGTTTTTCCTGACAATTCGAACGTTTCACCCTCGTGAAGTTCGATATCTTCCAATCCGCGAACAAACGAAGGTGCGATACCTCGGGGGCGTGGTGGTCTCTAAAAATTACCAAGAAAAATTCGTTTGGACAAATTTAAATGCATTGAAATTGATCGTTTGATTATAGTTCAAGGTATAGCGAATTGTAGCGTGGCATAATACATTACTGAAAACAACAACTGTGGGATAAGCATGTCGGAATTTACTAGAAATAATGCGGTGAATTTAGTTGATGTTCAGTAGTTCAAACTAAAATCAATAGTTTACTGCTAAAGACGATCATTGGTGTAGCCATGGTTTAAGTTTTGGGGGTGAAATGTCATTCAAAATTTCATTACATGCAAGCGTAGTGAGTAAAAAATTTTGCTCCCAAACACTGAGAGATGGCCCGGGACTTGGTTGGAGTCACGATTATGTATTTTTATATTTATTTTTACATTACAGTATAGTATACAGAAACACTGTTTCAACTGAACGTTTAAGTTTTGGATAAAAAATTGTTACTTGTTCATTTTATTTTGGGCTCTTGTACAGTTTCTCTTCATATTTAAGGTGGTCTTAAGCCTAGACAAAGATTTAGACTTAGGCATCGGTTTAGGCTTAGACATCTCTTCCGAAATCTAAACCTAAGCTTAAGCCTAAGCTTAAGCCTAAGCCTGCAGAAACAGCGTACATAAACCAATTATTGTAATATATTTCGTAACCCGAACTTTTAACGGTTGTACATTGGCAAATTTCAGCAGGTTCGTTATTTCAAAGTATGTTTTACAACAACTTTACGGATAAGCCTGTCAATCAGGGGATGATTTACAAACCTGTTTAACTGCAATCGTATCTTCCATATGGGTAACTTTTCGTTTTTCAATTTCAACGCGTTGCTCACGTTTTTGTAGCTCGACTGATTCTTTGATCGATTCAACTTGCATCACAGTGCTGCCAGCTTCAATCGTTCCTTCCTCAACCAAATGAATGGATGATTCGGCAGCGCGACTTCCAGTACGTATACTGCTAACTGCTGAAAAAAATGCAGGTTTACGTATAAACTCAAAAATCCAACTGGAAAGATAACTTGACCTTATCCTATACAATAGCGTAAATTTCAGACAGTTCTCAGAAGCGGTGGGTTACTATTCCTTTTTTAGTCAGAAACAACAGCAACAACGACTTAGTTTATATAGAGATTTAGACACTCGAACTTAATAATACTTTTGCTAATACTATTTGAGTCTGGTGTCGTTAGAAATAACATTTTGTTAATCTGTGCTTTCTAATGCGTCGTTAGCGATAGAAATTTAAAATTTTGTTGCAAAGTTTAAATTTATATTGTGAACGGAACAGGTAAATGTCTACAAATCTACTTTTGCTTAGTTAAAATATATAAACTGATTGTATAATTTTTATGACGTTGTCCAAATTTTAGTTTAATTCAAGTGAGGCCTCCTGGCTCGTTATGCATAAGGTATTCCTCAGCGGAGGGCAAAAGTGTGTTAGCCTCAGCTATGAGTTCAGCCCACGACCACTCATTATCGGTTCTATTAGAACAATTTTTATAAAGTAGGCAACTGAGTTATCTGCCGTTGCAACTAACAGCATTAAAACAGACCTCTTGCGCTTTGTAAGTCATCATCGACGGTATCTGTATGCTCGGCAACGTCTTCTTCTTTTTGACCTCGAACCAATTTTCCAATAGACATCCCTGGCGTTCCTTCAATGACGATTGTGACTTCGTCAAGACCTTGTAAGAACCCTGGAGGTTCTCCGCGTTTTGGTCCTAGAAATTTAACGGCAGCTAGTATTGTTACCGTTTGCTACGTTCGTCCAACAAGATGTAGCAAATTTATCAAGAAATAATTATTAATCTTACCATTAAATTATTTGCTAAAATGTAAGCGCAACAATATAAATCTGTGTTACTAAAATAGCCGATGCTAAATGAATCATGTAGTAACGTTCTTCACTCTTGAACGAGTACTTTCGCCGCGGACAACCAGATATGCAGCGACAATAACACCTTGTTCTTTTAAACTTTGCATTTAAATTTTGGTTTTGCTTCGAAAACAATTTTGCTATTTTGTTTTGTGGTCCATGTACCCTGAATCGGGCCTGTAGTCAAGGAAATGGCACAGGAAGCTCAGCCTCTCCGTGAAAATTCTTGCCTCCCTAGAGAAGTTGCAACTTTAGCTGGCTACGGGCCTGCCCTGAACTTACGTCCTTTAGACACTTTGGCGGCCGATTCGGCAGTACCGTGTATATTCGAAGCTCGACAGACATATTTTCCGAGATCGTTTGCCGTCAAATTATGGATTGTGAGCACACACGTGACATCGGAACTGAAGCTGATCTGAATTAAAAACAAAAATAATAAAACTGAACAAACAGTAAAATGACAACATTTAAACAGAAATTTTCAAATTAGAACTACGCCAATTTAAAACAATGTTATGCTATTATGAGCACTAGCCCGCCAATTTTAAAATTTAAATATTTCTTCATGAAAGTGAAGAATAACACAACCATTACATTTTGCTATACAGAAGTTAAACAAATCACACAAGCCGATCTAACCGCTACGGTTATTTGTGCATGATTCTAAATCTACTCGAATATATTTTTTTGCCTCTTGAGAAATTTCTTGAAAAGATATAACCCGTCTATCCCTTCATTTTTATACGTCCCTGATCGTGGGATAGTTCAAAAAATACACCGTTTCCTGAACTAGCCAGGGATCTAACACGACAATACCAAATCTGAACAATTCCAACCAAGTGAAAAACTAATAAAAAAACTTATGATGAAAACATTCTTACCTCAACATTTTTACTTTCAACAACTGGAATGCCATTATGAAGCCATGTTATATCGACATCTGGTTTGCCGTAAACTTGTCCAATTAAGCTGACGGTTTGTCCAATCAGAGCAGTAACGTCACATAAGCAACGAATGAAATGTGGCTGACATGGAGTGTCAGATGGGCCTACAGATTTTACACAATAAATATTTTAGAGCGTTGATGTTTGATTAAGAATTTCAAAGGTACCTAGGAATGGCGGCAATTAATATAAAATGCTTTTCGGCGGGTTGAAAAAACGGTTTACACTGATGTGAAAATATGGTTTTATGCGCTAAGCAGTGTTTATTCTTGCAATCAAGTGTCTTAAAGGTGGTGTTTGGAACGCGAAAAGCGTTTAAAATGCACTTTTTTTGTATGACAGGTTTCCTTAGATGCGAATGTTACAGTCTATTGGTACACAATGGGACTGCTACCGGGCCTAACGTGTATATAATAGTAGAAGAAACTTTAAGTGAATCGAACGAGAAGCCAAACACAATTTACCATTGAACCTAGTGTAACGGTTTGATTTCGGATATTTGAAAAAGGGAACGCACATTTCCTTCCCAGTTTGCTGCGCCAATGTATTTATGCGATTCACTGTCCCAACCGCTTAACATGAATACAAACTGACCTCCAATGGTCAAAAACGCATTTGTCACTGCGGTACCACATTGATTACGTGCGATGCAATGATACTCGCCCAAATGATCAACCCGTACAGTAGGAATCAACAGCTCACACCAGTCGCCATTGCGAACCATTAGCCGATCATTTGTAGCAACGAGGGCCTTAATTTGTGCTCCGTTATGTTCCCAAATGATTTCAGGCGCTGGATTGCCTCGAATACAACATTTCAACGATGCCGAAGTCCCTGGGATTGCGTGACAGTCCATTAGATGGCGCACTATCGTCGGAGCACATTTGGAAGCTCTGGTGACAGAATAAATTACACAAGTAAATAATGGAAATTGAATTATGACAAATACGTCCACAAACCAAAAGAAACAAACCAAAACACGGATTCGGAATCAAAAACAGAAATATTGTTTGACGTTTAGTTCTGAATAGGATATATTCCTCCTGTGTCCATACCCTCATTGTACACCTCTGTTACGAGACACTATACGACTTTAAGATAGGTTGGGCTAACTTTACGCCGTTATCGGCTAACTGTTCAATATTTACGCTGGGACTTAAACTTTGAGCATCTAATTACAAGTTGCTCGCAAAATACTGCATCATCGTAAATTATAATGACGTATGTGTAAAGGATTTTATATTTTCAGAGCAGCTTACCGCTCTTTCAGTTCTTCAAGTTCACTTGCGCTACAATCCGATGATTTTTTGACACTGACGTAACACGACGTTTGACGCTTGCCGACTTCGTTTACTGCTTGGCAAGTGTACTTAGCAGTATCGCCAGTTGAAAGCTTTTCGATTATTAGCGTTCTGCTTTCGGGCGTTTCTTCAACGATTTTTAAACTTGAACTTGGTGATATCTTAAACAAAAATGCTCGAAGATGAAAGGCCAACAATTTTAATATATAAACAATTGAAACTATTCCACGGCGAAATTGAATTTCGTTATCGAATTGGTTTCAGATGGCAGAGTTTTAACTGTTACACAAAGTAAAGTGAGATCAAATAAATGGCCTAAAGCCCTATTCTACACGTGTAAGTTTGTTCGGTTAGAATTTGCGTTTGCAAGTTTTGTGAATGAGTCTTTGAACAAAACTTGCACATGCAAGCTGTAGGTGCAGGCTTTCGTTGCGTCCACTTTTATGAGTAAATACCAGAGTTTGAACGCATATTACAAAAAACGAAAACAGAAACAGACAATGATTTTTACCGGAAAGGGATATATGATGAGCACACCCTAGCAAATAACACTTTGCCGACAAATTTATACTTTTGTGACACTGTTCTGTTATGACCCGAATAGGAGGGGGTAATAAGAGGGGGTCCACATTTTGAGTCCCAATCAAAAAGAGACCGTATCCCTAATAAGAGTCCGCAATGCATAGTCTATAACCCCTAATTAGAGTCCATAATGTTCAATTATCTCTAATGTAGTGCATAGATAACTCCAGGACAAATAAAGTTCAGTTCGAAATATATAAGTTTTGAAGTACATTCCTAAATATAACCTTGCATTACCCCTCATGGTTTTGATACAAAAAAAGAAACGTTTAGTTCAGCGGATAGACCCAATAACAGATATATATCAGTAACGAAGGGCGATGGATGGCGGGTTAACCCTTTGCGGACCGATGTGCACATTTGTGTACAGCGCATTGTGTTCCTGATATCGACAAATTAAAAATAAATAATAGTCCGTAACCGAGTAATAGGAGGTACCCTCTAGAGAGGACAAATAAATATCCGTCGCCTCTCTTATTCGGGTTGCTACAGTAAACAGTAAAATGTATAAACGAAACTAGTTCCTGTATTTTTTGATAATATGAAGTTTGCAATTTAAAAGAATTTAGTAAAATGCATATATGGTAAACACACCATATGGCCATCTTTAAACCATTTCAAAACCGCTGGTGGATTAGCTTTGACTTTACAAGCTAAACTGACTGGTTGACCTTCAAGTGATGTCAAATTATGCGGTGGTGTCTCAGTAAACATTGGCGATGATCTATAATAAAAAATTTTAATATTCAAAAGTTTAAAATTAATGCGACGAATTACTATTCAACGTAAACACAACAAACACTAACTACTAAATAAAATTCAATTATAAAATAGGCGTAAATATCAATGACGGATCTTGAATTTCCTGCGGGAAAGAATACTTTTTACGCCTGAAAATTTTGGTATCACTACAATACGTCGTCACGCAACTGCCAATCGCGACTGGTTCTCAGCTCGACAACTCATCGACCCTGACAAGTTGTCGCCTCCATAATACGTCGACCCGACAAGTTGTCGCCCCGACCACTCGTCGATCAGATAACTTGTCGCATATTACCATGTGCGACAACTCATCGATCCGATGAGTTGTCTGGGCGACAGGAAGGGGGTCTGGGCCGACGAGTTGTGGGGCAACAAGTTCTTGGGGCCGGTGAGGTGTCGGTCGACAAGCTGTCGGGCTACGAATTGTTGTAGATTCGAAAATTTTAGTGTTTAAGCGTGTTTAGTAAATAATATTTTAATATTTACGAGTTAGCGCAAACTTTTGGTGAATAATAAAAATAACTTATGTGATGCATAAGAAAAGCAAACTTAAACACCCATAAAGTCTAAAATAATAGTGAAATAATTTAGTTACAATTACTTTTCGTCAACTTTTTTGCCTTTTTCTTCAAGCATTTTAGCAGATCGAGCTGCAGCCGTAGTTTCGGTTTCAAGAGAGCCTGGAAAATAAATATATAAAAATAAATATAACAATAAATAAAATGTATTACTGAAATTAATTATTATCAATAGGAAAACGGTAAATTGTTTAAAATGTGTAAAAAGCTTAACGCCACAAAAAATAACGGTACGACTATCATTAACAAACATGCCTGCATAAAAATTTACCGCAACCAACAAGCACAAATGTATTTTGCGAGCGAACAAGCAGGGAAATTTATGTTTATGTGAGTTAATCTTTGTAAATGCGAAAGTAGAATTATCCAGTAATAGTATTTTGATTACCTTTAACCGTAAGCATTGCTTGAGATGTTTCGGAACCAGCCGGATTCGAAGCCGAACACATATAGTAGCCAGTATCGGATTGAGTGCATGAAAAGATTGTCAAAAAGCACCAGTTGTCTTCGGTGAACGTTAATTTCATTCGACGTGTAGTTTTCAATTTGAGACCATCTTTAAACCTGAAAACAGCCGACTCGTTTCGAATATAATTCAGAGGAATACATTTGGAAAACAACCGGATTCAAATTTAAACAACACCTTTTGGTGAAATGGGCACAAGTTCAGCTGACGACAAACTTTTATATTTTTTCACTTTCAGAAAAAGCTAAAGTTGTATTGAAATATTCAAAAACAATAATTTGAGTCGCTTTTTAAAACTGCTATTAGTGATAATTTAAATTTGAACGTTAAAACGGTTACTTTAATATAATATTCCTTAAGCTTTGGTTTTGGTTTCGGGCCTAAATTTGTGATCAGTAGCATTCTTATTGAACAAAGATTGCATCCAAACTTACGCTTGCTTAGAATTTTTCCACTAAAATTGTTGACTGACCTACCAAATATCACCTCAATATAGCGAAATTTTAGGTTCACAAGTTTGTTCTAAAGTTCCCAATAAAGTATAATTTGCCATGTTAACTACAAAACCTGCATACTAATCGTAAACCATAAAACTTAAGCCTAATCCTAAAGCCTGAGCTTAGAAGATTCTAAGTCCCCCAGTCTGCCTGACTCCTGCATCTTATAATTTACATGGACCAATTTTTATAAAACTCAATATATCTTATTTTTTGCCTTAGATCACACAATTGATTTTGAAAAAGTTTCAACTAATGCAACATACCAAACGATCTGAGGATCAGGTTCTGCATCAACTTTCGCCTGTAATACTACTTCGCTTCCTTCATCTACAGTTTGATCGCGTAAATGTTCCGTGAACACTGGTGCACGATGATGGAGATGATCTAGAATGAAATATAACTGTTAATCAAAGTGAAAAATAAGAATTAAAAACACATATGCTGGAGTTTGAAAATTAGCGTACGCTAGCTTGCCATAGTCTAGCGACTCAATTAACTCGATAAGACTGATATTTCTTTTGCCTTACCAGTGGATACCACCAGCTATTCGGTTGCCGACAAAGTGGGATCCACTATTGGTCATAAGGACTGCGAATAATAATAATAATAATAATAATAATAATAATAATAATAATAATAATAATAATAATAATAACCGTACAACGTATTTAATTAGAAAATTATGCCTACTGAGTATTAGTAAAATTTGATTTGAAACTTACCAAGAACACGTAGTTCGCATTGAGATTGTGCAGTACCCGATTTATTTTGGCAAACCACAGTGTATATGCCGGAATCATCAGTTGTTGCGTCGTGAATTACCAGTCGGTTGGCTAAATTGGGCGATGCCAAAATTTCAAACCGACCTAAAATATCACATATTCAAGCAATAATGTCAGGGACACTGTTTTTCCCTAACCGAATCTTTAAACGGGTTTATTCCGCGTGCTCTCAGGAGTTAATCCTGTAACTAACAGGTTGTTATTATTATTGTTATTATTATTATTATTATTATTATTATTATTATGATTCTTATTATCGTTGTCATTGTTATTATTGGCTCTGTTGTCTTGATCATGTTATTTACATGTATATCCTGTAAGTGCACCTCTCTTCATGACTATCTGATGTTGACAGCCGAGCACTCCCACTCGCTAACCCCTTTGTTCGTTGTCCAGCGCTTTCTTTCACGCGAACATCGTCAACGACGCGAGTTGTTTTTGCTATTGACACCCGAAAACTCATATCCATACATTATGTTCTTGGCTGGTGCAGTTGTTTGTGTTTGTAGCTGTTAATTCATATTTTGTTTCATGTATATCCATACCGGGCTGGCCTTAAGACCCAAAGGATGTCTATGAAAACCTAGGAAGCTTGATTAGCTCATGGGGTACTCTTGACCTATTCCAGAATTACTATCGGTCTTCTTCTCACTTCGTATGACTAGACATACCAGACTGAAGATGCCTTTCGAAATCTAGCCCCGTTCGAATGCGTAGCCGACAGCGCAAGACGACAGTTGTGTCTGGGACCACAATTCAGGAACAACGAGTGAAATTACTTATACAATACCTCGTACAGTGGTTCAGAAAACTACTAGGCACCCAGAAACTGTGACAGGCCCTAACAACCAGTTAAAAGATCAATCCTAGAGACCAAATCTGCTGTTACATATTTGTTGTCGTGCATTTGTTGTTTCCTTCTTGGCGTTTTGCAAGTAATTTTTTTATATATGTGTGTACACGCCCACCTGGTGCTAGTACAACCACTGAGATCTCAGTTCAGTATCCCCCTAAAGTTTTGTCTCTCCCATTTCAATAACTAGTTGCCAACTTAAAGGAAAATTGACTAGAATTCACCGAATGTATTGATTTGACTAGATTTCAATTGACTAGCATGCAGGAATTTCCCCTCTGTTTTCTTCTGATGAGTATTTAAATTCCGACTAGCTGAAACAGATTGTATATCTTAACGACTAGATTCGGAGACTAGAAAGTTATTTGCACAGCACGTACTGATATCTCCATCGGACAGCCGAATTGCTTAGAAATTTCCTGTACGGGAGATAAGTCTGAAGAGATTGAATGCAACCGCCTAAGAATATTAAGATAACAAGGACGGGGGCTATTTAGGTGATGTATCCTGAGAACGACTTGCGGCCCAAATAGTGAGATTTTCAGGCACTGGAAAGACTTGTTAGGCTGGGAATTCCACCTAGACCTGGCTTCTCCTAAAAATTTGGGTCTCGCCCCCATGCTCTCCGGAGTCCTATTAGAGTCAGCTGATCGCACAAAATTGACTATATCTACGTATTTGCACGTTCTGTTGTACTGCATGGGTACTGTTAGATTATACATTGGGGGTTGACGCCTCGAGGGGTAGAAGAAAAAGGAATTGTATGGGCTTGAGAAGCTAGCGCTGGTTAGGTGTAGTTATTAGACTATTTGGACCGTTTTAAACATGTTTTGATCCCCGCTCGTATTCTTGATGGCTCTCTTTTTAGATGCACACCTCCTAACCGAAAAGAACTATATGAGTGTATGATAAGACACACAGGAAATTGCAGATCGGTACATGGACTCCGAGTTGGAGCTACCTATGGGGGACAGGCCTCATACTCCTGCCCTTTAAACTTCCTTTTGGGGCTCTGAGTTCGGTATTGCTGTGAGATCATAGTTTTATTTTGATCATAGGCTTGACGCAAGGTAGTCCAACGGGTAGGCACTTGCGCCCCCTGATATGATAATAGCAGCCTGAGACGTATTGAGTATATATATATCTTGAAACTTCTTTGCATATATATGAGGGTGTATAAGCGACTCAGCTCAAAACAGAAACTACACTCGGAAGAGGAGCCGAGAATTATTTGCACAAGAAGGGGGCGGTGATTTTCAGAGAGGCAAGGGTGCGTTGTGCACCGTTTGGGGGAGAGGAAAGGAGAGACTGCATATAACGGCAGTCGAAAATTTTGAAATTTTGAATTTTCCGTTAAGCAACGCCTCGCCTCAGCCTAGGAGAATAATTGTTTATGATTGGGGGGATAGTTTTGTTTTTGGGTTTAGGATATGTAAAAATGGGTAGGCAAAGTTATGTTCTTCGCAGGCTTAACGGGATTTTTAGGGGGCAATGAAGTAGAACGATGGTCATCTGTCTCTTAGGACAACCGGATTTTTAGGATTTGAGGCCCGTTGTTCTTATAATTCAGGTGCGGAACTGGCGCCCTTGGGTTCGGCACACCGGGTTGGCCGAGTAAGCCGTCCCGGCTGCCGTTTTAGGTCGAAAACCAGGATCTTGCGAAAATTTTGAATTTCTTGACACTTAAATTTTGAAATTTCTTTTCATTTTTGGGCTTCCTGGGGTTCTATATTTAGTACCTGTTGTCTTGGCCTTCTGTTTTGGCCGAGAAAGCCACTCCGAACCTGCACAGTGAACGAACGTCTAAAATTAGCGGGAATGTAGGTTATGAGTATTGGTCGCGAGTTGGGTTTTTAGGAAATTTTGACTGTTATTTTACGGAATATAGCATGTAGGCTGGCATTAGGCAATTTCCTTGAACTGTGCCATCTAAGAAAATCACCCCAATTAAGGCCCGCAATGCGGTAGTCAACAGTTATAGACATTTCAAAACTTCGAGATTTTGTGCGTGTGCGTCCGGAGGCCCGGCTCCGAAAAATGCAATTTTCACTTTTCCGGAATCGGATGTTAAAATTAGTACCATTCGACTCAGCTCGCTGAGCTGATCAGGAAAACCACCCCGAACCCTATCCGGAAACCAATAGTTTGAAAGTTATGGGCCCCTGAAGTTTTCGGGATTTAACGTGTACACGCTTTACGGATCCCGGATCCAAAAACGCGATTTTCGCTTTTCCGGGATTGGGTGCTAAAATTGGTATCGTTCGATTCAGCTCGTCGAGCTGGTTAAGAAAACCACCCCTAACCCTGCTCGCAAACCAATACTTAGGGAGCTATGGTCAATCAATGGTTTTTAGGATTTTACATATACACACTCTACGGATCGGACCCCCGAAAAACGCAATTTCAACTTTTTCGAGCTACAAGGTTAAAATTTATATCATTCGATTCGGCCTGACGAGTAGAGCAAGAAAACCACCCCGAACATGGCCCGCAAATCCATGGTTGAAAAGTTATAGTCAATTGAAATTTTCCAAATTTTTGTATGTACGTGCTTTACGGATACGGCTCCGAAAAATGCGATTTTCACTTTTTCGGAGCACAACGCCAAATTCGGTACCATTTGTTTCTCCGCGTTGCACAGAGCAAGAAAACTACCCCGAACAGTGTCCGCAAACGAATACTTCAAAAGCTACGGTTCGCCGAAAATCCTTTAAAAATTGTGTGTACATGCACTGCAGAACGGGTCTCCTAAAATGCGGTTTTCGCTTTCCCGGGGTCCGACGCTAAAAGTGGTACCGTTCGATTTCGCTCGTTGCCCGGGTTCATACAGCCACCCCAACACGGTCCGTGAAGGCATATTTGAAAAACTATGGCCGATGGAGGCTTTGTAAATTTTGTGTTCTTAGCACTTGACCAGTGAATTTTCGAAATTGTAATCTTCAGCTTACCCGGAGTATAGCATTAAATTTGAAACTATCCAACTTAGCGTTTTGTCTCGGTTAATAGAACAATTCCCAAATAGGCTTCTAGGATTTTGGGCACCGACTATATATGCTTTCAAATTATCACTTTTGCTTGTTGCCTTACTTTTGCGTCATTTGTCCCTCGATGCCCTATATTCATACTTTGTAGTGCATTTTACCTGCTGCCATGATTTTGTTATGTCCTATTATGTTCGCGTGTTTTCTAACGTAACCGCACAAGGTAACTAAAATTTGGGACAACCCTGAGCACGAGACTATCACTCTCCAGGGTTTGTAGGCTCGTTTCTGACGCCAGTTAAGGTTTTCGTTAACTCATTCTATTAAGGATGGAAAAATCAGTATAGGACGACTGTAGACTTGGACAGTTCATGTACAGGGGTATGGGGTTTGGAGGATTTTACAGTACCTACATGTATCTGTCAGGTATTGGCTCTATCTGTATGATTTTACTTTGCACTACGCGCTTTGTTGTGTTTTCATGTCGTAGTAACGCACGTTTTTTTTATTTCACGCTCAAGTTTTGCGGTGCGGGTCTTCACATTGTAAAACGTGTCTGTAGTATCTTGTGAGATAGTAAGAGGGAGACCCTAAAAGCAAAAGCTGCACGTAGTTATCATATTTCTTAAGGGAGTTGCGAGTAAAACTCGGTAAAATAATTTTTCTGACCCTGGCATCATGTGCACCTCCGTGCCCAAACCTTGGATGGGGGGTGACCCCGTTATTCCCCATGTAACTCTCCAGTTGTAAATTATGTGTTAATTTCTCCAGCCAATCACGGGCTCTTAAGAATTAATCCAATGGTCATTTTGTATTGGCTGATTGAAACCTCGGAATTTCCGACCAATGAAACGAAATTACTGTGTTTGTTTTCGGGGTGCGCTGATTGGCTAAAAATTGGAGCTCGCGCAGTATATAAGGGCGCTGCACAGGCTGAACATTCAGTTCAGTTTCATATTTTTCGGTTTTCGCTCGCGTGCTCGAGCCGCGACAGCAAACCGATCTCCCTGCACACGGAGGCGACTTAGTGTGCACGGGAGTTTCGGGGCGCTGCAGCAAAAAGGGGGGTACGCGCGTTACGCGCTGGGGTAGGAAACTTTGGAATAAGGGGGGGCCAAGCTGGGATTTTCCGGTTTCACAAAGGGGGTGTGGGTAAACTTTTGATCTAAAACTTTGCCTGGCGTTGGCGACAACGCAGGTCCAGCAATTCTGTGTAAACTTTTAGGGGGGCAAATCTTTAAATCAGAAAATACCTGCAAGGTGATGCCATATAGGCAGCGATCCTAGAAAAATTTAAAGTATGTTCAGGATGGACATTAATATTTGCAGGATTGATTGCCAGCACGGTAGGGAGGCCAATTCAGCCTAATGCTAAGCATTTAGGATATGGCAACTAAAAGAGCTGAGGCCTACCGTCCAGAAAATTTCAATGTACCCTGTGATTTGAGACGATTCTAGCCAGGCCCCAATGATCTAAGTTTGTGGCAAGGCCCGTCCAGTTGACAATCAAACTGCTGAATGTGCAGCCTGTGAAAAATCACGCTTAGGGCTATAGAGTCGCGCTACACTCGGAAACAGACACAAAGAAACTTAAATCCTAACGCAAGGCCTTCTTGGAAAACTCGTTAGGTTCAAGTCTTTAGGATCAATGTGGACTTAATGACCTTCTAGTCTCTCTCTCCCTAGACCTTATGGTACACGTGCAGCTTTCAGGAGTCAGTTAATGCAAGGATGGTGAGTTTGGCTTGGAAGTCCGATCAATGTGCAAGAAATTCTACCCTAGGCTTAAGAGAGACTATGCTTCCAGCATCAGAGGTCACCTGCGTCTGCCTGAAGGGTTGCACTTGAACAAGCCAAACTCTCCATCACCAGACACAGAGCCTAACTCCAAGAAAGACCTAAGTTTCCCATGCTGGAGTTGTTAGTGGTAAGATGGTAACTCTAGGATTAGGCAACTCTTACCGGAGCTAATCCTTGAGATAAATTACTCATGCTTTTCTAGCAATTAATATAGCCATTGTTAGCGTTGTCATTAACAATAAGCAAATAAGATTATAAGATCCTAACGCGCTGCAACGAAAAAATTTTTGATCATCAGGCTCAAGGTATCTTGCATTACTATGCTATGTATGTATAAAATGTACAAAGCAATAATAAACCAAAACTTTAAATTGAGTTCAATCCTGAACCGAGAGCGCTACACATTTTCCTGGCCAAAGAGCCATGGCTAAAAATTGAAACAACTTTAGCACTAAAGGAGATTTAAACTTTTGCAGGAAAATGAAAATTTCTGGACTATTGGAGCCTCGAGAATCAAACAAACAGCCCTGGTTCGAATCAGTGGCAAGTAAAATCAATTAAAACCTCAAAGGCTAGGATCGATCCGCCTTTCTGTCAAAACGGTCTATGACCAAGTAAAGCAAAACCAGGTTGAACCACCTAATTTCTGGGAATAAGACTAAAGTTTAAGCCATATGCATGACCGAGTGTCAATAAGTTTCACCGTGAGAAGAAGTTGTGAGCACACAGTTGTACTAAAATCCACGGAGAAAGAGCTAATTGTTATTGGTGTGATCTACCTACTCGCACTCGGGGTTCGCTAGAACTTAGAGCATAGGCAGGCTTAGGCGTATGACGATGTCGGGATTTTGTGACTCTCAAAACCTGACATCACGCCGGGGGACCGTCATCCTCTAGGCAAGTAGCTTACTTTGGCAGATCCACGGCCACGAACACCCGTGAGAGTATCATCTCGGATTCGTCCGCAGGGATACTCGTTGATCGTACCCGTAACAATAATTATAACAACAAACTGCGGCAGCACATAACAATCAACGGCAGCCACGATCAATCGTAGCTGGTGTGCATATAATTTTAAATTAATCCATCCCCACATCGCAATCAGGTACTCTTAGCAGAGGGGTAAGATTTCCGGGGGGTTGGGCGAAGTAAATTTAATTAACATTTTTCTCGCACGAATATTTTCAATTTCATCCCAAATCGAGTGTTTAAGCGTGGATTTTAATTGGATACACACGGATAAAAGACAATGGCCATTTTTATCATACGCCTATATTAGCTAGATTTTGTAGTGCGCATACGTTAAATATTTGGGATTCTCAATATTTTTGTCCAACAACAAACAGCCTTGCGTTTGAATATGGTACTGCTGTGACGACAGAGATTACCAATGGACAACATGCAGACACCTCACGACGCTCCGCGTTAGGAGCTATTAATTCAAGTCGCCCCATGCTCAACTGGCATGTCTAAGTCTAAGTTACTGTACAAGATCATAATACCAATCAAGATCATATAATACCAATCAAGATCATATAATACCAATCATATACCCGTAACAGGGGTTACAAACACCTGGGATTACTGGCCTTTCAGGCTTAGTTCTAAACAAGCCACAAGTTATTTAAGCTCAACTCTAAATCAAAATATATTTTAGAAACGTTGAGCTCAAAACCCGTAAACTAAATAGCGTTTAATACCTTCAGGACGAACCGCCTGCCCATCTTTGTACCAACAGACCCTTCCTTTAGGAACAGCGTCGATTCGAGCAGTCAATTTGACAATTTGTCCAGCGCGTGCCGTAACGTCCGATAGCGCGAGGACAATTTCAGGCGCTCGTTTGCCTTGTTTTGCTTTGGGAGCTTCATTCGATCTTAAAAATACAAAATCACTTTACAAATTGCCACTCGATGTGATTTGTATACTGTAGCAAAATTTCTTGTTGTGAACGGCGCATAATTTATATTCAACAAAACATCATAACTTTTAGCGTCGGAACACGTTAGTTTAAACGAAAAACCAGGAGAATGAAAAAAGATAAATGTAATTCTAATCATTTGAAACATGAATGCTTAAAATTTTGATAACATGTTTCTGGGTTCCTTGTAGTACTGTTTACTTAGTGTTGTAAATCGCCGCAGTTTTCTACTATTGATTTTAGTGAGGATGAATAAATTTTTGGATCCCAGAATATGTCAGTTCAGCCGTTACACCCCGTTTAAATGTACGAATTCATTGCAAACAAATAATTGCAACTTGAAGTCGACCGCGTGAAGTAGTGGTAACATGACCCGACTGCAAGAATTGCACGGTTCCATTTCTGGCGGTTTGCTACATTTTAGAAGGCAAAGCTTCAAAAAAACGTTGTTCCAACCGTACGGATTCAGCATAAAAAGCTCGGAAATTTAGTGTAAAAAGCCATAGTTTGCAAAACCACCCAACAGCTTACGCTTGCTCAGCTTCTTTTGCTAATTTTTCAACTTTGACGTCAGTTTGAGTTGACACATGACCGGCTTCATTTTCAACATGACAAACGTATACTCCAGCGTCAGAAATTTCTGCAGTTTTCAGTGACAAGAACGATTTTCCTTTCTGTTGTGCATCGACACAAACCCGTTTTGATTCGGCAAGTTCGCAACCGTCTTTTGTCCACTTTATCGCTGGAATCGGGGTGCCAGAGTAATCGACTTGAAGGGAAACCTGAAACGCAAATATGGCAAAAAATTTTCAAAATTGAAATCCTGGCTCGACATTGGCTACAAATTGGAATTTTTTATAATTGTTTCTGAATATGAGTTGAATGGAAACTTTTAAGGTTTTTAAGAAATCGACCAAATTAAAAAATGAAAATTTTTTTTGCGGTAGACGTACTATTGTACTCAGAAACTTAACGTAAATACAACGTTGTTATTATTGACCTTAACTTAAAGCATCTAAAGCATCATAACGAACGCACTTCGAATCATAGCGTTTACAATACTTGGTTTTTTATACTATATTTTAATCTAAAGAAAACTTCCATTTATCTATCATTGTTATAATATTTGGGTAAAATGATTTTATGTAAAGATTTGAAATAGTTATTAAACAAAAGACATGAAATTTCGACTTAGACAAAAGCAATTCAATCGAGGGGCGCAGCAGCTGGTACAAATACTGCTGCGACATACGCGAGGGCACGATTTATAATGGTAGACGAAACTTCTCGAACAAAACGACCGAGAAGCCAAGGGCAATTTTAGTATTTCGTCCAGTAGGAACCTTACACTTCTTTTATAGCATTCGCCATTCTAAGTCATTCAGAATTTTCTCACTTCAAAAATGAGAGACATCGGCTTCCCTGCCCCTTGACTGCTGTGCTACTGTTTGAATCAAAACTAAGAGTTCTACTTAAAACAATTTATAACCAACCTTTTCACCCTCGTGGACGTTGGTGACTTCCTCGAGGCGTTTAGTGATCCAAGGCTTCTCTGCATCTGTGAGCGTTCTGATAGCACTTGACACTGCAGAAGGAGGTCCATAGTCGACCTGAAACTTGAAGGAAGTAAGTTACTTTTTAAACAAAACAGTCTGACTTAAATTAAGAGACCACCTAAAGGTGTATGCAATGTAAAGCAGTGGAACGACAGAAATTACCAATCGGTATAATTGGAAAAGAAGGGAATGATACTTTCTCTTTAATATCAAAACTGGTCATGTGCCAGTGCTCATAGATTTCCTGTTACTGAAACCATTTCTTCTGTTGTAAACGTAGCACATTATACGTGTCATTAGTTAGCCAAATTTCTAGTCAAATATCGTCTAAATTTAGCAAATTTATCACGATTTGAGCATCAGATCTTCGATTTTATTGGATAGTTTATTCGGGAAGCCAAGGTGCCCGAGACACCGCTAGTTGGGGGAGGAAGGTAGTGATGAATGACATCAAGTATATATACTAGCCACGTAAGAAGTGAAATAAAATGACCCATGAGTAAAGTATTAACGATCTGGGCTCCTGTATACTTGCCTCACATTTAAGGTTAATGCTTAGACTTAGACTTAGGCAAAGGTTTACGCTTAAACAAGCTTTTTTCTATACCTAAGCCTTAACCTGAGTATAAGGCTATGTCTGTGGAGGCGAATAATATCTGGGACCCGCCAACATTATGCATTATGCCTAACTACTCTGAATCAAAAAAACACATGACTTACCTTATTTCTTGCCGAAACACGAAACAGATATTCGGTGTTTTCTTTCAAATTTTGAACTTCAAACTGCGTAAACTCAGTGAACCCTCGCTCGACCCAAGTTGAGCTGTCCGGTGTGCGAAATTCAATTTTATACTGTTCGATTTCACTTCCACCATCGCTCAGGGGTTTACCCCATGCCAATTTGACCGATGTTTTGCCGATATCGAATATTCTTGGCTCGCCTGTTGGTGGTCCAGGCAGATCTAAAATATAATTTATTGAATTTCAGTTCGGAAGAATATAATCTCGTGTATAACAAATGTTTTTGTCATCTATGACTCAGAAGATTATTGCGGAGTCAGTTAAAAGTGCTGTGTCTTCAAAAAAATTTTCGGTAGCGGACATATTCTCTCTATCCCTCCCTTTGTATGTGCCCCTGTTGTCAGTAGAAGCTTAGCTTAAATTTCACTTCAAGAAGCCATGACCACATTTCCAAGTTTTCCGAGCGAGTGTAATGAACAGCAAAATTTCCGCACAAAAAAATTCAGAGAACAAGAGTACAATGCTTTGATACTTGTCAAAGGCAACTCCTGTTTAAATACTTACTTTTGGCCGGTGCTACAGGCGCTACTTCTTTTGGCGGCGAAGGTTCTTGCGGTCTAAAATACAAAGGTGGTTCACAGTGGGACAAATATATTCTACTATGGCTTCGAATATTGGTTTTTCCATCGCTTATGCACTCTCCTCCTATATTTATAGTTAAAACTTTAGCAAATGCTTATGCTTAGGCAAACGTATTCCTAAACCTAAGCCTAATCCTTTGCCTTAGCTTAATTTTAAGCCTCTGGCGAAGTGTACAAGACGTTCTTCTTTTATTGCAAACAGCAACAATTATTTCTTGTACGTTAAAATTTAGCACTGATATTTTTCATATACATGACATAGCGCTCAAGTCTACTTTGTTCAAGAAAGATAAAGTGCAAAAATTTTAACATATACAAGCTGGCTGATCTAATTTTCTTAACATGGGTAAACGATTAAGAATGACGCTAATTAAGTGCCCGAATCCACTTAAATGTTGTGAGCTGAATTTCCAGTTAATTTAACGTGTGCACGCAGTTAGCGCTAACTTGCACATAGTCTACTCTTAGGGTAGCACTATACTATGGGGACCAAGGGCGACGGACGGCACCGTACGGTTGACGCACGGTGACGGACGGCGCCGGACGTCAAGTACAGCGCAACCCTAAGAGGTTTAGACAAAGTGTGTTTTATGCTAAACATTCATACTTATCCCTATTGATGCGGCGGAATGATTAAAGCTGATTGTAACTATATGTACTTGAATCCGTGTAAATGTTGTAGACTCACTTTCCTGTTGCTTTAACAAAAACTTTTGTTGAAGCAACTGCTTTTCCGTACGGATTTTGCAGTATCACTTGATAGTCACCTTCATCTCGCTGCCTAACTGGTTGTCGAGTAAAGCTATGTTTTGTGCCTTCTGTAACCAGTTTAGTTCGATTGCCAGAGGCTTGAAATTCTCGTTCACCTTTCATGAACATTACTGAAACCAAGATAACGACATTGTTTATTTCAAACAATTTCAAAAATGTTATTATATAAGAGAACGAATCAGATATTTAAATAGGTAGCAAAAAACGTTATAATCAATCTTGATAAGCATAATGGCCCATGTTACTTTAAGAGGCGTCCAGGTTTCTGGTGGGTTTAAAAAAGAGTAGGTTTAGATTCTAGATTACATTTTTTGCATAGGCTTAGATTTAGGCTTAGGAACACATTTTTGCAATGCTTAGGCTTAGATAGACTTATGCTTAGGAATACGCTTAATCTACTGTTATGCCCTTAAAAGTAACATTGGCCAGCATAATTATAGTTTATGCTAATATTAACATTACCGCAGGTTTTGGCCAATGAATAAGCCTAAATTTAGATAAGTTCTTATATATCGTTCCGTAATTAGAACAATAGCCTATGTTAATAGTTTAAGTTGATTAGCACGCAGCGGCATATCCTGAAATTTCTGACGTGCAGCGAGCTGGCCAAGTTATAGAAACAATTTTTACGTGCCAATTTTCTGATAGAAACAATTGTACGATACGTTAAAAAAAGTTCTGACGGTGGACGTAGGCCCCCCGACACTACTTTGGATCCACAAGTGGTAACACCTTAGCATAATCCTAATACTAACATAGCATAAGGTTGAGTGTAAATCAGACTTAAGCATGATCAAGTATAGTTCAAAGCCTACACCTTCCTATAGTAGCAAAGCGGGCGAACGCACCTCTTGGTTTCGGATCTCCTTTGATATCGCAAGTAATTTCTAGTGTTTGCCCTTCGTCAACCACCAGCTCTTGTGGAGGTTCTTGAACGAATCCTGGCGCTATACCACCAACTGCTTTGTCGCCCATGATCGAAAGCCCAAGAGTTGCACTACAATGAGCAGTGCCTGATGCGTTTGCGGCCTGAAAATAATATTTTCAAAAATATCTGTCTCAAATTAAGCAATGTTTGAAATAGTTTCGAGAAAGCATTCTTTGACTAAGTTAAAAAACTACGCTGTATTCCAAATAATCTGCGACAGAATATTAATGTTTTCTCAAAAAGCAACTTAAATACAATTGTTCAAAAATTGATTTACAATTTTTCACTACATTTATATTAAGCTTATGCCGCGGTAAATTGAACTTTTAACTTTTTATTAACCGCATTTACCTTTCCTTTATTTCGTAACTTCTCGAATATGACGGGTGTTCCTCTATTTTAATATTTCAAATAAAATGCCCACATTTTACCAGAAACATATTGAGCAAAATTAAGAAATTATTTCAAGACAAATAAATAGTTTCAGGTGGGTTCTAAAATTCAAATATTTCATTAACCTTAAAAATATTTAATGTGTCTCTGTAACCCAACAAGATATTGACAAAATAGCCTACCTTGCACGAGTATACGCCACAAAAGCCATGATTAACTGAAGCAATTTCTAAGCTATTGGTGCCGTCATCCCATACCCGCATTCGATATGGACCTGAGTCACGAACCAATATACGCCCGTTATACTGCCATTGAACGTCAGGTTTAGGTTTACCTTCAACATATTCACTTATTCATGGTTATTAAACCAGAGATTATAATTTATAGTCACCAGCAGCTTTATAATGAATGTTACTCAATCTTCGGAAGCGGACTCTTGGTAAAAATCAAATTTAGTTCCCCGTGTTACCAAGACGGCAAACTACGTCCAATACTTGCAATGCTAATTTTGATACAAAATCATAAACTGTAATATGAATGACATTTAAAAAATTAATTCTGCTACTAATAACAAGATTTTGTGTGTTGTTGAATTATATCATTCGAGTTGTTGAATTATATCATTCGAGTTGTTGAATTATATCATTCGAGTTGTTGAATTATATCATTCGAGTTGTTGAATTATATCATTCGAGTTACAGTTTAAATTAGGATATGAACATCTTAGTTAACTTGGGTTATTAAATTACTCAGATAAAGTGCTGCTCGCCCGAGCATCGTCTTGCAGCAAATACTTACAGTGGCAAATTGCACGCGTAAGCTTTGTTCGGAAACTACAAACTTACAGTCGCTATTTTGCACTTGCAATTTCTGCCTGTGAAAAACTTGCACGTGCGAATAAGGCTCAAGAAATGCATGTTGTTCAAATTTTAGAGCGTTGTCTATCAGTAATAGTAAATTGTGAATTAAATCATTTAATTTGTTGATAATCTCTACCTGTTACTAGACAAGTGAATGTTGCACTATCGTCAACGCTAACATAAGTGTCTTCAATTTTCTTAACAAATTTCGGTAACGTTCCCGCAGTGGATAATTCTAAAAACACCAAATACGCCAATTTAGCTGTGGTTCAATCAATGTCAGTGGTAAATGCGAGCAATCCCTATAATTATACTGCAGTGACCCGAATAAGTGGGGGGGACTGATATTTATTTGACCTCTTCAGAGGGTGCCCCCCTTTATTATTCGATTACGGACTGTTATTTATTTTCACCCAGCTCTCCGCCACCCTTCCTTACTGATATACATCCGGTATTGCAGCTATCCGTTGAATTAAACGTTTTTTGCCT
The DNA here is from genome assembly GCA_030248215.1 of Enoplolaimus lenunculus. NCBI lineage: Eukaryota > Metazoa > Nematoda > Enoplea > Enoplida > Thoracostomopsidae > Enoplolaimus > Enoplolaimus lenunculus. Next base: position 320,831 of record JASANG010001630.1, on the reverse strand, counting down.
TGCATCAAAAGCTTGAGCGATAATGCAAAGTTATACTTTGAAACGTTGCTTTCAAAACTTAAGTGCACTTAAAATTTCGAACTCAAGATTATTTGGTCCACTAGTCATTAATGCGCTTCAATTAGGGATAATTGACATTTATGGACTCTAATTAGAGTTTAGGGACTCTATCCGATTACGGACTTTTATTAGGAATACAGACTCGTATTGTTTAGGACTCAAAATGGGGACCCCTTCTTATTAACCCCTCTTATTCGGGTCACTACAGTACGTGTTTAAAACGTTTGCCAGATTCCATTAATCTGTTATGTGATCTCGCCAAAATAACTCAAATTGTACCTTTTCTACAATCATTTTAATTGAATTTTATGAAATATTAAAAAGTAAAACGTCCAATTAATACAACAAATCGCAAAGACAAGAAACAATGCTAAAATATATATTCGCTTGATTAATAATGCAATTTGAACGAAACATTAATTTAAAAAAGATGACGAGCATCCTTTATTAGCAGAAATCTCTGACTGAACTATGTTGTTTTTGGTATCAAAGTTGTTGAAAACTTGTAAAAGTACTAAAATGCCAATATAATACTAATTGATGTTCTGAATGACATATTTTATTTAAAACCAACTGTTTCTAGCTTGGCCAATGTATAGAACAGGGCTGTAACAGTAGTATAAACAACATCCCTAAGCCTAACCCTAAACGTAGGCCTAAACCTAAAAACGTTCCGCCGCTGATCTTTACATCCTCACTAACCTTCAACAAACAATTGTGCTTTGGTTTCTGCAGTTCCCATGGGTGATACAACTCTGCACGTGTATTCTCCTTCGTGGCTCAAATGTGCTTCGTAGATTTTTACTGTCGCTGTTCGCCCGTCGAAATAGACACGAAGAAAACGCGATTCGGCGAGAAGCTAAAATAAATCAGAATTTAAGCATTTTAACAACACCAATATCAAACGCAATTATCCGAGATAAACATAAACAAAAATTTGAAAGTTTCGCAAGAATACATCAGAAATATAACCGTGATTCACAATACTACATAATACTGCGACGAAATTGCTACAGTCGAGCTAAAATTTAGGGTTATTGTGACCATGAAGCTAGGGAATCGTGTCAAACAAACCGTTATTGACAAACCAACGCCATTACTGTAGTGATCCGAATAAGAGGGTTTGGGGTAATAAGAGGGGGGTCCCCATTTGAGTTCCAATCAATAGGAGTCCGTATCCCTAATAAGAGTCCGTACGCGGATAGAGTACCTAAATCCTAATTAGAGGCCCTCAAGGTCAGTTATTCCTTATTGTAGTGCATAAATGACTCCAGGACCAAATTAAATTGAGTTCGAACCTTTAAAGCGTACTTAAATTTTGAGAGTACATTCCTAAGTATAACCTTGCATGATCGCTCAAGCTAGTGACGCAAGACAAACAAACGTTTAATTCAACGGATAGTTGCAGTACCGGATATATATCAGTAACAAAGGGTGGCGGAGCGTGGGTTAAAAATAAATAACAGTCCGTAATCGAATAACAAGGGGGGTGGGTACCCTCTGGATAGGCCAAATAAATATCATTCCCCCCTCTTATTCGGGTCACTACAGTAAGCCGCAAACCAAAATACGAAAGTGAACACATTATAGGGTTTGTCAAACGCTCTTTTAGCATCTAATATGATACCGTATATACCTCCACTATCTCTTTTATTAAATAACGAAGGTTCTGAAATAAATGCAGAAGAATGGCCTTTTTTATTTTAATTTACCTTCCCGTCCTTGAACCATTCGACTTCTGGTGTAGGGATACCATCCACATCGCAGGACAACGCCGTGCGCCGACGTTCCATAATTGTTGCATTTTCCAACGGCCGAGTGATTGACGGCGGTTTGGAAACAGCAACTGCTGATGGTGAAGCCCGACCAGGTGACGAGCGAACACTTGCTGGACTGCCAAGTCGAGTTGCTTTAGCGGAATCCAATTCTAAAATAACAACTTAAAGAATATGTCACTGGAGACTAAGCCGTAAACCAATATTTCAGTTTGGGAGGGTATAGAACATTCATCGAAAACACTATGAGATAGGGTTAACACGTGTCAGTTTTCAAAATTGTCATGCGTTAATCCTATCTTATCACAATCTTAGCGTTTTCTTAGTAAATTTGTTGCAATTTTTGAACGACTACTACGAAATGTTTGTTAGCACATTCTTCACTTTCGGCTTCGGTTCTGGCTAATTTTGTTGGTTTTGGGCTTCAGTATTTTTCACCACCGGTTGCAGTCGTTAAGGTTGGATAAAAACATTTACGTAAACATTATTTTTTAGTTTTAAGAGCCAGTTTAGTAATACTTCATTAAAGCACGTTTTGGTTATTCGCACTTTTGAAATACTTTAACAGGCATATGGTTAGAAATCCAAACAACCACAAATGTAACGCACAATTTACCTGTCAATCGTACAGAACAATGCGTATAGTCACGTCCAGCTTGATTCTGTGCTTCACATGAGTATTCTCCAGCATCGGCAAGCTTTGATTTCATTATATTCAACCGAACAACGCCTTTACGATCAGTATACGATAGCATTCGGTTTTCAATAAACAGTTTGACGCCGTCTTTGTACCTGAAACAAGAATTAGAACTGATTATTCTGCAGCTTCGACATTGAAAAGCTAGAATACCCGCGATACGTAATTTTGACATCGTTTCAGCTGTTTTTTATGCATATGAATTTATGTAAATAAAAGCCGATAAATGGGGCTGTTTTTTACTGAATACTTGAGTTGTAAGCTAATTTACAAACTTTGACTAATAAACTGTATTATACTGAAAAAATGTATTTTGTTTTGACAAATCAAGTCGCTGCTTCCAGGGCCAAATAAAGTTGAGTTCTAAATTTTAAAGCATACTTAAGTTTTGAAAGTATATAACCTTACATTATCCCTTAAGATACCGGATATATATATCAGTAATGAAGGGTGTAGGAGGGCGGGTTGAGAATAAATAGCAGTCCGTAACCGAATAACAGGGGGAACCTTCTGAAGAGTCCAAATAAATATCAGTCTCCCCCTCTTACTCGGGTCCCTACAGTATCCCCTTCATTTAGGGAAGAAGGGTAGATGATGCTTGTACCGTTGAAAATAAGCTTATTAGAGAGCAAATAATCAGCTTTAATTCATTGAACAAGCATGAGTTCATGAAACCTGTAATGGTTATTACCCCTAAATAAGGGGGATACTAAAAAGTGGTTTAAACAGTATTTTTTAATTTTTTTAATTAAATCAAAACGAATGACACAGTATTCACTCTTACCAAGATACTTGAGGTAATGGTTTTCCAACAACTTGACATTCCAAGATGATTTCGTTTCCTTCCAACGTGCTGACATCCATCAACGGGTCAATAAAGTGAGGTTTCACGATTTGCGGATCTTCTTCGCCTGCAACGTAAAAATTGTCTGTTTTTCAAAGTTTGAATAGCTTTATTTTTAAATAACTCTGATGCAAGGTATTTGAACTGTTTGACGTTGTTGTTGTTGCGCAAGGTCGCAACGCTTACAACCAGCACAACCAATAACAAGCAATGGTAGCGACAACATAAAAAATTATAATTTACGATTAAAAAATTTCATAAGATCAAAATGTAAAATATTACAAATTAACTGTATAAGTTAAATTGCTAAGTTTTGCGGTCTTTAAAATGAATCTACGACTGTTCGTTGACCAAAACTTGTCGTCCAACAGTATCCCAAAGCCCATGATCTAAGCAAAATCCTAAGTGTATTCTTAAGGCTAAGCCTAAGCCAAGCACAACGTTGGGCGACAAATCCTTGGCAAGAAGAAAATTCGCATTAACAATGTCCAATTGTACCTTGAATTGTCAGTATGGCCGAGCTGTTTGCGCTACCAAACGAGTTTTCTGCGTGGCATGTGTACTTTCCCGCATGTTCACGCTTTGCATGATCCAAGATCAGTGTACAGAGGCCGTCTTCTGCCTGAAATCAAACTACACTAATAAGTACGAATATTCTCCACTGTAAGTAGCACCTATGATCAGTTTGTAAAGGGTTTATAATGATGGTACCAGAGAATGGCAAGGTTGAAAATTTTGCTTATTCCTTACTCATTGTTCGCCATGTTTGTATACAAACTTTTGCTATTCGCAGGTTCCGTAATTCGATTGTAGAAAAACCTGCACTTAAGACATGTGCAAGTAAGAATTCGGCCCCCAGAACAGCAGCATCTAAATGCCAATTTAACGAAAATATATTATTCTCATGTGCATTATTTGATTTATACCTGCTTATAATCTTAGAGTCAAAATAAGCCAAAAATATTTCAGACATTTGATTTCAAAAATTAAAATTAAATTCGATGGATTTCACAAATATCAACATAAACGCACCTTTTTCTCAAAATCTGGTGCAGTTACTGGTTTGCCATCTTTTTGCCAGGTGACTGTTGGAGTCGGTGTTCCGGTTACAGAGCATACAAGGCATACTCCAAATCCAGTGGGTACAGTTCGATCTTGCAGCGCCAGCCTGAATTTGGGTGCTTCTCCTGGCGGTGGTTTTTTCTTTTCAACAGATATCACTGTAATAACAATTAGGGTAACGCTATACGTTTGATGACGTCCGGCACCGTCCGCCACCGTCTGGTACCGAGCGGTATCGTACCTGAGGTACTCACGTACGATACCGTATGGTGACGGACGGCTCTGCACGATAAGAATAGCGCACCTTTAGACTTGTAGGCAAACAGTACACAATTTAACAGTAAGTAAAGAATTACATGCTGCAGTAAATTGATGCTTATTTAAACAGCTTGAACACACTAAATCAAACGCGTTTTTTTCTGTCGTACATTTCTAGTGAGGCTGTCGGTGCTTTTTGATGTTAAATATAAGCAGGCTCGTTGTCCGTAGCTGTGGCGGTATACTTTTGATGACGTCCGGCGCCGTCACCGTGCGTCACGGTACGGTATTGTACTCGAATTACTCACGTACCATACCGCATAGCGCCGGACGGCACCAGACTGAGACGTACGACAAACTTTAGCGCCACCTTGGAAGTGCAAAAATTTCAAGAGGAGCATGCGAGGATTTCAGAAGACTGGTAAGCGGACTAACAATTTTCAGGCGGCGGGGGGGGGGTGAAAATCTTGGAAAAGGGCTAAAATGTATTGTGTTAATTAGGGTGCGCAAGTTTATATAAACACTACGAAGCATATTTTGTCGAGTAGAGAAGGTGTTAATACAAAAAATTTTAAGAAAGCACAAAAATTTTGAAACTTTGACAAAGCTGTGCTAATATGAACAATTATAGGTTTAAAACGTGCTTTAATGGCTTTTGAGTACCAAAAAGAACATGATTTAAGCCTTCCAGTTATTTTGCTTTACTGGATTTTTTACACGCATCGGTACTCGTTTTACTACCGAATATATTTGTATCTCTTACGTTTAACTTTGATATTTGCCGTCGATTTTGCAATGCCAACTTCGTTGACTGCAACACACGTATACTCGCCGTCGTCTTCGCCATAAGCATCTTGAACCGTAAGACCATACTCCAAACTATCGTCATCGTAGTCCAATCGGTAATGATGGCCATGTTCAAGTTCGCGGCCGCTTTTGTACCAGATAATATCCGGAACCGGCACAGCCTTAATAATACAACCAAATTCGACTGTAAACCTTGCAGCGTACAAAGAGCCAAATTTGATAAAAAATTGTTCAAAGGTTAAAAATAGCAAAATTTTATGCAAAAATTTTCAGTATTAAAATTGACAAAGTTGCACTGGAGCAGGCTTAGATTAAAAATGAGCCAAATTTGCCAGTTGAATTTCATGCCCAAAACTGCCAAATTTTATGAAAACGTTTTCGATTCATTAAAATAATGAAATTTACTGAAAAGGATTTATATCTAAAATAGTTTAAATTTGACCGGGAAATTTCAAATCTTTAAATAGCAAAATTTCACTAAAAAAGTTTACGTTTCTTCCAGCAAATTTATTGCTTTAAAAACTTTCACGTTCGTAAATGACTAGCATGCTATACTGCTAAATCTGGTTAATGGTAACGTATTGGTGAGCAGGTATTTTTGATACAAAAATCAATCAAACATATTACTTTGACTTTGACACGAAGTATCGCCGCACTGCTCTCGATTACTTCAACATCTTTCAACGGTTGAACAAATTTCGGTATCACAAACCCTGGTGGAACTGAAAATATTATTCATTCAGGTTGCTAAAATATGTATATATGTATACAATATATTATATACATACATATATGTCGCAGTTCAGTCGGAATTCAGACCAATTTCGAATTGGCTAATCAAAAGCAGAATTACCACTTGGACTGGTTTAAGGCGGAATCATGCCTGATAAAGCTGTGTGTTTTTTGATTGTTCACTTGATAGTTGTAATTCTGCTTGAGTCTAGTTTACTTAGTAAAACAAACTGTTTGGTAGCCAACAGGTAGCGAATACTTAGCCAATCAGAAAAGAGTATCCGCAAAAGCCAATCTTATTTGAGTATGGCATTAAGGTAGTAACCAATCACAAAAGCGTGCTCTTATCGCATGGAAAGAAATACACAGTGGGCTAGCTCAAGTCGTAATTACGACCTGGACTAGCCCAATTAGGAATTGGGACATAATTATTTCTATTCTTTCTTTGTTCCATGGTTACACCTAACATTTCCGTAGCCGAAAATTTTAGCTCGAATTTTAGTCGAAATCTTACTTTGAATTGCCTATCGAACTGCGATTTGTAAAGATTGTTGTATTCATATAAGGTGCTATCAATTTAGTTTATTTCAAGGCCAACCCTTTCATACAGACAATCATATTATTTATCATTTTGGCAGAACAGCCCCAAGCAAAAAAATTCAACTAGAATCAGAGACGAACTCATTTTCAACTGTGAGTGGAACTTGTAGACTGGCAAATGTTAGACTAATATCAGATGTAACAGATTTATTTTAGTTTATTTCAAGGTTTACCCGGCTCTTGTACACATTTCCCCCACATGACTTAAGCTTATATTTAGACAAAGGCATAGGCAAAAGTTTAAGCTTCAGGCTTTAGGTAAGTTTTTCCTAAATCTGCACCTCAGCATAAACTTAAACCTAAGTCTAAGCGAGAATATGGGGAAGTGTACAAGAACGTCTAACCCATCCACATAGATATTTCTATTACTAATCATTTTAACGAAAAATTCAAACTTGAATTTCAAATGCGAACTCACTTTCAACCGTCAGTCGAGCTTGGGACTCGCAACTGCCGTACTGATTGACACCAACCGCCCGCCAGACGCCTTCGTCAAACTTTTCAACGCAAACGATTTCCAACGAAAAGACACCAGGTTCATGGCGAACCAAAAATTGCGGATCATTCACATCAATTGGGACGTCGTCTTTGTACCAAGTGACCGTTGGTTCCGGGCGGTAAGTCGCTAAAATAAAGAGTTAAATAAATTAACAGAAATTGCTATGAATCAGAAATTGAGAGTAAAAGTATGCTATAATTGAGTAACGGTAAAAATGTATACCACAATGTATAGTTTCACATCAAACGATTGTATTGTCGTGAAATTGATAAAGACCATGCGACGGTTGATTGCGGCTGAAAACTCGCTGAAATACGAGATAATCTGACAGAAATTCGGACGAGAAATTGCACATATCGCAAACTCGCCCGCACACCTCGCAATTCTGGTTCCCTGTGCATTTTACTCACACTAAATGCTCGTAAAATTAAGTGTCTGTAACGCAATAAATACGGTATATCTTGGTATTCTGCGATGTTCTACGAATATAAATAATAAAAAAAGTGATAAATACAAAATGTTATTTTGTTTGCAAACACTTTACTTGTAACAGTATGAACTATTGTGTCGCCAACTTTCGCTTTTTGATCTTTCAATTTAAGCAAAAACTGTGGCGGACCAATTTTCACTTGTTCTTCAGGTTTCGGTTCTGGACGCGGCCAAAGGCCTGAAATGAACGTGAACAATACAAATATGACTATTGTTGACGTTCTGCTCGCAGGCTGCTACATTGAAGAATACATGGAATAAAATTTAGGCGCGACGAGGTGTTAATATGGAAGATAAGTCTGTTTTTAACCAAAGGCAACGAAACATGAGTTGGCAAAGTTTCAGTGCCATCCGGCGTTGTACCCCTTAACCATTTTCACAAACTGATTTCAACTCGAATCACCCTAAATACATAGCTAATAATAAATTAGAGTTACTTTTAAAATATATTTACCTCCATTAAACACAATGTTAATTACATACATTATTGACCAGAATAAGAGGGGGGTAATAATGGCGTGTCCCCATTTTGAGCACCAATCAATAGGAGTTCGTATCCCTAATAAGAGTCCGTAAGCAGATAGAGTCCCTAAACCCTAATTAGAGTCCATAAATGTCAATTATCCCTAATTGTAGCGCATAAAAGACTCCAGGCCCAAATAATTTGAGTTCAAAACTTTAAAGCGTATATACTTAAATTTCTAAAGTACATTTCTAAGTATAGCCTTGCATTATCGCCCTAAACGTTTAATTCAACGGACAATCGCAGTAGGGGTATATTCTGGAGAGGCCAAATAAATATCAGTCCTTCCTTCTTTTACTCCGGTCACTACAGTACCTAGTAAGTAAATCTAATTAATTTCAAAACCAACTTTACTTACAGATTTAAACATAAACTTATCTTAAAGACTTAGCTAGTAAAAACTTAAATTTAGGTACTTTAAAACCTACTTACCTCCAACTTCAGGAACTTCTTTCGGAGTGACTTTTTGCGGTTTAACCTTCTTGTCGACGTCTTTCACTGTCAGTCGCGCTTTTGTTTCAATTGAGCCGAGTTCATTTGACGCGCGACACGTGTATTCGCCGGAATCCGTCAGCTCAATATCGTAAATCGCAAGTTGTGCAGTATCACCAACGTACTGCGAGCGATACTTTTTACTTTCGGATAACTGTACACCGTTTTTGAACCAGGTAAACGATGGCACTGGGCAGCCGTCGACTTGACATTCCAAGACACCAAGTAAGTCACCAACGCGAGCGACCATGTCTTTAAGATTTTGAAGCACTTTTGGTGGATAATCAGGATGCTCTGAAATTTCAGCACATTTTTGGAATAATATAACAATTTTAAAGCTTTGATTCAAGAAAATACCGCTGTCACTTCTATATACACCCAATCTTGCATATTCTAGTTTTCAACAGTCACGTTTGAGCTTGAGATGTATCGCTCGAAAACGGTATATGAACGATGTTTACGGTTTGTGGCTTTTGTATTTTAAGCAATTTTGTGCAGTTTTTGTGCATTGCGTTTTGGAAACATTATGAGTTTGGGTTGCGCTATACTTTTGATGACGTCCCGCGCCGTCTGTCGCCATTTTGCACCGTCGGTCACCGCACTTTTCCGCGCAGCATCGAGCGTAAATTACTCACCTACGATACCGTATGGTGATGAATGGTGACGGATGGTGACGGTTGGTGACTGACGTCACCGGGCGGCGCCGCGCAACAAGTATAGCACCGCCCTAACACTGGTTTTATGGAGTGCATTCTAAACGGCTTACGTCAACAATAGCCGGGGTTAACTCATCATTACGCCAGCAATTACACGGCGTTGACACATCTCGATTAAGCTTGAAATCCAGAGAGTGTTTTCCACAAGTACGCCAGGTAATCGGCAGAGTCGAAGTACACATACGCATGCAACCACAACGTCCTTGTAGCTATAGGCCTTGCCGGCACCTGTGATTGAACCGCGGCGACGCGTACGCTATACTACAATGTGGCTAGAGGCTTAAGCTTTGTGGGACGTACAAAACAACTACACAAGGAACTTACCCATTTTAATGTCTCTTTCGAATACACCGTCCATTGACAGGCGGCGGAACAACGCGCCACGTTTAGCCAAACGACCGATAGGTACAAGATCGTCGGACCAACGCTTTCGAGATAAAAAGTCTTTGCGCTGCTTGAGCGGAACGCGTGTGTCGAAGGTTTCCATTTGAGACTGAAAAATTAAACGAAAATTACCGAAAACTACTCTCTTCACAACCTTTGCAATAATACTACCTTTATTATTAAGATTAAGTTTTTATATTATAACGAAAGTTGAACAGTTTGCAACGTTTGCATTTGACCCAAGATCAAATTTCAAAATAAACAAAAATTACTTAGCTAAATCAAACTATACTTAATTGAAATACATTTCCAGATATAGTAACATCTTGGAATGTTTTCAAACAGCTCATGTGTATAAGCAGTTATTGAATGCAATAACAAACAATTTACCCGGGTTTCTTCAACCAATTCTTCGAAAATTTCTGACATTTCTTCCTGAAATTTGAAATCGAAGCTGAGTTGTATATACGCCTCAAATTCCAAACATTTCACAAACGTATTTGGCATTGGATTGATTACGCTTAGGCTTAAACTTATTTACACAAACTGTGTACAAGTGACAAAACTCGGCTTCAATAAGACACTCTAGCAGGGTGCTGAAATTCATTACCATCCTAGATAAAACATATCAGCCCCCATGTTGTATACCCAATTAAATATATTGATATTTTCAGTGTTGGCGGACGCATCAAAGCTTTAGATGTGAAAGCGTACAAACTTTATAAAACGTACCAAAATCCACGGATGAGACAATGCTTCTGTAACAGTGAGGCGTTTGCGGCGATCTTTTACCATTAATCGACAAATAAAGTCTTTTGCGAGCGGTGATACCGTATCCCAAATTGGATCATCAAAATCCCAATCTCCTGCAGAAACGTTCGCCAGCGTGTCTTCGTCGGTGTCACCCAAGAATGGCGACAGCCCGCTCAGCCTGAAAGTTTGAAAAGAAAAAATCTTAAAATATGAGTAAGATGCAGGAAAGAATTGAGTAAAAAACAAGCGTTTGTATTCTAGAATTTAAAATATTATAAATTTGCCTCGTAAATAGTATATACCTACGTGTAAATTTGTTTCACTCTGATTGTAAAAATTTTAATTTAGCGGAAATTTTGAACATTATACTGACAGGTTTTAGTTACTGAATTACGTACATTTTACCGCGCACTTCTTCGTTTATAAAAGCTAGAGCAATAACCAACATTTGTTTCCAAGAGATCGACAGGCACAAAATGCTATTAAGTTCGCGGTGTGTGTTTTTATCATGCCCTGGTTATAGCATGGTTTTTGATACTAGTCCTACGCGGGTAGGAACACAATTTTTAATAACTATCCACGCATTATGTATACGACCCATCAGCCAAAATGCATGCAGCACGATATACTCTATGCAAAATAACGACCAAGTTTTACTGTATTATGTTCCGTTTCGATTCACGCTGTTCTGTTAAAAAGATAGAATTTTAAACAATGTCTTAACTTCTGGCGCTTTTTGTGATAGTGTCATTGTCAAGCACGTAGCGATAGAAAGTATCTGAACGCCATGCCCTCAAATCCAACAACCCAAATTTTTTATGACTTGGACATAAATGATAGTACTTAATTACGTCTTGCTTTTTGTCGCATCGATTTATGTACCGGACGTTAACTTACAAAACGTAAGCAATAACGCCCACAGTCCACATATCTGTGCTAAAGCTGACTGGCTGATAATTAACAACTTCAGGCGCACAAAATTCAGGCGTCCCGAAAAGTAATTTGACCGCTTTGTTCGGATCCATTTTTCGCGCCAGGCCGAAATCAATGATTTTGATGTCGGTTGAATTTTTGGATCGAAGCAAAATGTTTTCTGGCTGCAAAATTTACAAAGAAAACTGACGGTTATTCATTTAGATGTGAGCCTTTGTTACGCAACTTTATGGTTGCTGAACAGTTATTTAGATTTGTGCAAATTATGCTAAACGATCTTGTCTGTATACTACCCACACAAGTATTAATTTGACAAAGAAGTAAAAGTTCCTCTTAACCAAACAGTTTATAATTTTCGTAAACTTCAAGATTAATCCGAAAAGTCTAAGACCTAAACCTAAGCAAAAGCATAAGCCTATTTGAGAGGAAAGAAAAGTTTTATGGGGTGCAGGATAACGAATGTGACAAGATAGTGGAAGTTGTATCAACACACGGTATGTGGTTTGATTTCGGACCGGTTTCTAATACGAGACAATTACAAAAAAATCAAAAAATTTTATTAAACCGTTTCGCAGGCCCGTAGCAAGCTCAACTTGCTGCGGTGGCTAACAAACTTTCAGGAAGGGTATACAAGGTTTTCCGTTGACTTGAAAGCAAGGTGGAACATTTTCTAGGAGAGCGTTATGGGCCCGAGTTGTCGTCTTACCTTTAGATCCAAATGAACAATATTGTTTTTGTGCATATGCTGTACGCCAAGCAATAGCTGCCGCATATAATCGCGGCATTCATCTTCAGTCAAATCTTCCCCTTCAACAATTCGATCGAACAGTTCACCGCCACTAACACTAAAAATAATATAAGTACAAGAATTAAAATGTATCGCAATCGCAGTCTAACAACGAAATAAATTTGAGTTGAGAAAAATCAATTAAAAACTGTTAGGCGAATATTAAATGAAAACTGAACCAAAAAATATCGCTCGTGTGAATGTGTATGACTTGGAATATTAATGATTTTGTATAATCAAGATTAATTGTCATAAACCAAAAATAATGCTTACAATTCTTCGATAAGCACCATTTCTTTTCCTAAATCGAACGCTTCATGCAAATGCAACAATTTATCGTGATGTAAATGATTCATGATATCGATTTCGTGTTTTACCGCATCCTTTTTTACTCCAGGACGCACCTGAAATTAAACGTCGTGCCATATAATTACTTTCCCTGTCTAGTAGGACTTACCATGAGTAAACTCAACCCAAACTGTATGCACGAAAGGCAAATAATACACAACGAGCAGTGTAAAATATTATACGACGCGGACTACAACGTACGCAATATATACGAATATACATAAGATGTGAGAACCAAACGGACTTAAGATTTTAAGACCATATAGCAGAGTTGATTGAAATTAGAACTCACATGAAACACAAAATATTCATGTGAGAAAGGATTACTTTTTAACGTGGACGGTTAATAAAATATATAAATAAATATGGGAGACAGGAAATGAACTAAGCGGAATATGTGTTCGTACAGGGAAATTGCGAATTATAACGGGGTTAAGAAAAATTATCCACCCAAAACATGTTGTCGATGAATTTTTCATCCCCGGAGATGAAAAGGTCCGTAATGAGTGGCACACTTTTATGCACCCCTTCGTGGTTGGGGCCTAACCACCAATACATTATGACCCAATCAGATTACAGCATATAACATCCCAGAGATTTTAATAATTCTATTACACTGGTTAGCGATTGTTGAAGTTCCGTTTTTAGGCCCTTGTAAAGATCAGGGCGGAACGTTTTTCTGTGGGACTGAAATAGAGTAAACTTAAGCTTTAGACTAATTTTTGCTGCTTGGCTTACACTTAGACTTACGAATATGCTCTTTCTTACGCTTAGGCTTAGGCTTATGCTTAGGAATATGCTTAGGATACTTTTCCGCCCCTGTTCTTTACATTGGCCCGTTTTTACAATACTCAATGAATTTACTTGAACAAATTTTGCTGCCCACGTTTTTCCAGTTGCTTTTTCAATTGCACGATGAACGACACCGTATGCGCCGCGGCCAATTTCTTCGCAAATGATATACCGATTGTGTAAATCGTTTGGTAACCGGTGATGGTTAATGGTTTTATACTTGAAATCAGCAGTCACCTAAAACCATGAAAGGCAAACGTCATGGGTGCCGTCAGAATAACTGGTTTTGAAATGTCGACATCAGGTGCAGTTGACAACAGTGTTTGAAAACGCTTCTACACGGGGCAAATTTTCATTTGTAAGAGATATCTCGTAAAGTCTCTATTATTTATTTATTATGAAAATTTATCTGTTAGAAAAATTGAATTGCAAACGCGTGTTATTTGCCATGGCAGGAATTTGGTCAAATAATAAGATCGCACTAAGTTTCAGGTTTTGGTAAACCGTATTTCTGATCAAAATTCATCGCCTAAAATATGATATAAAAATAAATTTTTTCGAAATTTCAGAAAAATACAAAATTACTTATGGCATTGTTATATTTCTTCCACAATATATACACTTCAAAAATACTTTGTACAGTATGAATAAACAACCGTATTTTGCAGCACCAAACGATTATACCGTATAGCCTGCAAAATATCAAATGTGTCCGTGTTTATCCGATTAAGTTAATTTATCGTAAATTTAGTAAATGGTAGTGTTGATTGAACAAATGTATTATAATTTTAAAGAAATTTGATCTTTTATTTAAACAAATTTGATGTTTTGTAATCACAACAAATGAGGTTTAACCCTTTCTCACATGATTATTGCCTATTTCCCCTGTGACTTACGAACTCCAGTGACTGGAGTGGGAGGCGTATACCATCACCACTCAGCGATAGGTGGTCGGCCGGGGGGCCCCCTTGTGGTGTTTGTCTTTCGTGTTGCTTTTCCGGTTCGATGTATATTATTTAACGTATATACACTGCGCTGAGTTGCATATAGGCAACTCAATATGAGAAGGGGTTATAGATAGTAAACTGAAAATTTTTCGCTTAAGCTTACTTGTTTATCATAATCGACTTTTTCTTCTTCAGCGGGCGTCGCCGGCTCTTTTAGTGGCTCGACAACGCGCTCAGGAGGCGATTTTGATTTCCTCTGCGGTGGAGTAGGCATTTTTGGGCTTGGCTTCTCAGCCGACTCCCGAGATACTTCGTCAGGTATTGTAACCGGATCCGACAGTTCACTGTAATCCGAAATTCCAAAAATGTTTTCTGCGCGGACCCGAAACTGGTACGTTTTACCGGGCGACAGATGGTATACGGATGTGTTGGTGTGTTTACACGCTTCTACTTTATCCCATTTTTCGGATCCCATCTCACTCTGTTCCAGGGTATAAATGCGAACCGGAGATCCACCATCGTGAACGGGCGCTGTCCATCGTAGTTTGACTGAATCCAGGTTGGTAGATGTAATGATTGGTTTGCCGGGTGCATCTGGACGATCTGTTACTGTTACCTAAAAACGAAAACATTGCTTGCAATCACGCGTTATCTTCCTACCAGTGCAAACAGGAACACCTTCAATGTGGCAATATATGCATAAGGCCGAAGGATTACTGGATGTGTGGGTGCGAAAGCAATCAAATAACTACACATTCTTTTCAGCTACAGAGGCGACCGGGAGTAGGCGAACCGCAATCTCCGCAAATATTCAAGCCGATGGTCCTCCTGGTGCTGGAATCCTACTCGAAACCAGGTTGAAATAATCATCAAGTATAGTTCCATATGATACACCTAAACCTATGTTATAACATGGGAGACAAATGAAATAGGGAAAATCGGTAAGCAGGAAAAAAATTAAGCGCAAGGGAAACGTGAAGAAAGTAACTAAAGAGAAAACAGAAAAAACAGGACTCTGTGGAAAAACAGGACTCTGTGGGTATACGCGTGTAGCTTGTGTATGTGCCGAGTGTGTAATGTTAACACACACATACTCGTGCACATATAGCA
Organism: Enoplolaimus lenunculus; assembly: GCA_030248215.1. NCBI lineage: Eukaryota > Metazoa > Nematoda > Enoplea > Enoplida > Thoracostomopsidae > Enoplolaimus > Enoplolaimus lenunculus. Next base: position 305,223 of record JASANG010001630.1, on the reverse strand, counting down.
CCAGAGGAAATTATGATATCGGCCACGTGCTGTAGTGGGTAACGCGCTTGACTCGCGGGGGCGGTTTGGGGGGGTGGGGGGGGGGGCCCGGTGCGCGGGGGGGCCGGGGGGGAGAAGGGTTGGGGAGAAAAGGCGTGATAAAACACATATAAGAGAGCATCTGAGGACTGCGACTGTAATGGAGATGACAATGCGGAACAACTGGACTACTGTGCTGTTAACTGAACTCTAAATGGTATAAAAATGGCGTCATCTGACTAGGTGAGAACGGAAACTTATTATACGGGTATTTTGATGCCAGAAGGAATGCTGGAAAGGTGGTGTTGCCAGGGCAGAGGAAATGGTATAATGAGAGAGCAGTGGCAGTTTCTGTAAACAATTGGAGTATGACTGTATACCACTCATTATGGAACAAGACTAATAAGTGATAGGTGTTGAGGTAGAGTCAACGGAAAATTTTCGTTGCGGTAGGGTTAACAAGTGGTTATTAACCGTGGGCTGCGACACCTTTTGTGGCCACGATGAATTTTACGTGAACGGCCAGAACATCAATTCTAAATTGCGTTTGAGGTCAAACTCTCTGAAAGTAACGCCTGAATGTAGAATGAATAAAATATTGCCATACGATTTAAAATTTCTGTTTACTTCAATTGATAAACTATCTTCGCCAAGATCATTTGACAACTTCAACCGGTAGCTGCCTTTGTCATCTTTGTTGATACTTTTAACCAATAGCGTTGCAGCGTTGTCCTCGACCGTCATCACAACGCGATCTGATTCGTCAAGTGGCTGTCCATCTTTCAACCACTGAACGGATGGTTCCGGCCGCCCAGTGAACATCAAACGGAGCTTTATGTCTTCGTTTGGATCAAACAAAAGCGGACTCAAGTAACGCTCGGGAACTGTGATTTTCGGCGGCGCTGAAACAAATTGTCCTACATCGGTTTAAATTGGTCTACTACAACTGCAGTTGTCGTTCTTGTTTTAAATGTATAAATTTCAAAATTTCTGCGTTCGAATTATTTCTTTAGGATCGGCATTTTGTATTAATAGCTGATATTTAGTCCAACAAATGTAACTTTCTCATGACAAAAACGTATCATTTAAAGGGGTGCAGTTTTACACAATTTAAACGGGTATCATCCTAAAGTATTAGGAGTGAACACAATACATCAATGATCTCAGTTCAACAGAATCCACAAACATCAGGTATTTCTCAAACCCGTAGGGGCGTATACGAGGAACGATAGGAGGCGATATCAACCAAAATTCCCGGAAAAGCTCGAAAAACACATATTTTGATGAGAGGTTATCTACTGCCGAAACGAAATATCGGCGATGCCTCTTTAAATAACAAAAGTTGGCCCATTGCCAGCTCACCTGGGTTCGGGGCTAAAAAATTTGTCAGGAGATGCGTACAAGGGTTTTCGTTGACTTAACAGCAAAGTTGAAAATTTTCTAGCAGTGTGTCCAAACCTTTTCCAGGGGGCTGAGCTCCCTTGCCCCCCCCATTGGCTACGGGCCCGTACGAAAGATCTGCATAACGAGCTTTATTAAAAAGTTAATATAAATTACTGTATTCAAAGCGCTGGAATTTGTTAAAGTTAAAAAATCCAAAACATTTGTTGAAGCATAAGCAATCACTTTTAAAGCCTGTATAAATAGCTTTAGCATAATAAAAACGAAATGCAATTCTAAACATAGTTACCTTTCATATTTAGGCTCATTTTGGTTGACGCCGAACCGAATTTGTTTGTCGCCCGCGCCTCATAATCTCCTTCATCTTCTTCACGCATCTCCGAAATTACAAGCGTTGATTTCAACCCGCCATCTGCCTTGTCGATCCAAACACGGCGTCCATCAAATATTTCCTGAAACAAACGGCATAGACTATGGGCGCAGACAGCATTTCGTTTTGGTAAATTATTACTTTAAACAGCACAGATATTGCGAGTGAGCAAAATTTCAAAGATAGTAAACGTGCCTAGTTATCATGATCTCTTCCAGAGTTTCAGGGGATACACCCTTGTATATACTCATTTTGTTGAGTAGCGAACAGCGTACAGCATTAATTTTTTTCGGGATACGCGAGAGAATGAAATATGTTGTATTAATATTAGAAATGACAAAGTCTGCTATACCGCAAACTTCAAAATGTTTTATGTTGCAAAGAAGAATAAGAACTATTTCAGGAGGCCAAAATGTTTCCAGGGGGGCAGAGTTCAACCCTGACCCCTCTGGCTACGGGCACATCCTCTGGATGCGGGCCTCTACGTTTATATATACCTTTCCATTTTTGTACCATCGTATTTCAGGCTCAGGTTTGCCTTTTGCGTTAACAGTAATTTTGACTTTTTCCTTCTCTTTTGCGGTAACATTTTCAAGTTCCTTTTCGAATCGAGGTTTTTCGCCTTCTAAAACATTTAACTGTCAATACTGGCGCAGTTAGTTTTCAACTTATTTTAGTTTTCCTATTGCTTCAATTTTCTACTTTTATCGGATAATCGTATCAGTGATAATTAAGCACCGAAATGCGCTACGTTTCAAAACGAATACGGTTAGTCCTCCTAAAAATCGTATTTTTCCAATGCATTGATGTAATTAACAAAACTATGATTAAACTTTAGCTTATAATAAATTAAACTACAAAATCTACGGAACGGTTTTAGTAAATACTTTTGATTTTGGGTCTTTAAAAATACATAGCTACAGGAAAATTAAGCGGTGCTTTTGTAACCACTTACACATATTTTTGGCGCCCATCCCGCTGACAACTACATCTCTATAAGAATAACTAGGTTTGCAGCAATTTAGAGCACAGAACGCGTCAAAACCTGGCACAACGAGGTATTCAGGACGTTAAAATCACGAATACCTAATTCACTAAAATTTAGACCGAAACTAAAGACTTACCGACTTTTTTCTCGCACATCACTACTTGAGACGGTTCACTAGCGTCACCGATACCAATTTCATTTTCAGCAGAAATTCGAAATTCATAGCTCGAGCCGGTGTTCAAATTGATGACGTCAAACTTTGTCGCTTTAACGATTGTTTTCGACGCTTGAATCCAGCCTTTTTTCGACGCAACGTCCCGTTTTTCAACGATATAATTGCCAATTTCTTTGCCACCGTCTGATGTCGGAGGTGACCATTCAAGCGAAACTGTGTCTTCGCCTACGTTGGTCACTGTCGGTGGTTCAGGTTTGCCTGGTTTTTCTGTTAACAATTTTAGTAAGTCAGACACGTAGCCAGGCGACGGGTCTGAGGGCTGTTTCTCAGAATCTATGAACCGAAAAGTTATTTTGTTACATTATATGTCATAGTCAAATATATTACCGTACTCTTATGCACTTACAGTGCCATACTTTATTGAACCTGAAAAAATTGAAGTACTACATACAAACCTACAGTAAGCAACGAATTATGGCTTATAAACGTAGTTAAATCGTAAATCCGTCATTACTCAATCAATCATTGAACTCACCGAACAATCGTTTAATCAAAATAGGTTCAGCGGTCTGCAGAAATTCTCCAACGCCTTCTTTGTTCTGAGCCGCAACTTTGAACGAGTATTTGGCGTTTTCTTTCAAGTTGTTCACAGTGTATTCGGTGACAAATTCTGAAACGCACGTTAAACGCTACTATAAAAGCAATTTTCATCAATATAAAATATACTCGAATGTAAAACTGATTTTTAAACCAAAAATTTTCTAATCAAAATCTTTTATGTTCAAATTTAAATAATAAACCAAATCTGATTTAAAGGTAGTAACCGAAACGTTGTAAAAACACAAAAAGCCAAATATGCCACTAACCTGGAATATGTTCGAGGGTGTCCCACGTTTTGCCAAAATGATCTCGTTTCATGAGCGTGTAACCAGTGATTGGTGTTCCGCCGTCATCTTCAGGTGGGCGCCATTTCAAAGTTACCGAACGATTTGCCAAACTTTCTGCTGCGAGTGGACCTTGCGGCACAGATGGTGGCGTTGTGAGCGCTAAAACAGTGGTTGTTTATGAACTTAGAGATTTCATCGAGGCTCTTAACATGTGCGTACCAACTTATTTGTTTCCGAATCAAAGCAACTAAGACAAATACCTACGTTGTCATGTTTGAAAAATAAACACTACTAGTATTATTAATAGCAGAGAGATGTAAAATTTAAAAATGTTTCTAAAGATATGCAATATTCTTCAGAGGTTAAAGCGAGACGTCAAATTGACAGGAATATGGCCAATTCTATCTGAGATTAAAAAACTTTCAAGCTGGTATTTAAAATGCAGAATGATACTAGATCTATCACACTTTTCATACTCAGAGTTGGACTATAATACTTCTCATGCGCCACGCTCAGCCCTCCTCGTCTGCGCGTCAGACGCACTGGATGTACAGTTTTTGCTACTACGCGGTACGGTAACATTCGACACCGATTGTACACAAAGCCATCCAGAACTATATTCATTTCTATCTAAATTTTTTTTACAAGCAGCATCTGATGAGAACCAAATTATCACTATTTTCTTAATATTTTAATGTTCTTTTTTATATGTTTCTATCTCTGCGCAAATTACCCGGTGGTCTGTCCGCTGTGACGGGTTCGGTGACTTCCAGCGGTTCGGACGTTCCAATTTCGTTGCGCGCGACAACTCGGACGACGTACTGTTCACCTTGTACCAAATCAGACACAACGGCGTCGAATGTTTTTGCGTCGACTGTTGCAGCTTCTAAATACAACGATTGGTATAGTGTGGAACATTTTTTCGGTTGTTTGGACAATAAATATGTTTAACGGATAAGATCCTGAAATCGACTATAATGGCGGGGGATAAGTGGGCGGTCCCATCAGACAATTTTTTAATTTCTATTGGCACTTAAGTCCATACCTTAAAAATTGTATTTGTAAAACCCGAAAAATGTTGTTTGGCTTCGTTCTGGCTTCGCTCACGAGGTTTGTTTCGCTATATCTTGCGTACACCCGGGCCATAATTTTTTTATGGTTAAGGTCCTTAGCCATACCACTTTTTACCTTCGTTGGTTGGAAATTGTGTTCGACTTCCCACTTGACTGCTAACATAAGCTCATTTAAAGACGTCTGCACTGAAACTACAATAAACTCGAACGTACCTAACCACATTGTTTTCTTGGTCGGTTTAATCGCCACCGCATACGATTGAATCGGACTTCCGCCGTCACTTGGAGATGGTTTCCAGTTAACAGTCAAAGATGTCATAGTCTTCGGTGCGATTTCTAATGGACCTCCTGGTGGTTCCGGAACAGCTGAAGTTATTTAAAAATGCACCATTGTTATTCAATATTGCAACAAGGAAGCTTTTTAAAACCAGATACACTCGTGAATTTAGTATAATTATGTGGAAACCAGCTCAATTGCGGGCCGTATCAAAGACATTTTCGGCTTTTAAACCACAAAAAATTATCGACAGCATTAAAAATTTCAATGTCAAAAAATTTTCTTGCCCACATTACATTTTTGCACTTTACTAATCATATCTTGTCCTATGTTAACAATAAGCGCCTGCCCGCTTAATCGTAAACATAACCTTAAACGTAAAAACCTATTTCTAAGCCTAAGTAAACGCATCAGTTTTTCGAAGGACCCCATTCTCACTGTTTTCAAGTGGGCAGGCAGCCATAATTAGCATGGACCAAACTTCTAATTGCCAGCGTAATCCAAAATTCTTACTCGCTGGTCGTTTCGGTATCACACCATCATCGTGCGTCAATGGCTCACTTGAGCCTTTTTCGTTATTCGCTACAATGCGGAACCAACATTTTTCGGATTCTTTCAAATTTTTCGCCGTAAATGAAGTAGTTTTCACTTTTGAGTCCAGCGACACAAAGTTGCCTTTGTCCCCTTTGCGTATTTCTACAGTATACCCGGTGATATCCGATCCACCGTTGTCACTAGGCGGTTCCCATTGAAGTGAGACTGAAGTTGCTGTGATATCGTTGAATTTAATTGGCCCAATTGGTGCGCTAGGTGGCTCTGAACATGGAATATAAAACAATTCGTTCTACTATTTGTTTTAAATTATCTAAAAGGATATAGCAACTATACAACGATTTGATTATTTCTTAATGGTTGGGTTTCTGAAATCTTAGTTAAGTATTTACTTAAGTTATGCTTAAGTAATTCCTTAAGTCGCCGTCTTAAGTAAGTACTTAAATTTTCGAGCACAACCAAAGCAATTTCAATTACACCAAGGTTAGTAGGCCTGTGCGGTTAATTTGTAGTAAATCAAATTTAGTCAGCGACTTAAGTATTTACTAATCTTACTTAAGCAATTAATTAGCCCGTACTTAAGTACGAAATCGTACTTAAGTAGGGTTTCGGAAACCAAAGCAATGACTAGTATTCAAGTGTATTAAAAATGCTAACTCATAAATGATTTACCGAAACCTTTGAGTTGTTTTAGGCCCAGATGCAATTGAATGAAACGTTGCTGAATCTTCACAACAGCCTAATTATTGCTACACTAGCGATGAACTTTAGAGTTTATTTGTTTACAAAAACGTTTTAAAACTTATCTATTACCAATTCGTAAGAGGTTCTAAAACAAGCTATTAACTGTAGCATGTGCTTTCCTTGAAATCTACAACCAAAGTATGAGCTAATCCAAGTCTCAAGTGCTGAAAATGTTCTGCATTTTGACATTATTTAAATTGGTACATCACGGGGGCCGGTTCGCAAGTCAAGCATATCAAAACCTATTGATAGATGCTACACACATTTGAGAATACGGACAAATCTGACAGTCGGTGACTTACGTATCTTCTTTTCAGGTTTCGCAGTTGTATCAGTTTCCAAAAACTCGCTCAGTCCTTCGTCGTTTTCTGCGGCTACTCGGAACTTGTACGTTTGTCCAGAGCGAAGTTTAGTTGCAGTGAACTCCGTTGCCACCGCGTCACAGTCTCCAGCTTCGATCCACGAATTTTTACGTACGTCCCGACGCTCAACAACGTATCGTTTGATAGGAAGCCCTCCGTCTGTCTTAGGTGCGCCCCATTTAAGCGTAACTGAAGATTCTTCTACGCTCACAATCTCCAAGGGACCAGTTGGAGCCGATGGTTTCGCTGAAATACGCCACAATTCAGTTATCAACCTTTTTCGAGTATGAATTTATTGTAATTTCAACTGAAATCTATTTTCAACTTCGAGGTTACTGTATCTTTGAACGGATATAGACATTAATGGCCAGTTTTAGAATGCCAACTGTTTCGGTTTTTTAGGAAAATATCCTCGTTTCATTCAATTGCCGTGCTCAAAATTGCGTGTCCTAAGACATAGCCAGGAGTTTTCACAAAACAGTTACGTTCTACAAAATCTAGGAGCGGTTTCTTGTGTTACCAACTGAAATGTTGCTAACAAAATCCGACCAAAAATCACAAATGAACAAGTAAAGATTACGTTCTGTAAGATATGTCATAAGAAGGTTTCTTGTGTTATCAACTGAAACGTTTCAAAAATTCCTTCTTGAAAATCACCAAGTAATGGTTGGGTTCACCCCTAAACCTGCTGACCAGGAGCACAGTACAAAAAGTGGGGACTAAAAATTTGAAGTAAGCTTTAACTTTGTGTGTAGGTTCTCGCTTGCTTCGCTCGAAAAATAGATATCCCCTCATTGTTGGCTTCGTTGTTGTGCCCCTGCTTCCAACTACACCGTTCTGCGTATCCAAAACACAACCATTACCATAAGGGCTTTTAGCAACAATCGGTTGTTCGGTTTCCAGTGGTTTGCTAGCGCCAACGCTGTTATTGGCAACTACGCGGAACTCATATGTCATATTTTCCACGAGCTGAGGCACCACGTAAGAAGTGTCGGAAGGTGTTGCTTGACCGACTTTGAGCCATGATTTTTTGCCCTTTTCACGCTTTTCCACTGAATAGTTGGTGATTGGACTGCCGCCGTTTTCAACAGACGGCTTCCAGTGAATCGTGGCCGAGTCACGAGTGATATCGGTGACATCTATTGGACCTTCAGGTGCGCTGGGAACGTCTAAGATTACAAAGTTAAAGTAGATGTAATGCGCCATCCACTTTATTTTGCGCCCGCCGTATGGATATTAGACACACCCTTTTGCAAGTACGGTATTACAAAATGCTAGCTACAGGAAATTGACTTTGGAAACTGTTTCACTTTTCTACTACTACAGATTTTTTAAAATCAACTAGTAAATTGATAAGATCAATTGAAGTCCATTTACCATTAGCGATTTTAAAAAGAATAGAAAAGGGAAATTGAAACAGTTTCTAAATTCAATTTCCACTGTCATTTCAAGGTTCAGTTGCCCAATGGAAAATTGGAGAGGTGTTTTTCATTATTGCATTTTAAATAAATTCATAAAAAATTAATGCATGCTCTAAAGATCAGAACAATATCATTCGAGCTGAATTTTAAACTTTTGAAGTATTGTTTAGAAAAGGAAGTCTTAGTTTCGTTTACGTTGGCTGCAACGTAATTGCTAAGATTTGCATATCAAAGCTTCATTGTTTAAATACACGAAACAAATCATCAGCAAAGCTTTGAACGTTCTTATACACATAATGGAAATTAAAACGAGTCGCCATCAACCGCATGATCCGAAGAGTACGGGAAAGAACGGGTTTAGCAGGATTCCGGGATCGATCCCCCACGAGACCGACACGAAATTTATTTTTGTGTTGTAATTGAAGACAAAAACTAACGTATATCTTTTCGCTCGCTTCGCTCGCAAGATTTGGTCAACAAATCTGCCTGTTTTCACTCGTACATTGAGAGATGATGTACAAGCAAAACCTCTTTGGTTCGTAGGCATATGATCTGATTGGTCTATTTCAAAGTATCCGGTATTGGAGGATCATCCATAACAAATTATGACGGGGCTCAAAGCTTTGGATTCAACGAAGCATACTGAACAAAACTCAACGAAATATTGATAGACTTGCTAACGCGGCATAATCTAGTGATTTGTAAAGTTAGCACGCCAGCACTACACAAATACTTGCTTATGTTTTACATGTGACATGGTTCAACGCCGAAGTGCAAGCTAGCGGTGTGTAAGACTCATGGGATTTTATTTCCGCAAAGAAGAGCTCGATAGCAACTTACAGCACCAAGCGATACATTTGTTGCATACACTCGATTTGATACCGTCAGACTCAAAATATTTTTATTTTATATTTGGCAAAACGTTTTTGTTTAATACGGAAGTTGTTCACGGGCATTAAATGACTCCATCCGAATCCGCCCCTGTTTTAGAAAGAGATGCAAACACATAATCTCTCTGGCTCCGGGGCATATGATTAAATCGGTCTTGCTGCTGAAGAGTTCGATAGCAAGTTACAGCACCAAGCGATACATTTGATGAATACACTCGATTTGCTATCGTCAGACTCAAAACAGTTTTATTTTATATTTGGCAAAACGTTTTTGTTTAATACGGAGGTTGTTCACGGACATTCAATGACTCCATCCGCATCCGCTCCTGTTCTAGAAAGAGATGCAAACACATAAGCCCGTTGGCTCAGAGGCATATGATCAGATAGGTCTTGCTGCTGTAACATTTGTGACAAATACGTTACCTTTTACAGTAATCACAAAACTCGTTGAATCTGTACCAACTTCTTGCTGCTGTAACATTTGTGAGAAATACTTTACCTTTTACAGTAATCACAAAACTCGTCGAATCTGTGCCGACTTTGTTTGTAGCTTGAATTTGATAAGTGCCAGATGTTGCGCGACTAACATCACGTATACTTAGCGTAACGTTGTTATCTTTTCTTGTCATCGACACGTTATCGGTCAACTTCAACTCTGTGCCGTCTTTATTCCAAACTACACTCGGTTCAGGCAATCCGGTGACCGAAACTTCCAAACGAACTGTTTGTCCAGAACTCGCGGCGATTTCAGATGATTTTGAAATCAGCGTTAACTTGGGAGGAGCTACAATGCCGAGATTTCAACGATTAATTACTGGGTTTCAATTTGTAAACTATTTCGATTGCACAATGGAATACTGCAAGCTGTAGATGCGTTTTTATATATTAATTATAAAACACGCATATATAAACTAACGGTAAACAATTAGCTAGCAACGAAATAGGTTAAAAGCTGTTGTGTGTACGTTTACCCGCACAGTTTTTCCAAGTGTTTAGATTTGAGCAATTTAGGCTTATAAGATTAGGCTTAAACTTTAACTAAGGTTGTGGGGGAGCGTACAGAAGCCTAATTTAGGTATGTCCTCAAGCCAGTTGCAATAAACACCACTCGAAGAAAGATAAATTAGTAAACACATAACTAAACTAAAAATCCATAAAGACGTGGTAGTGTTGTAAATGAAATAATTGATCAAATTTTACTACACTGAGTTTTGTAACCTAAACACAAAATCTTCATACTGAAACTCACTGCAATGTGCAGCTATGCCCTGGTTTTGTGGATTTCTATAAAATACTGAAATCAAAATTAGAATTGAAACTAAATATTTATTGGAATCAAAATTACAATTGAAATTGATACCTTCAACAGTAACAAGAGCTCCAGTTTTGGTAGTTCCTAGATCGTTTGTCGCAGTACATTCATAATTGCCAGCGTCCGACTCGTCACAGTTGCGGACTGTTAGCGTTGCAAGATAGTTTCCAAACATCATATCAATCTTGTTTTTGTCGTGGTACAATTGTACGCCATTTCGGAACCTAAATAAAAAATTTACAAAGTTTAAAATACAGCTTCCAAAGCGTGTATATGCTTTATTCACAGGGTCAAGTTCAAAGCGCACGAAATTTGGTCAGTTTTAAGCCAACACATTTGCAACAACAACTTTTAGGCGAGCAAAATCCGTTTGCTATTGAAAATATTAAATGCTGAGAATTTTTATTTCCAAACTTTCCGAGTTAGTGAGTATCACGGATTTCGGCTGGGTATGAAACCTGACGTAAATTTGTTCGATTTTATTATCCAGAAGGACATCTCATAACCTGTTAATAGTTCTTCGCTGTAAATTTCGATGAAATGATTAATCAACTCAAAGACAGAATTGGATAATTCTGGTCATTCATGAGTTAATGACAGCAAATATTAACTCACTCTGAGCTCAAGTAACCCAGAATCAAATCAACTCAGAGTGAGTCAATATTTACTGTTATTAGCTCATAAATAACCAAAAATAACCAATTCTCTCTTTGAGGTGATTAATCAACACATTGGAATTTACAGTGTTTTTCCCGCCATTTCAGGAATTTCGAGATACAACACATCAGTTCTATCTATCGCCTTTTATAGCAACCAGAAATAACCAATTCTCTCTCTGAGGTGATTAATCAACACATTGAAATTTACAGTTTTTCCCGCCATTTCTGGAATTTCGAGATACAATATATCAGTTCTATCCGTCGCCTTTTATAGCTGTGATTCTAAACTTGCAAAAAAATAATGCAACATTTTGCTACAAGGTAATTTCTATCTGATCACAATGTATGCATGCTATTTAAGCCTAGCATTTATCTGGTATTGAAGTTTGCAACACAAAACACTGCTAACAAACAACTGCCGTCTATTGCAACCACCGCTTGCGTTACTTGAAAGGTATTAGCGTATATGCTAACTTTCGAAACACATGTGTAACTCAACTGTTCGTTTATATATTATTTTGCTCATTGTATAAATCATTAAACGGTTAATAAATTAAGTCATTTGCGTTACCATTTAATTTCAGGCTCCGGATCAGCGCTGATTTTGCACTGTAACGTTGCGTCTTTGCCTTTTCGTACGGTAACTGGTTTAATGGCTTCTTGAAGTGTTGGCGGTGTTCCAACTGCAATGATACAGATTAAACAATTTAAACATTTTTTAGTAATTCTACGACTAATAACAAAAAAATGTAATTTATCGTGGCTATTTGGTTTGGCGTAAAGCGCAATTACCTCGCTTTGTATACCAGGATCAATCGAAATAATTTATTTTAATTAGTTTTTACTCTTCGTCCTAATTGGGAACCAATATTGCTCAAGCGAACTAGCAATGCTTAAATTTGGTTTGTTTGTTTATTTGTTTATTTGTTTGTTTGTTTGTTTGGTTTTGTTTGTTTGTTTGTTTCAAACTTAAGTACGCGTCAAAGTAGAATACGTAGAGGTGTTATGAGATGCTCAAATATGCAAAAAAATTCAAAATGCTACCATTTTTGTGCAAACACCGGCTGACGAGAAATTAACTTAAAAGAAACGAAGTTTCTTACAAGTACTTGTTGTCAACGAGCAATTAAGTATTACACAAAAATTCGTAATAAAATGCGCTCTTATCAATATGATTAAACTTGTACCAAAAGCATCTTCAATCCGTGTTGGATCGGTCATTTCAGACGGCAGACTGCTGCCTGCCGCATTGCACGCCGCCACCCGAAACACATACTCTTGACCTTCTTTAACGTTTGTAATTGCGTATTCTAAAGCGTCAATTTCTTTGCCATCGTTAATCTGAAAAAATACAAAAATTAATCAAAATTTATAGATTTTTATTTTTGTAATCTTTTTAAAAGCCAAAATTTTTGTTTATAAATTTTGTTGCGGTCGCGTCCAGTGCCGTACGGCTATTTATGTACGATGTCGTACGTTGCCATACGGTAACGGATGACGCAGATGATGCCTAACAGCACTGGAGCTCGCTCGCCACAAGGTATTATAATACCTAAAAAGTATAAAGCCACCCCAACTGTTTCGTTTACAATGATATGCGGTGCCATTAAATTATTTTTTTCGTGTTTTTTCGTTCGCTACAGGACTTACCATTTCCCAGTTACGCGTGTTGACCACTTTCTGTTCGACTTTGTAGCCGGTAATCGGAGCCCCTCCGTCAATGGCGGGTTTGATCCATTTCAATGTTAAACCTTTGCTTGAAACATCTTCAATAGTTGGTTTTGCAGGCGCTGATGGGATTTCTAAAAAAACAGACTGGTGCATATAACCACGGGCGCTGGCTGGAACATGGGAACAGTGGTAGACTCGTATCAAGCTCAACCTATCAAGAGAGCTAAAACAGGGATATGTGGTTTGAAATAACAAGCTTAATGCAAACACGGTTAAGTCTTTTGTCAGAGGGCTGAATCTTTTTAGGGGCTAAGTTCCCCTGCCTCACTAAATACATGTCGACAGAATCGGCCCTATCCGGGTTTTACAAAAGCACATTTTCTTTCTAATTGGAATTTCTAAAAAGAAATATTTTGGTACACGTAAGTAGGAGCAACACAAAGGAGCGACATGTGCTGTTCCCCCACGTTTTCAAACTCCAAAGTTTGATTACTATTTAATGCTAAAATTGCGTTTGGCGTTTCTGGTGGCTTTGAGATCGATTACGCTTCCGTAGACGAGATCTTCGCTGTTAGATCAGCTATGTTCATGGATGTAACAATACCACAAGGCTGTTTTCTTACAAACCACGTGATTAAGAGGATTAAATATATTAGGCAATTTCTTACACCGAATACAAAATGAATTCTGATGTGTTTGAATTCTGTTTGGCTAAATATTCCCGTTTTTTACATCAGAGTCCTGAGTTTTGATATTCAGTTTGAAATATACTTATTGTGCTCTAACTCAGTATTTTTCTTACGAATATGGTACCTACTGGTGCCACAGCTTCCCTTCTGTTTCCATTTCTTTGCACTGGACTGGGTACAGCAGGACTAACCCTTCTTCGGGCCATAGGCCACATTTATCTGATCCCCTCACAAGTTAGCAGCCAAACTAAGATGAGCCGCAAGGTTCTATACTTACTAAAAGGATCCCGAGCGATGAACGCAGCAGACTGCTCGCTCGGTACGCTTTCGCCCTTCTTATTGGCTGCGACAACACGAATTTCATATTCGTTGTTGTCTTGTAAATCATTGAGCGTATACTCAGTCGACAAAATGAGTTCTTTGTTAATTCGCAGCCAATTATCTTTCGCATGTGTTTGCCGACGCTCAAGATAATAGCCAATCACTGGCGTTCCACCGTCCGCTGATGGTTCGGACCACTTCACACGTGCTCCACGACGAGTGACGTCACTTATTTCGGGTTTGCCAGGTTTGTCAGGTACTTCTAAAATTGTAGCATTTTTTATTTTTCGATGGTTTTTGCCGAATTCTAAGAACTCAACACCAAATTTCATTCGACACGAAGAATGAACGACAATTTTCTATGCTTTACAAACTTAGATTGAAAGCTGTTGAATGGACTCGAGCATTTTGATTTTTGACGTTTTTGGAGTAATTGTAATAAAACTGTTGAAAAAATATTTCTGAAAACGTTCCACTTAACCAGTTAAAGGCGTTTTAACGACTGCTTATTAACATGCAACGCCTGGTTTATTAACAAAATTAAAAATTAGCAGTTTGTTTCAGGAGATTACGTTTATATATGAACCACCCTGTTCTGCATAGAGTGTACTATGAGCAACTAATTGCAAACAAACACAAGTGCAATAAATATACAATATATTGTGTTAAACCATTAATACATGTACGCGTAGTACAAAATCTCCGGAAGTCATGAGAGACCCTCGGGCTCGAGCAACAAGACTTAATGCTAATGATGATGGTTAACGCGTTCCACTTGAGAAACATTTGCCATGCACTATGATTTGAACGTCTCTAAATGCTGAATCTATCTCCATTCGTCAAATTAGATACAACCCAAACAGTTAATCTAATAATCGATTTTTCCTTCCTACCGTAAGGACTCTTCGCAAGTACTGGCTTCGGCAATTCAGCCCAATCGCCCTGACCAATTTCATTTTTCGCAGCCACTCGGAACAAATATTGTGTTCCTTCTGTTAACTCAGTTACGGTCACGCCACGTTCTAGTGTTGTTCCAGCAGATTGCCACGGTTGGTCTGGCACAGTTTGTTTCTCGATCATATACGATATGATTGGCGTACCACCGTCATTTGCAGGGGAATTCCAAGTTAGACTCATCGTTTCGCCTGTGATTTCGACGACCTGAATCGTCAAATTAAAGGCTTATACCGGCTATAAAATAGCCTCCAAATGCTAAATAATTTCTATCCCTCGCTGCGCTTGAGCGAAGAAAGTGTGTGCGTCTAGTTATACACTTTCCAAATGAAATGATTTGTAATTTTGGAACCGATATTGTGAGCTGCGAAATTTATCACATATATTTCTTGAATTAAATTGACACTACTCGTTTGTAGTAAAAAATCGCAGATTCACAGTTTCGCCGTTCACTTGTTTGACAACCTATTTATAACTGGAAACAGATGGCACAACATATCGCTGAGAATACGGCTTCAGATTCTTAGTTGTGACATTGTTGAAAACGAATCCTAATTATTAAGGTCTAAAAGACAGCACTAGTGTGGCAGCGAAATTTTGGGTCTTTCGGTACTGGCTCGATCTTCTCGATATAGGGTCAGTGCTACAAAATGTATACCAAATTGTAACGGCAACATATACGATCTAATTGATTTAGTAGTCAAGAGTTTGACATTCAATATTAGATAAGGCCTACTAGAGCTTGATAAGTTTGGAAGTCATTTGGCATACTTCCAAAATTAAATAACTGCTTGCTTTACTTTGAAAGGTTAACTTAGCTTTCGGTCTATAATTTAGCTTACTTTCAAATTTTGAGGCGCCGAAGGTACGTCAAGTACTTTGATGGCGAATTCAGTCCACGCAGATCCAAATTGATTTTTAACGTTCAGTCGATACGTACCACCATCAGGGCTTGTCAAATCTTCCAGCCGAATTGTAAGGGTCGCCGATTCTTCGTTATATTCAGATTTCCAGCGGATTTCTTTGAAATCAAACGTAACTCCATCTTTGAGCCATGACATCTCAGGCGTTGGACAACCGGTCACGGTGATATCGATAGTGAACGAGTCACCGCGTTCGAGTAAAATTTCGTCTTTATATTTGTCGGCAAGTTTAACGGTTGGAGGTACTGAAAAGCGAAACAAAAGCTCTTATACACTTCCAATACAAAGTTTTCGAAATTTTCAGAATTTAAAACGCAAAAAAACGCTAAAACATTGACTTGCGTTCACTTTTAAGGTACAATGATTTCTGAAAATTTAGAAACAAAACAGTTCATTCTATATTATAACAAAACGTGATGGACTAATTTTGAACGTTGACTTATTCAAATATGAGGTTCGCTGTAGCTTGCGGTCATCGCAAATAACAGCTTGTAAAGTTGTATTGCTATTAAAAATCACACTAAAATGATAATTTTTCAATCACCTTCAATTGTAAGATCGGCACTCGCTGATTCGTCTCCAACTTTGAAAACATATTTACCAACATCAGCAGGCGTTGAATCTTTGATAATTAACCGATGCGTTTTGTTGTGACTTTTCATTTCAATCCGGTTTTCAACTGGCTTAATCTCAGTCGAGTCTTTTAGCCAGACAACTTTTGCGTTCGGTTTCGATACTTCAACCAAAAATTCAACAGTTTCTTGTGGTTTTACTGAACGAATTGGTAGTGGTGGTTTGACGATTTTTACTGGATGCTCTAAAATCATCGTAATTTTCCACTTGTGTAAAGTTTTTAGGAACAAACCAAAGCGTGTTCATCTGACCCGTATGCATTATGGGATCTGCCTATTAGGAGACTGAGAGACCAGCGGACTTAGAGACGATATGGTTTAGGTTTGAGCTTAGGTTTAGGATAACGCTCTACCAATGCGCCATGTAGCTCGATTGTCTAAGTGTTTGTATCGACGTGCATGCAACGAACAAGTAGGTATATATTTAATTACTTATACATCGTCCGCTATATTTTTTTGCGCTTTGCCACCGAAACCATTCAACGTTGGGGTTAACGAGTGAGAAATTATATTACTACCCCTTGTTAACACTAGCATACCACAATTTTCATTGTTAAACTGACCTTACACATGTGACAATACCAACGCACAAAGAACACATTGTGAGCCACGTGTTAAGGGGAGACTAACAGAGAAATTTAAGCTAAGGTAGCGATAATTCGTGGCAATGTCAAAATTTGCAACTTGTCAACCCCCACCCGGAGTATTTTCTTAAAACGCTTCAAAAATTAACATGAACGATACATATATACACACGAGACGAACCTTTAACAGTAAGGGTGGCAGTAGATTTGTTATCACCAACGCAACACGAATACATTCCGGAGTCTTTAACGTCGGCCTGTTTGATCACCAAGCTTCGAGTAGTTTTGTCAGACTTGAATTCATAGCGGTCTGGTGCGGCGCCGCTCGGAGGAGTTGATATTGTCAGGCCGTCTTTTTGCCATTCAACCACCGCTTTTGGCGATGATAGCGTCACAGTTAGCGTAACGGTGTCTTTTTCGAATACTTCTTGTGGTTTCAGTTCGGTGACGAATTCTACCGGCGGTTCTGGTGATAAAAACAGAGAAAAAAATGATGACAACCTGATATATTTCTGTTTTCTTTAAATTAGTGCTTATCGCAAATTTACGACAATTCGACGCCCGACAGCTGATCACCAGATTGTGTCCTAAATCTTAAACCATAAACCTAAACACAATGCTACCCGAAATCCATGCGTAAGCCTGCCTAAGCCTAAGTATATGGGTGACAGATTGTCGTGTCGACAAGAATTTAGATGACAAGTTGTCCGTCAACGAGTTACCGAGCGGCTGCATAACATATATTATTTTTAGAAAATGTCAAAAATATATGCTCAGAAGCAAAACAATAGACGATTTATTGATTCTGAGATGTTAAACTAAATATTCAATGGAACTTATGATAACTCTAAATTCACACCAAGATCTCCGGGAAAATAGAACGTCATTACCTTCAACAGTTATAGTAGCAACAGTTTTCGCAGTTCCATTTTCGTTGGTCGCTTCACAACAGTACTTTCCAGAATCGTTTATCTCTGCGTCGGTTATTGTCAGGTCAATTTTATCTCCTTTTACTGAAGCTTTAACGCGTTTATTTTCGACAATTGGTTTATCATCTTTGGTCCTGTAAAAACAATTACCACAATGCTATTTCACGGACACATAAAATGTAGCATATAATGGATGTATTCCGTCTCAGAATTACCTAAAAATATGATGAAAATAGTCAGTTTAACAAGCTTTAGAATCAACGAATAGAACAGAGATTTAACAGCACCACTAGTGTGATTTCTGTCACAAAAGGTTAGCTGCAATATTTCCGTAATGTTAATTACTTCGCGTCTAGAATTACTATTTCTTTGTTTACCATTTTAGTTTTGGTGTCGGTTTTCCAGTTATACTGCATTCAAGTTTGACTGTAGCACCAGTGACCAGTTTCGTATCAAACAATCGAGTCACAATTTCAGGAGGATGTCCAACTGAAATGATATGAAATAACAAATTGTTGAAAATTAAGACAATGTTTTACATGTGCTGAATTTATCGTTTGGGATGAAAACAAGCAAAGATTCGTCAATTGTGAATTTTCTGAAATTACTTTTCCACTCTTGATATATCGCTTCATAAAGCTAAAAATTATTTAGTTGACCTGGTGAGCTGATTAGCATTTATTCAACCAATGTTTGCAATCGGCGACTTGTGCGTCGCATCTATTTTGAAACGTAGATACCATATTCTCAAAGGCATAATTTCTACCACACAGAACTTCACATTGCACAAATTGATCAAATAAACGTATAGCATTGAATTAAAAATTCAATTGTCACAAGTGTAGCAGAATTTAATTACGGGAAGAGATATTCATGTCCAAAACCTGTTTTGCTTGAGGGGCTAATGAGCAATAGTATTCGACCTCTGCAAGCAGGGCCGGAGCAGTTACCCCATACCCCCCATTTTGGGGTCCACCCCTAAAGGAGTCCCCACCCAAACCGGTTGAAACAAAACCCTCCGAAGTTTTAAAATGCGTCTGGCTTCTCGCTCGCTTTGCTCGCGAGTTTGGAGGACCCCACTCTAAACATTGCGGGGAGCACCCAGTCTTGTCTGCTCCGGCACTGTCTGCAAATTACTCAAAACTCTGTATTAAAACAACCTTTTTGGGTATTTCCAGAAACTTCATGCAATATCTATACGTCATATTAAATATGCAAGCGACAATTTTTACAGCAAAAAATATCAATTTTTGATTTTGAAATTTACCTGTTAATTTAACCGATTTTGACACCGCAGACCAGTCGCTGGGCCCTGCTTCATTTACCGATGCAACTCTGAATTCGTACTCTGCGTTTTCTGTTAAACCAGTCACGGTATATGGCGCTTGTGTAATCGGTGTCTTGTCTTTGACTGTGGTCCAGGTTTTCGTCCCAGGTGCCCGATATTCAACGTTGTACGAAGTGATTGGACTACCTCCATCATCCTGCGGTACAGCCCAGTAGAGTGTGACAGACGTTTCAGTGAATTCGGTTATCTCTGGCGCTTCTGATGGAGATTTCGGTTTAGCTGAAAGAAAAGGTTGTCATGTAACGAGAAAAGTTCCCTACCGAGGACTTTTCATTAGCATCGTCCAGTAAAACGAGAAATCCAAACAGCGTGAAATTGCTAAACGTCATTAGAGCATTTAAATTGCAATGATGAATGTGTTTCTCTGTGTAAAAATTTTGTGACTTTGAACGATCATTTGCGTACGTGAATAGGACTGGGAAGCTAATTAGTAACTATGCATATTGCATGCAGAACTCTTTACTTGCTGGGACAACAAATAGGAATTTCAAATGCACGGCACTTATAAAAGCACCATTAAAAGTTTGTCAATGACCGATAAGACGCAGTGCGTCAGCTAACTTGATGTTTTATGCGCGTTCCCTCGGTTGATCTTCCTTCGTCTGATCTTATGTCAAAATTTTGTTGCATTGTTTATTGAAACGTAAATTTTTGAGTTCGAGCTTTTCCAGTTATATTTTTAACTTTCAAATGTACCCAAATTTGGCTAAAACATTGAATTTCATAAACGTTGATGAAAATACCTTGCGGTTTTGTACCAATTCGACAATTATTAGAGTGGCGTGACAAACTTTGTTAACAGAATTTTAAATGCTGAAGTTGCGTTGGATGATGTTGTCAGCCTGCTAAAGATTCTGACAAAATTTAAATCTGATACGGTCGGGCCCGTAGCCAAAGAGCGGCCGCACCCCTGGAAAAATTTTAGCACCCTAGAAAGTTTTCAACCTTGCTTGTAACTCATTGACAACCTCTGAATGCCCCTCCTGAAAAATGTTTAGCCTCCCTAGCAAGGTGGGTTCGCTACGGGCCTGGATACGGTACTCCAGCAACATTTCAATTTACAATCCGCTGGGACGCTCGTTATATTAATCGATTTCCGAAGATTTGTGACACTACCTTCTAGAGTGCACCGTGTACGTCAGTGTCTGGTTAATTTATTCAGAATTAATTAACTCCTGATAAACACTTACTGAATGGGTCTTTGGCAATGAATGTTTCCGACACTTCACTTGGTTCACCTGGCCCTGCTTTATTATTCGCAATGACACGGACTTCAAATTCACCATCCTTTGCCAATTTGTCCAATTTGAATAATGTTTCAGTTGATTTGATTGGTTCTTTGTTTGCTTTTGTGAATCTAAAATGCAATGTGAAAATGGAGAATTTAAATTCACTTCGGAGCTTTGTACACGTTTTACTACAAGTAGTTTAGTGTTTAGGCAAATGGTTACGCTCGGACAAGCCTTTTTGTAACCATAAACCTAGGCTTGAAAACCTGTAGGAATAATATGCCTACAAATGCCGTACGCCCGATTGACATTTTACACATTGACGTAACCTCAAGGTTTCATGTTGAAGGGTTTTTGCGAGCGATCATAGTATAATACCTATAAAAAACTTGGTTGATGCAGATAAGTAGTAAGTTAAATGTATTGCCCAGTCTACGATTCAACGTGATCAGAAGTGTAAGACTAAAGCCTACACCTGCGTGCGACTAAGTATATTAGTAAATGTTGCAGTAACACACGTACTTCTTAGCAGATTTCAGCTTGATTTCTACGTCGTACGATGTAATTTCTGCACCTCCATCATCTGATGGTTTGGTCCACGTCACAGTTGCAGAACTACGCGACACATCAGAAACAGTTGGCCTTCCAGGGGCCTTGGGCGTGCCTGAAACAA
Organism: Enoplolaimus lenunculus; assembly: GCA_030248215.1. NCBI lineage: Eukaryota > Metazoa > Nematoda > Enoplea > Enoplida > Thoracostomopsidae > Enoplolaimus > Enoplolaimus lenunculus. Next base: position 284,141 of record JASANG010001630.1, on the reverse strand, counting down.
AGGGCTCGTTTACTCAATTGTATGCACTATCTAGTACCAGAGAGTTGGCGATAGGTCTAACAGTTTTCAAAACAGTGAATGGTGATGTTCGAAATTTAAGTCATTGTTGCCTTTAATAAGTTGGTCTTTTATGTCAATTTTTAGATCCCTAATTATGCACTGCGTCATATTGAAAACCTACAGCTAACAGGCAATAGGTACTATATACTTAGAGAATGTGGGTACACAAACAACATTTTTTTGCATTTTAAGTTTGCAAAGCAATTAACACAACTTAAAATATTTTGGCTTGGTTTCATCGTAGACTAACAAATTCATGAACGCTTGGAGTGGGGGCTATAACTGTCGTGTGGCAAAGTCCGGCGCCGCGATGGTGCCGTACGTCAAAAAATTTAAACTGATATGTTGTTCCATGTGCTTGCGTTGTGGTGCGGTGGCGGACAGCGCCGAACGGTGACGAACGGCGTCGGACGTCATCAAATGTATAGCGCCATGTTTATTCTTAAAAGGTAAACAAAAAAAAACGTTTTTCAATTAGTCAATTACTATTTGAACAACTAAATTAACTAACTAATTGGCGTTTTTGCAAGAATAGTTTTTGCCGTTTCAACTGGTTCACTGGTTCCGTGTTCGTTTGCTGCAGTTACACGAAATTTGTACTCGCAATTTTCCATCAATTCAGGCACATCGCATTCATATTTGTCGGACGGTAGCTGAAAATTTGAACAAAATGCGTTTTAAAAACTGTTTCGGATCTTGTACACTTTCCCTAAATGGTTAGGGTTTGATTTAGGCAAAGGCTTAGGCTAAGTCGTACGCATATTATAGATTCATAACCAGTTTTAGTCAATGTACCTGCTTGACTGTATTGTTTGATTTATGCATTAACATTTACTTATAAAATTGTGGCAAAAATTGGAATATTTGCTTATTTATTTAAGCTAACTGGTACAGATTAACGCAACTGCTATTGATGTCGTAGCCCGAACTGCAATCCAGCAAACAGTTTTTGCTGCTTACCTGCGAAACTTTCGCCCATTCTTTTTTCGAGACATCCTTCTTTTCTACGATATAATGAATTACAGGACTGCTGCCGGGTAATTTCGGTTTGACCCATGTTAGGTGACAAGACTTTGCAGTAACGTTGGATACTTCAATTTTTTCCGGTGATGAAGGTGGAACTGAAATTTAAATAGCTTGTTATTAAACGAAACGAGTATTTAACGTTTTGTCCTCAGGAGTCGAAAGTTGGATCGTCCATCCTTTTGTCCGTTTTGATGAGAACCTCGGGAACCACTCGGTCGATTTTGATACTTAAAACTTTATCATGTTTGAGTGTCAATCTCGCAATGGTGTTTTAAAATTCTAAGCTTTTTTGGCTACAGGCTAATTTGCACAATTGGTTAATCCTAAGTTAAGACTTTTTGGCATTATTTCACTAACTATTAGGATTACAACCAATCTGGTTTCAGTACTAAAGGGTTTTGGGTGCAAGGAATTTGAATTAAATGTTTCTAAATCCTTAAAACAAGTATTTGAATAACTAGTCACTAACAAATTAGCATATTAGATACGACTACTACGAGCAGTTTAGTTGGCGAATATCATTTGTATAGCGTTTGTGCGCTGTTGTCCTAATCGGGTTTTCGATCACGAGAAATTTAAATGTAGCGTTCAGAAATTTGGAACACTTAAGCGGGGGCGTGTAGGTTTCTGGTGGGTCTATAAAAAGTAGTTTTAGACTCTAGATTACATTTTTTGCTTAGGCTTAGGCTTAGGCTTAGGAACTCATTTTTGCAACCCTAATGCTTATGCTTAGGAATACGCTTAATGTACTGTTATGTCCCTTGAAGTAACATTGGCCGTTGTAACTTAGTACGACACTCGCTAATTAGCATATTAACTATTCGAATAATTAAATTTCAGCATATTGTTACTAAATGGGCGTGAGCTTCGCTAAATACGTGTAGTCCCACTAAAAACCGAGAAAGTTAATGGATTCAAAATATGCTACAATTGTTATTTAATACAAAAATCTTGAATCAAAGTTCGCCCGACGTACTAAAATACTTTTACGCTAAATGTCAAAAAGTACTTTAATGCATGGTATAGAGTATACTGTGAGCAACTCAATCCAAACTGCATGCGTGAAACAATACACAAAGCGCAGTACATCTGCACAAGACGTCAGGGTTTCCTCGGGTTTAACCGATAAGATTTTATAGTCCAGGCTTAAACCTACTGAATACGCATATTAACTATCAAGCAGTTACTTCTACGACACAAGTGTTAGCAGGCAAACGTTAACTTTGCAGTATTTGTTGCATTGATGTAAACTGGAACTGCAAAATTATTGGTTAAAAACAAAACTTTTCAAACCAAACTTTTAGGCTCAATGAAGGCTAACACCGTAGTCAGAGTTTACTTTCGGCAGTGTATAATCTCATGTAAAATTTTTGCAAGCCAATGGTAGCGAAAAGAAAAAATTTTTTGACCGCAAAAGCATTTGGTTTTTTGGTGTCTCCGATAATGTCGAAAGGTATGTTCCATTTTCCCCTTTATGTATTGGGTAGTCTTCGAAAGACTAACGTTCACAAGATACGTATACAAGGGTTGGGTAAAGGGGATACATTTCTCCAAGAAATATCTCGAGAGATGATATAAACAGCAATTTTGCACGTATTGCAATAATCTGTTGAACCCTAGAGCCCGAATGAATAAGTTACACCATCCTGCAATCGAATGCTGATCACGACATTGAAAACATTACCTTTGACGTCAACATCAAACGTGACCAAATTTTTACCATGAACATTTTCTAGCGCAACAACATATTTGCCTGCGTCGCGTTCTGAACAATCGCGTATCGTCAGCCGTGCCGCTTTATCGGTGGTTAAAATTGCTGTAGTTTGATCTCGTTTTACCGCGATGCTGTTTTTAGTCCAAGCGGCGCTCGGCGGTGGAAACGAATCATAGTCGACCGATAACTCAATGACTTCGCCTTTTGCAAATGATACACTTCGTGTCTCAGAAATTTTAGGCGTTTCGAAAATGGCTTCTGAATCCTGTAACGCATCGTGTGGTTTGGTCGTTTTTGGCTTAGAGGCGTAAGAATCTGGCACGCGGGTTATGTGAATATCAGCAGCCGGTGCAACGGTTGGTGCAACTGAAATTGGCAAATGCCGTTAACAAATGGTAAAAGCATTAAGAAAGACATCGTAAGTAACGCAAAATAATTTGAGCATGCATTAAAAAAGCTAAGCAAAAATATTAGTCAATTTATGTTTTATTCATCTGCATAATATTAATAAATCTTAACCAACTTAGATTTTACAACTGTATAGCAGTTTCCAGTCCTACACAACGATGGCTTTGGTTGACAAAATTAATATGGGCGTATTTTAAGTTTTTCATAAGTGTTTCATTTCTTCAAAAATAACTCGTATTCTTAAAAATACAGGTAAAAACAGCAAAAATTGAATGTAATCAACGCTGAACTATTCATAGTTAAATTGTTTATACTGCGTATTCATTATGGATGCAAACTGTGCAATTATTTCGTTAATGATAAATGAAATTATTGGACAAAAAATAAGCTTTGGCCGGCAAATAAAAACAATCGGTATGACTTCAGTTATACGTGGCTAGGAAAATTAGAAAATAAACAACAAGGGCTACGCAAGATCATACAAACAAAAAATAAACAAAACGGTGAACATTCAAGGGTTGTTTCAAGTCAGTATGTTGCTGTTTAGATTATTGAGCGAAGTGAAGCTCGGAGTTTCGGGAAGCGTTTTCTGTTTTGTACTCTGGTGTCGAAAGGTGGATGTCCGTCCGCCCGTCCGTCCGAAAAGAATCTCAGGAACGGCTGAACCGATTTTGATAAACTTTTTTGTTTGAAAGCCAATTATCTTGGGGTGTTACCTCGCATTGGGGTTTTAAAATTTTATGCCGTTTATTAGCTGCAGGCTAATTTGTATAATTAGTTAAACCTAAATTAGGACCTTCTACATTATTTCACTAATTATTACAGTTCTAATTTCAGCATTAAAGGGTTTTTGGGTGCGAGGAATCTGCATAGAGTGTTTAAAAACCTCCAAAACCGATAATTGAGTAGTTAACTAATAGATAATTTGCATATTGACAAAGGTTATAAGCCTAAATTAGGACTTTTTACAATGTTTCACTAAGATTCAAATTAATTCAATTTCAGCACTAAAGGGTTTTTAGGTGGGTGCGAAGAATTTGAATAAATTGTGTACACACCTACAAAACCGATAACTGAATACTTAGCTAATAGATAATTTGCATATTAGCTTAATTAACAAGACAAAATTAGGACTTTTTAAATTATTTCAATAATTATTAGTGCTTACTGAAAGTTTTCGGGTGCGAGGAATCTGAATAAATTTTTTACAAACCTCCAAAACCAATAAATGAATAGTTAGCTAATAACTAATTTGCATATTAGCTTAACTGCTAACGTGTGTTCGAGCTTCGCTCAATACATGTAGTTCCACTACGACTGGTATATAACAATATTTAGTTCTATTTAACTTTAATAGTTTATGTAAACTGTCCTCTCACACTGCAAATTTTCCAAATTCAAAAGTCATTTTAAAATTTATATAACATAAAAATTGAGGGTAGCCGATTACAAACTTAGCGGTTTGTTATGTTAAATTAACGCAAACAAACATTACACAAAACGATAGAAAGAACTCACTTTCAGCTATAATTTCAGCAGTGGAACGCAACTTTCCGTCCGCAACCACCGTGTATTTGCCAGCTTCAGATTGCGACGCTGATGGCAGCGTTAGCCGGTGAACGGTTCCTTCGACTGACGGTTCAAATTTTGGGCCTTTGGCGATCTTTTTACCGTCTTTTTCCCAAATGACTGGAACATCTGGTTTGCTCAATTCGCATTCAAGTTGAACTTTCTGGTCGACCGCTTTGAGCACTTGGTTAGATAGTTCGCGAACAAATTCAACTGGAGCTTCTGAAATAAACAAGTAACTAAATTAGCTATCAGCAAGACTATAAATAGAACCAGATATGTTTTGTAAGTTTCACACTTGTAAAAAAGTCCCCTCTACCCACATTTCAGGATATGTGTGTGATGTTTGAAATTTGATATCATGCAGGAATGAGAGGAACGCATGTATCGAAACGCGCGTAGAAAATAACATTTTGCTAGGGGAGGTATAAATCCACAAAAGCGAAACTAATCATATGATGATAAAATTTGTCCAGCTCTTATAGTTTTTTATGATTTGCATCAACACTTTTGATTTAGTCGTTAGTCAATCGCAAAGCATGAATAGCAAACATTGTTAGCGCAAAAACTGAAGCTGGTTAGCGTACTTCCATTTTCGCGAAAGCCAAAAAATCGCTGCTAGAGGTACGAGCGAGAGAGATGCAGTGTTTACAATGGGTTCGAAAAATATTTCGGCTAATATTCTTTAGACAAAACCAAATGATTTGGGTATATGAGCTATAAAAATTCTACATTGGTAGCAAGCCTGTACGAACCAATTTCCTATCGACGCTCATACAAAAGTCTTGAAAACGATAGTTCCCGAGTCTCTGGTTATCACCTTCAACAAGCAAACTCGCTCCAGTACGAATACCACCAACTACACATTGATATCCACCAGCGTGTTTGCGTGAAAACGTGTCAATGATCAGCGACAATGTTGCATTGCTGCGTTCAGTGGTGCAAGAATTTGAAATTGCACTCTGTACAATAGGCACTTGCTCAAATAACCAAATAACAGGAATGTCCTCTGGAGGCACTTGTGATAGGACACATTCAAGCCTGACTCGGGAGCCAATCGGATATCGTTTATCATCGAGTTTTTTAGCGAATGAAAACGAAGCAGATGAGCCTAAATTTTAACAGCATAACAGTTTATTTGAAAAAGTAGTTTGTTTTTAGTTATAGATATTAAAATATAAACCAAACATGGTGAAAGTTGAAGCAAATTAAAGCACTGCACCTCTGTATAAACTGATTTGAACAGTAGTTGACATACAATAACGAAGTCTTCGGTGGAACTAATCATAGGGGAAAAGCTAAATGAACTCAAGAATAAATGAAAAAACCGTTACCGTCGCGTTTTTAACGATTCAAAGTTGCGGATGTAAATCATCATTTTACTGCAAGGCTAAGTAAGGTAGATCCATAAACACGCGAGCGGATCCAGAGGAAGGCCGGAAATATTCTTTTTGTGTTAAAATGGTAAGCTCCCTACCTTACAATTTTTTCCCTCCGTAAATTATTTGTAAAAAATACATTTTTTCCCGCAGAATTTTTTAGTGATAAAATGATAAGGTGTCTCTACCTTACTGCTTTTGCGTTTCATAACATTTGCCAGTCCGCCTCCCCGTCTAAAATTTTCGGATCCGCCATTGCATGAGGTTATATTGTTTTATAAAAACTTCGAATGGATGCTTGGTGTTTCGAGTTATAACTGAACGATTTACTCAAAATCCCTGAGCAAAAATCGCAAAGATTGTTTTGAATCACATTGGCTGAGTTGATTGTCTTTGGATAGAGATTATGATTAGTAAACCCAGTCCAGGCTGAGGGTAATTTAAATATTTTCTAATGGTGAGGTAACTAACAAAATAATAACTAAACGTTGTATAAGGTGAAAACTGAATGCGTAATTGCAGCAATCATCGTGATTTTATATGCGTAGCAATATCAGCTTGAGTTATGTTAGCACTGTTAAGACGAACGATTTGAAAATAAAAGCAAAAAACCAAAAATGAATTGTTGCATAAGCTAAATTTACCTTAAATAATATAAATTAGTTCAAAGTATTAGTTTATAAGCTGCTTCAGGGACAGTCTGTCACTTTACCATCATTAATTCACACCTATCATCATTACCTTCAACTATTACCAAACATGACGTTGTAACACCTCCAATAGCAGAACATGTATATGTGCCAGCGTCCGATAATTTTGCTTTTGTAACAATAAGTTCGTGACGCTTAAGTTTTGAAGAAATTTTGAATTTCTTTGAATCATAGCCGTCGTATTTAATTGGATTTTCATCTTTTGACCAAACTACGTTGCTAATGTCAAGCGAAGTTTTACATGAAACGCGAATATCTTGACCTTCAACCACGCTAACGTTGAGCAATGGTTCAGTGAATTCAACTAATTCAGCTGCAATAATTTTTTAGATTTATTTTAACGCAAGAAAATTTTGAGTCTGTCGACAAATAAACATCATGTTTAGTTTTGGTGATGAGATTCAAGCCCTATTCATACGTGCAAGTTTTTGCAGCAAAAATATGTCCGTCCAACTTGCACGCGCAAGTTTGGTCACAAAGCAGTTTTGAAGATCTAGAAGCTGCAAATTATTCACTGGAATTTATGCTATTTTATAAAATTTGCACCGGTAAACGCAGTTGCAAGTCGTTTGAATTTCTTGCACCTGCAGTTTGATTGATCAATCAGAATGTTACTTTGAAAATACTTGCAGCTGCAAGTATTTCGTGCAAGTTGCAGCTGCAATTTCTTGCTGCAAAATCTTGCACGTGTGAATGGTGCTTTAGAGATTAAAAATTGTTCTAAAGCACGCTGCTTTTAAAAACCATGCTCGACCAGGTGTTACAATTACCTCATCTTCTTAATTTATAATCTTAAAACATTAATAAGCAGTCTTAGCAAAAATATCAGAACATCTAAAAGTATTAGGTAAAAATTCACAACTATGTGCTCTGTTTAGATCTCTGCTTCAGAATGATCCTTTATTGTGAACATTTTTGCAGCTTAAATTCAGGGAAATTAATAATATCGTAAATTGCAATAATTAATTCAATATAATTATTTGAAGAATATAATTTGTAAAAATAACAATTTAGGCTTCAAACTTAAAAAATTCCCCATTTTACTACACAGCATGACACACAAGCAAAAAAAATGAAAGGCAAACATTTCAAACAAGCTTTACAGTTTGCGCATGACTTATTTACTTGTCAAGTTATATTTTTTGTTCACAAACAAATGCGAAAATTGAAGACTCAAATATATATTGCAAAAACTTTTCGGCTTACAATTATGAATTGGTTAACCATGTAAAATAAACTTGATAGTCCATTTAACTTTTCGTGTTACTCCAATTTTAATCTGGTTCATGAACAATTTTCAAAACTCGTCATGGTACAACCAAACCCGCTAATTTAATTAAGACTTTACGTTGATGAAATTAATTGGATAAGCCAAAAACAAAATATTATTATAAGCACGCGGTAACAATGAAATCATGGTTATCAATTGTTACTCCTACAGTTTTAAAGGCTATAAATTCGTGAAAAGGTCGTAAATGAGGGTTACTATATCTGAATTTGAATAGTTTAACTTCGACTTTGTATGAGTATTTTAATTAATTCGTCATCCCACTCTCTAGAAATAAATCGTTCCCATCCTCCGGTACAGTTAGTCCTTAGCAGAATGAACCAGTTGAAAAACCATATAATCTGTTAAGTGACTTACTTTCTACAGCAACTGTAGTTTCAGTGATTTGTTTGCCAACTTTGCACGAATATTTTCCAGCGTCTTTGGTCGAAGTTTGACTGAGTTTAAGCTTGCGGCGTTTTCCTTCAGTTGTTGCTTCAATTTTGTTCGATTTCGGCAGCGGTTTACCATCTTTGAGCCAAGTTACCTCCAATATCAAAATGCGAATTTTGTCCAAATGACCCAAGAAATCGCTATGCCTGTCCATGGTAACGCTTATCTTATTCAACTAAGATAAGTTTCAAAGACTACGCGCTAAGATATTAAAATTAAAAATGTTATTACAATTTTTAGCAAGGTGAGCTGGCTTTGGGCCTGCAGCTACCTCTAATTGTTAGCAGTTTTTAGATCGATTTTGCAATTTTTGATTCCTGATCGGAAAAAACTAATGTTCATATTCCAAAACTGCAAAAATGGAGGAAGCAACAAAAGTTTCCCAATATATAATTCTTTTAATGCTGTCCATAAATTTTCCCAGTCAGAGAATCAAGATGTTCGCAGAGAAACGACTCCCTGCTCGCTCCCGTCGTTGCGGCCCTGGCATATTTCTCGCGTGTTAGCCTGATTTGCCATACACAAGTACGCTACTTACTAAACTACTTAATATGCTCACTTCTGCAGTATCTTTTGAAACTTCGCAAACAAGCAGCAGGTCTCTGCCTTCCATGACGTCTGTCGTTTTGGGCAGATCTTTTGAAAATGTGGCTGGCAGCTCTAAAACAACATACAGTATAAGAATTAATACTAAGTGCAAAAAACATTGAATTGTGACACGTGTTGAGGTACAGTCAACGAAAATTTTTTGCTAACTTAGGGTTAACGAGTAATTGTTAACCCTGAGCTGCGGCGGCACATTTTTCGGCCCAGCCTGATATATATTGTGAACGGCGCATACTGCAATAAAAATTTGCAATTCTAGGAGTCTCAAAAATTGTAAACAAACATTATTGTGCAATAAATCTAATATATTACAATAATCAATGTAGTTAATTTTGTCGAAATGTGTATGCAAGGTTTCAGCTTGGAAGGGAATAATATAACGTAAAACGGGTTTCCAAACGAATGTAGCGAAGAATAAATTGTTTTACCTGTCCACAATGTTTATTTTAAAGCCAGTAAATTATGGTGTTTATGTTGATTCCAAAATTTTAGAACAAAACACCTTATTTGGTTTATGCTTGTTGAATATTTAACAGTTAACAAGTTCTCGAATTAAGTAACCACACATAAATATATAAGACCGGTTAATATATTATGAGCTAAAATTTTGAACTATAACCGGGACACAATTATAGAAAAGCAAGGATCGGCCCTTTTCCCGGATATCTTCGTGCTTCTCGGGACGACATTATTTCAACTAAATTAAAATATTATTCTATGGTAGAAAAATTTGTCTTACCCCGTCTGGTAATCGTCTTGCTCATCCCACGAACAATTCCTCCTTGCGAGGTTAAACTGCAAACATTACTAAAGCTAAACAAACCTTCCACGACCAGATCAGTAGCACTCGATTGCCCGTTAGAAATCGTGCACTTATACGATCCAGCATCTGACGTCTCCACACTTTGAATGACAAGCGTTCGTTCGCTGCCTGCTTCGGTAAGCTTATACTTGACCGATGCATTAACGGCTTCGTTGTTGAACGTCCATTGAACTTTTTCCGACGGTTTAGAAATAGTGACACTGAGACGAACGTTGTCGCCTTCTTTGGATGCTGATTTTGGTTTTAGTTTAGCTGTAAATTCGGTGGGTATTTCTGAAATGTTAATCTTGAGTTTTTTTTAATTTTGCGTCAAACATACACAATTGTTTTACCGCGATAATGGTACGCAAACACGGGTTTAGGAACAAGAAGCAAGAGAAATACAAAACATGATAAACTTTTAAAAATTTTACACATCCTTTTCGAATAAAATTGATTCTGGTTTGTACAAGAGAGGCAAAAGGAACATAATTGCTACGCGGAGAATTTTAACTACAATTTTTAATCAGCAAACCTTTTAAAAAATGGGCCAATACAAGGCCGTTGCAGTAGTATAGGCAGATTCCTAAGCCTAAGCCTAACCAAAAACAAATTGTCTAAAACTTAAGCTTTTACTCTATTGCGGTCCTGCAGAAATACGTTCATGATCTTTACATGGGTCAAAATATGAAAGGTGTTTAGAAGAATCGTTATATTGAATACTTAAATGCAACGAAGACCTCGAGATATTATGATAAAGTCAGCTGTTATAAGATGCAAAAACCGTGTATAATAAAACAATAAATAACACGATTTTTACCGTTACATGGGTCATGTCATCAATTCTCACATCATTTAGCATGCGAATGTAAATACATTATTTAAAAACAAATAAAATAGCTTATTTTTTGTATTATAAATAAACAGCCGAACCTTTTACAGAAAGTTTCGCCGTTGTTTTAGCGTCACCAGCTTCAGCGCTATAATAGCCGCTATCGTCCGCCGACAGATCAGATATTGACAGCGTTCGTTCTTGGTCTCGCGAAACAAATTTGTATTTTTTCGATTTTTCCGGCAATTGTTTATCGTCGTGGTACCATTTTACTGTCGCGTTCGGTTTATTAACAACACATGTAAGCGTAACGTGACTTTGCTCTGATGCTTCGATGTCGGTAAGGTTTTGAGTAAATTCAGTGACGATTTCTGAAATTACATAGCTAGTTGAATATGTATACGTCTTGTTAACTACTGTAGTCACCCAAATAAGAGGAGGGTAATAAGAGGGGTTTCCTTTTTGAGTCTCAATCAATAGGAGTTCGTATCCCTAATAAGAGTCCGTAAGCGCATAGAGTCCCTAAACCCTAATTAGAGACCATAAATGTCAATTATCTCTAATTGTAAACAATACAGAAAACAACGGACTTGGCAACCAACAAAAATGCTGGGAAAGGTCAGTCCTGCCCCAAAGACAGAATGATATAAGAGATGGGCGTTAGATCCAACTAACAAAAGTCGGCGGAGGGCGGTTTAAAAATAAATAAACAGTCCGTAACCGAACAACAGGGGGTACACTCTGGAGAGGCTAAATAAATATCAGTCCCCCTCTTATTCGGATCATTACAGTATCTTGGGCACACGATCCTACGTTCCCATGGTATTCATCAGTTTATACTGACTACGGGTGGCGCTATGCTCCTCGTGCGGCGCCATCCATCACCGTCCGTCACCCGTACGGCGCCGTCCGTAACAGTCCGGCACCATCCGTCACCGTCCAGCGCTATTCGTCACCCGTACGGCGCGGTCCGTCACCCGTACGTCACCGCCCGTCACCCGTACGGCGCCGTCCATCACCCGTACGGCGCCGCCCGTTACCGTCCGATGACGTCCATCACCGTATGGTACCGTACGGTGTCGTACATGAATTATGCACGTACGATACCGTATGGTGACGGACGGCGCCATTCGGGTGACGGACGGTGACGGACGGCGCCGGACGTTAAAAAATATAGAGCAATCCTAAGTCTGCACACGAAGCAACCATGGAGATTGTAACTTGTAGATATTTTGCAGTAGTAAAAATGGTAAAATTATTTCTTCGCTTTTTATGTTGTACAAACTAACAGTCATTTCTTTTTTATTTAGTGAATTGCGGTGGATCCCAACCTATGAGCCCCTCCTCATTTATTTCTGTATCGACCCCTTTTAACCGTGATATTAATGTTTAGAAAGTATTCTAACAATGTTACCAGTACCGAAATAGACGCCCGTCCTATGTCTTTTTAAAACAGATCCTTCAACTTATAAATATGGAAATCTAAACCATAATAAGCTGGCTCGAAAACTTAATTTTTGAGTTTCGCCAGAAATTACATTTATACCTACTGAATCAATAACATTTTTAGGCCCATCTATAGACCAGGGCCGGAACAGTAGTATAAACATATTCCTAAGCCTAAACCTAAGAGTAAGCCTGAGCCTAAGCGTATGGATGAGTCTATTCCTAAGCCTAAGCCTAAGCAAAAAAATTGAGTCTAAAGCTTAAACTGACTCTATACAGCTCCTCCGGAAAACGATCCGACCCTGTTCTACACATGGACCCATTTTCATACAAATACGATACTATTAAATGTTATTTAATTTTATTCAACGATGTGATACATTTTCACTTCAGTATCGATTTCTGCATTTTAACCTGCATAAAGTTTATCAAATATCTTAAACATTTTTTACTAATTTCGCAACGTCGCAAGATTAGCAAAATAAAGTTTTTAAAAGTTTTACCTTCAACTTTAACGGTACATTTTGATTTCTTATCATCGTACTGCACCGTATATTCAGCGCTATCGTCCGATGTTAAATTTTTGATGATCAACCGTCGAAATGTACCATCCGCGACAACTTCATATTTGTCATCTTTCGGTTTCTTTGGTTTAATTTCAACACCGTTTTTGTACCATTTAACAGTTTTCTTTGGATTTGATAGCTCACACTCGAGAGTACAGCTGTCCAGTTCGGAGACAATCGCATCTTTGAGTTCGGCGACAAATGGTGCTTTTTCTTAAACAGGTTAAATTGTTTAAGAATCAACTTAATGAGATTATTCGCGTAAATGTTTGATTAAACTTACGACTCGAAGCGCAGGAGTAGTTGCTAAACGGAATGCAGAAATAAAATGCGAGCGGTGATTTTATAGTTTGCCGCCGTGTGCAGTGACGTACCGAGAAATTTTGATTGGGGGGCCGCATCTTGTCAGGCCCGTGACTTAGGTTTCCGCCTAAAAGCAAACTTAGAATTGTTTAGCAGTACGGATTTCATTTTTTGGTGGGATTTACGAGAATGCCCATGCTCCCCTAGTTGGCTCCAATCCCAATTTCAAAGTTCTGTTTAGGTCCTTAAAATTTGGTGTTTCGGTATCTGGACCATGTAGGTCGAATTGTTTGCCATGTGAGTATGACTTGAACAAAATAACGTGTGCGAAGTGAGCGAAAAGCCAGACACTATCAGAACTTCAGTTTGAAGTCTTTGTGGAGAAACATTTCTATATTACGAAATATTTCTAGGCACTAGGACTTGTAACAGAGTAAATAAAGGTTCAAACTCAGAATTAAGACTGATTTTTGAAGAAACCTAAACGAACTCCGTTGTCTAGAGCTAGTGTATTAATTGTGAAGCCTTTTTCAATTTTATTACTATCTTTAGTAAATTGAGCTGGTCAGGTTGAGGTGTTTGACTTGGACGTATCCCTTTGAATAGCGCCGCAGGCACAGTTTTTCCGAAAATTGATCAGTGAAAAACAACGCGAGCGAAGCGATCGAGAAACTATACATCATGTTTGTATATAATGTAAATTATGACGCAAGAACTGACTGTGATTGGGGAGGGCGCGGCCCCCTGTCCCCGCGGCCCCTTCGTGGCACGACCTTGGCCGTATATTTTAAAAATTTAAATAATACTTAATATTTTGTATTCATTTGTTGACTGGATTTTCAAATTTTGTAACTCCTGTGAAACTTTTCTGCAGTAAATCAACACTGTAATATAACAATGCGATTGTTATTTTAACAGTCAAACACCAAAAGTTGCACTTTGAGGTTAATTTTGCCTTATTCCTAAATTTTGGATATAGTTTGACGAGTCTACACATAAGAAATAACCATTGACACGTAAACCATTCCATGAAAACATGCTTAGGCATATTTATTGTGAAAAATGACCTAAATTTTAGTGATGGGCATCGGATGTTTTTTCATATCCGGATATCCGACAATTCTTGCCGGATATTTATCCGGATATCCGGATATTCGAAATGAAATTTTCTACTTCGGATATTCGAGACTCGATTTTGTGTTTTTTGAGTTTCCGAACCTCAATTTTTGTTTCTTAAGCACTTGCTTTAACTTGTTGCTTAGACCTGTGTGAAATCCAGCCGTATATCGAATTCTGCAGAAACTCAGGCCCAAAGATTCTGAATGCAAGAATGTGGTTTAATATTCTGACTGAGGTTTGGATACAGAATCTTTTCGTCAGCTCCAGCTACTTTGGTGGTAAAACCATGCAAATTATTCAAAAAAAATTTAGACAAAAGCATTTCGGATATCCGAAGGATATCCGGAAATCCGGATACACGTTTCATTTCGGATACATATCCGGATATTTTTCATATCCGGATATCCGGTGCCCATCTATACTAAATTTCTAACCTATTTACTGGTTCGAAAGTATACAACACCTGTCACAAACTGATAAACGACAGGAGCGTAGCCAGGGCTTGTGTAAAACTTTTATTTGCAGCCTCTAAAATTAGCAGGTTATTATATAAAGGATGCAAAGTGTACTTTTTCCAGTTTCTCCGCAAATTTCAGGTATGGATCTTTTCCACATATTCCTCTACTTGTATACATCACTGCTAATTGGTGCTACGCTGTTCTGCGAAGACGGGCCAAGGTTGCAACCGCACTTCGAACACATAAACAACTTTTTACCTTTGATTTCAACCACAGCTGCAGTTTCGTCGTTGCCACATTTGATGCTATATTTTGCAGAGTAGTCTTTGCTTGCATCGCGTATAACAAGTTTTCGGACGTCCGCTTTGTCTTGTTGAGTAAACTTTTTGTCCGTTTTTAATATTTCTTTTCCATTTTTGTACCATTTGATTGGTTTTTTGGCGTCTTTAAGTTTGCATTCTAGTGTTATTTCTTCTCCTTCATCAACACTCAAAGTATCCGGAAGTTTGACAGTGAATTCGGATTTCACTTTGGCTGCTGAAATTAGTTTAAATGAAAATCTATAAGTCGTAAAGTGAAAAGCCTGCAGCGGAATGTTCAGAAAAGTAGTCTATTCATCAAAGGTTTAGTGGGAAATGTTTGAAACAACGAGCCACTTGTCTTGTATCATTTGAGCTGCTACGAGTTAAAGATGTAAGGGCCAGTCACTTATTGTCAACGTTTTTAAAATACACTGTCTTACGAATACATTTTGGGTAGACAAGCTGGTTGTAAGGTTTGTAAATAAGAGTTTCAAGAATGATTTATATGCGAGCCACTAAGATAAATTGATAAATTAGCATTAGGACGATGTCTAAGCTACGTCTGTTATTCTTTTCAGCTTTAATACCTATAGATTGAAATAAAACTAAAATTATAAACTGTTTCCGAAGTTCGCTTACCTTGAACGGTCACTACAACAGACGATTGATCGTTTCCACATTTAGCAGTGTACGTCGCAGCATCTTCTTTTGATGCTTTATGTATTTGCAATCGGCAAACATTTCCGTCAGCGACTTGCGTGAAATGTTTGTCTTTTTTCGCAATTTCTTTGTTGTCTTTAAACCATTTGACCGGCTTCTTTGAGTCCGCAATGGTGCATTCAAGTGACACGTCTTCACCTTCAGTGATACTAACGTCATTTGGAAGACTGACCGTAAATTCAGATTTTTCAACTGAAAAAGAGAAAATAGTTTAAAACTGTTTATGAATAGTTGGAAAGTTTTTTGTAAATGGTGAGTATGTTCGGTTACCTGTAAGTCCCTAGTCAAATAGGGCCATGGGATCATCAGCTCCCAGAGTAATAATGCTTTTTCTTAGAGTCTGTTTTCGATTCGCTTGTCAGTCTGGTAAAAATCTGCATCTCCCTCCTAAAATTGCTCTATCTTCTCTTGGTATGCTGATGTAGTTTTTGTCCGGGTTACTTGATTACGACTTAGCAGAGCTTTGTTCGCAAGATTGAGCAGTTTCTTTAAGAGTCAAAATTGTGCATTCGGTAACGCATCATTCTTTAGGTTGTTCAAACAATTGGTTTAAACCTATTTAAAAGGTATACATTTTTGTATTCGAGAGAGAAAATTTTCCGGTTATTGACACACACATTGATCCAACCCAATGCCGAAGCAGACAGGAGTGAGGGCTTCCGCCAAATACCAGGGTGGCAACTCCCAACGTAGATGCGGATTCAGAATTATCGGGTGCTTTGTCTGAGGTTGTATGACCTCACGTTGGTGTTTGATAAGTAGCTGCAGTGAAATTGTAGGCCATCGAGTGTCGCGGGCGAGGAAATTTGTTAACATTGAAAACCTGGTGAATAATTAAAGGTTTGCGTCGTGTATGAAGCCATTAAAAGAATCACGGCAAGGTAGAATAAGAATAGTATCAGACATTCGCGAGCGAGAAGCAAGACGCATTTCAAAACAGCCGCAGATTTTGTTTCAACCGGTTGGGGTTGGAGCCCCGCTAGGCGTGAGGGCCCCAAATGGGGGAATGAGGGGTGGTTGCTCCGGCCCTTATAACCAGTTTCGTATCAAATTAAACAAAATAGAAACACTGAATTCAAGCTACTGAACTGTATACCTTTATGCGGTTTGTTTCTTACTGAGAATGGGCTGCCACTAGGAATATTTCTACTAAATTATGAATATGAACGCTTGTTTTAAATATACTATTGGCTGTTTATGGTTAAAATAAAAAATGTTCTCAAATTTTAAATTTTAAAGTTTTAAATTCAAAATGGTTCACTAACTATTGCTGCCAAACTACGGTTAATGGGGACGTTTCAACGACTCCTAAATCAGTATTACCTTGTTTCACTGGCTTTCCTGTTGGCAGTGTTAGACCAGCTGAAGCATCTTCGCCTTCGACAACTGTCTCTTTGCCAGGTAGTTTCATGGTAATGTCTGCACCGAACTCTAGAATAAAAGTATTTTATTTAATATTAATGTTACTGAAGAATTAAGCGATGTTGCATTGAGATTTATTGACAATTTAATTTCCACCAAATATTCCGACCTAACTGACAGACCAAAATCATACGGCTTCAGATTATGTTGCTTTTCATTTTAAACATTAAAACGAGGCAAGTACTGAAGATGGATTTGCTATTACATTTTAAACATTTAAATGAGGCAACTACTTTAGATACGGATTTGCTGTTACATTTTAAACGTTAAAATGAAGCAACTACTTTAGATATGAATTTGCTATAACATTTTAAACGTTAAAATGAGGCAACTTACTTTAGATATGGATTTGCTATTACATTTAACGTTAAAGTGAGGCAACTACTTTAGATATAGATTTGTTATTACATTTTAAACGTTAAAATAAGGCAACTACTTTAGATATGGATTTGCTATTACATTTAACGTTAAAGTGAGGCAACTACTTTAGATATAGATTTGTTATTACATTTTAAACGTTAAAATAAGGCAACTACTTTAGATATGGATTTGCTATTACATTTAACGTTAAAGTGAGGCAACTACTTTAGATATAGATTTGTTATTACATTTTAAACGTTAAAATAAGGCAACTACTTTAGATATGGATTTGCTATTACATTTAACGTTAAAGTGAGGCAACTACTTTAGATATAGATTTGTTATTACATTTTAAACGTTAAAATAAGGCAACTACTTTAGATATGGATTTGCTATTACATTTAACGTTAAAGTGAGGCAACTACTTTAGATATAGATTTGTTATTACATTTTAAACGTTAAAATAAGGCAACTACTTTAGATGTGGATTTGCTATTACATTTAACGTTAAAGTGAGGCAACTACTTTAGATATAGATTTGTTATTACATTTTAAACGTTAAAATAAGGCAACTACTTTAGATATGGATTTGCTATTACATTTAACGTTAAAGTGAGGCAACTACTTTAGATATAGATTTGTTATTACATTTTAAACGTTAAAATAAGGCAACTACTTTAGATATGGATTTGCTATTACATTTAACGTTAAAGTGAGGCAACTACTTTAGATATAGATTTGTTATTACATTTTAAACGTTAAAATAAGGCAACTACTTTAGATATGGATTTGCTATTACATTTAACGTTAAAGTGAGGCAACTACTTTAGATATAGATTTGTTATTACGTTTTAAACGTTAAAATAAGGCAACTACTTTAGATATAGATTTCACAATATTATGCATTTCGTTTTTGTTTCTTCGTGCTTTTAGGAGAACTCTACGCTCTTCGAGCGAAAATCTTAGTTACGCCAGCGCATTTTACTAGTAGTCTGCAGCTACCCTGAAAACGACAGCGATTTCGTTCATAAACATGGTTGCTGACAGAGTATTGGGTTGGTTGTGACGGTCAGTGAAAAAATTTTAACAGTAACAATTTTAGTACAGCGCTTAAAAATATTTCATGTGTTCTCACCAGCATCAGCAGACTCAAGTGTTTCCTCTGGTTTCTTTGGTGCTATTGTGAGCCCTGCAGAAACATCACCGCTTTCGACCAGCTGGGTTGCGTCTGGAATACCAACGGTTAAATCTGTTGCTTGCTCTAGAACAAATACATAGCGAGTGAGACAGCAAATATTTTAGTTTGAAATCACGTCATGACATTAGGATGTCACTCTTCATATTTAACCTGCAACATAAAATATGTTAAATAGCATATTTAGTTCATTTGTGCCGCATGGAACTATTGTCCCCTGTATTACATAGTTACAAATTGCTTTTTGTTTTATTAAGTAATTAATGTAACAAAAGTAATCGTTTACGCAGACGGATCGAAACATTGCGCACAGGTCGTGGTTCCCTGCAGGGTCGAAACCAAAATTTGTATTAAGGTTTAATATCTAAAACTGTTTTTGACTTGTTCTTTCTTTGCTTACAAGCTTTTTAAATAGTGCGGTAACTACGCCAGCAATTTTTAGATTCGCTACAGAATATAATCTTACCAGTTACAGCTTGTTCGGGCTTCTTTTGTTTCTCTGCTTGTTCAATAGTCAAATCAGCGGAATCATCTTCCCCTTCAACCGCTTTTTCTTTATGTGGAAGCTTGACAGCAAAGTCTGTTTTTTGCTCTAAAAACCAATACCATTTGCCAGAAAACACAGCACAAATTATATTTTGGAATCAGGTCGTTTTTGCTGATTTATTGAGCCTAAAGCGATTGGTATAGCTTCTAAACGTAACAACTTTAGTTTTTTCCAACAAGATCGATGGCAAGATCTGCTGAAATATTAAACAATGCTAAAAAGGGTACTGTTTATTAGTTGACAATAAAGTGATTTGCAATATATAGTTATTTGAAACTAACATTATCGTTATAACAAATGCGACAGTGATTGTACAAGCGAAATATATTGCTGTTCTGAAAACTAATATTGGTCGCATTGATTCAGTGACATACCAAGAAATCTGGATTTGATGGGATCCACGCCAAAAAATGACTAAGCTAATGTATCTTAGTAGAATTGACATAACAATTATCGATCCTTTCAGGAGGTATTTCCTGATAAATCAAGGAAAAAGTTGCTAACCTTTTGTCGTTTCAACTTTATCAGGTTCGCTGGCTTTCTTTTGCTTTGCTGGCGTTTTAATAGTAAGCCCTGCCGAAGCATCTTGGGTTTCTCCAACGTCAACGTTTTCAGGAGCATTGATGGTAAATTCAGAGTCGGCATCTGAAAGTTCAATTTGAGTTTACTGTTTATGTGTTTAAGAACTACTAGACTGAAGCCCATCGTACTTGAATGTTCTCTAGCTGACCTGAAACTGACTTTATACTACAATTCAAACCTTGGGGACAGAAGTGAGACACGCTTACCATTTTACCTTTTAGCCATAAGAGCTTGAGAATGGACATCTGTACGCCAAACAATGTTCACTGTTATGTTACATATGTTTTATGATTTCCAACGTTTACTTTTCAAATACCGTAACAATGTATAGCAATATATTATATTGGTTTTACGTTAATATGTAACTTCCACAATATCGTGTCCAGAGAAGACTACTTTATTGGAAGCGTGCGATGAAGACTAAATCATCTTCTTTGTTATCTTATTGTTACCGACACTTAAACCAAAAATCATCAGAATACAGGCGTTGGGGTGTTTTGGCATTAATGTATTTGCTACTGGAGCTATTTTGTCTAGTCAGGGCCAGAACAGTCACCCTCATACACCCATTAGAAGAGCCCGCACCGTAACCGGTTGAAAGATAATCTGCTAAAGTGTTGAAATATGTCTGGCTTCTCGCTCGCAAGTTTTTGCCCTCAACGAAACTTTTCCGTTGACTTTCTGAGCTTGAAGACCTTAGTCACAAAGCTATTTTTGTTTGTTTACTGTATTTACAATGTATGATCATACTAGAAGTTTGCTACAGGATTAGCATTGTTTCTTCGCATTCCTAAGCTTAAAAATGGAGTGATTCTGATGATCACTTAAAGTTCAGCGATATAGTAGTATTTCGAAAAACTTACAAACGGGGCCAAATGGGTTCGCACGTTCTTATATACATTAAGTTTACTTGACACTAAATGTTGCTTTGCTTCAACACAAGAAAACACTAGTGGATGCTGTTAACGCCGTTTATAGTTTTCAGTGGTTTTAGGTATCATTGAGATGACTTATTGTTTGTAGTCTCCAGGTGGTATGTTTCATACCAATCGAACCTATGGTGTATAAACCAATGTATACAGGTTTTTTTGCACTGGTTACGAAATATTACGGTATTTGTATTAAGCGTAGGTAATCATCAAGACAGCTTTGAAACCACCTTAATGCAGTAACTGAAACTACAATTTGACATCAAACTGCAATGCTGTTAATGAATATTAAACCATAATTTAAACAAATGTCTTTGTAAAATGTAGCAATAATTGTTAGTGAAAATTTGTTGCGGTATAATCTGTGTGATTACTGAGGAATGAACTTTGTAGTAAATAGCTGTAATTGTTATGCTAATGTATTAATTATGTGCAGTTATGTAGTTTTCATATAAATATTAAAACAAGCACGATACGTTGATTTTTTTTGTTGTGAAATATGTTGACGTTGTAAAACCAAAAGCTGAATATGTTTGTTTTATATTGATTAGAGCACCAAAAATATACATTAAACGTAGTGTAAAGGGTTTTCTCTTTGGTACACAGTTCAACGTCAAGTTCTATGTTACCGTCTTACTGTATTTTGTAACCTTTGATAGTCTCTGAAAATTTTGTAGTTGCATCTGCAAGCAAAATTTTTGCTTTGGTTTTCACAAGATTTATTTTTATCTGAAACGTGTACTTATCCCGTTTTTACCAATTAGGTTAGCAGAACTACAAAAATTAAATGCTCTTTGCATTGGAACGAAGCACTGATCGCCTGTGTAATTGTGATTAGCAAAGCGAAAAAATAGAAATACATTGTTAGTTACAACATTGTTGCGGTAAAAAATGATATCAATCTTGTTGGGTGAATAGTTGCTAGCAAATAAGCGTGATAAAATAAGTGTGCTTATGTATTTGTACTACAGCATATTAACAGAGTTTTGACTAGCTTTATGTTAACAATTATTCTGTGTGAATATTGAGTAATGAGATGTGCAGTAAATAGCTGGAATGGTTACGCAAATGTCATAATCCGCTATTATCTAGTATTGACATATATTGAAAACTAACACGGTAAATTGATTTTTTTGTTGTGAAATACGCTGAAGTTGTAAAAAATTGTTCGTTTTGTATTGGATAGAGTAACGAAAACATATATTTAACATTGCGCGTAGAATTTTTAGTATAATGTTGCTACTGAATATGCAAACCACAATTTAAACACACCATCTGCTATTTTAACTTGAGTTGTTGTTTCTGATCCATCGAGATGGCAAACATATGTTCCGCAATCTTCAGACGTTACTTTTGTAACAATAAGTTTCCTTGATACACCTTTGGATATGATTTCCCGATTACCGCCAGATTTCAGTGGTTGCTTGTCTTTGGTCCACGCCGCTATTGCTGTTTTGTCTTTGACTTCAACTTCAAGCTCTATGTTACCGCCTTTCTCTGTTTGTACCACTTCTGGCAAAGTCTTTGAAAATTTTGCAGCTACATCTGGAAGCAAAATTTATACTTTGTTTGCCCAAAAGTTGTCACTTTCAGAAATGTGTATTTTGGTTCGGTTTAAAAGTTGAGTTAGCAAAACTACATTAATCGCTCTTTTATTTGGAATGAAACACTGAACTCCTGTAGTTATGGTTAGCAAAGCAATGAAATCAACAAAGCATTGTTAGGAACAAAATGGTTGTGGTAACAAAATAAAATAAATTTGTTGTACAAATAGTTGCTAGCAAATATATGTCAAAAATTTAGTGCGTTCATGTAATTGTGCAAGATATTAAAAAAGTTTGACTAGTGTTGGGTTAACAATTAAACTGTGCAATTATTGAACAACAAGATTTATAGTAAATAGCTGGAATGGTTATGCAAATGTCATAATGCGCTGTTATCCAGTTTTGACATATATTGAAAACTAACATGGTACATTGATCTTTTTGTTGTGAAATACGTCGAAGTTGTAAAAGAATGTTTGTTTTATATTTGTTAGAGTAACACAAACATAAGTTTAACATTGCGCGTAGAAATTTTCATCAGCATGAAAGACTCAGAATCACATTAATGTGGTAACAGAAACTACAATTAGACATAAAGCTATAACGTTGCTACTAAATATGCAAACCACAATTTAAACACACCATCTACTATTTTAACTTGAGTTGTTGTTTCTGATCCATCGAGATGGCAAACATATGTTCCGCAATCTTCAGGTTTTACTTTTGTAACAATAAGTTTCCTTGATACACCTTTGGATATGATTTCCCGATTACCGCCAGATTTCAGTGGTTGCTTGTCTTTGGTCCACGCCGCTAGCGCTGTTTTGTCTTTCACTTCAACTTCAAGCTCTATGTTACCACCTTTCTCTGTTTGTACAACTTCTGGCAAAGTCTTTGAAAATTTTGCAGCTACATCTGGAAGCAAAATTTATACTTTGTTTGCACAAAAGTTGTCACTATCAGAAATGTGTATTTTGTTCGTTTTAAAAGTTGAGTTAGCAAAACTACAGCAATTAATCGTTCTTTTCATTGGAATGAAACACTGAACTCCTGTAGTTGTGATTAGCAAAGCAATGAAATCAACAAAGCATTGTTAGGAACAAAATGGTTGTGGTAACAAAATAAAATAAATTTGTTGTACAAATAGTTGCTAGCAAATATATGTCAAAAATTTAGTGCGTTCATGTAATTGTGCAAGAGATTAAAAAAGTTTGACTAGTGTTGGGTTAACAATTAAACTGTGCAATTATTGAACAACAAGATTTATAGTAAATAGCTAGAATGGTTATGCAAATGTCATAATGCGCTGTTATCCAGTTTTGACATATATTGAAAACTAACATGGTACATTGATCTTTTTGTTGTGAAATACGTCGAAGTTGTAAAAGAATGTTTGTTTTATATTTGTTAGAGTAACACAAACATAAGTTTAACATTGCGCGTAGAAATTTTCATCAGCATGAAAGACTCAGAATCACATTAATGTGGTAACAGAAACTACAATTAGACATAAAGCTATAACGTTGCTACTAAATATGCAAACCACAATTTAAACACACCATCTACTATTTTAACTTGAGTTGTTGTTTCTGATCCATCGAGATGACAAACATATGTTCCGCAATCTTCAGGTTTTACTTTTGTAACAATAAGTTTCCTTGATACACCTTTGGATATGATTTCCCGATTACCGCCAGATTTCAGTGGTTGCTTGTCTTTGGTCCACGCCGCTAGCGCTGTTTTGTCTTTCACTTCAACTTCAAGCTCTATGTTACCACCTTTCTCTGTTTGTACAACTTCTGGCAAAGTCTTTGAAAATTTTGCAGCTACATCTGGAAGCAAAATTTATACTTTGTTTGCACAAAAGTTGTCACTATCAGAAATGTGTATTTTGTTCGTTTTAAAAGTTGAGTTAGCAAAACTACAGCAATTAATCGTTCTTTTCATTGGAATGAAACACTGAACTCCTGTAGTTGTGATTAGCAAAGCAGCGAAATCAAAAAAGGAAACAAAATTGTTGTGGTAACAAAATAAAACAAATTTGTTGTACAAATTGTTGCTAGCAAATATATGTCAAAAATTTAGTGCGTTCATGTAATTGTGCAAGATATTAAAAGAGTTTGGACTAGTATTTTGTTAACAATTAAACTGTGCAATTATTGAACAACGAGATTTGTAGTAAATAGCTGGAATGGTTATGCGAATGTCATAATGCGCTGTTATCCAGTTTTGACATATATTGAAAACTAACACAGTACTGCGTTTTTTTTTGTTGTGAAATACGTTGAAGTTGCAAAAGATTGTTGGTTTTGTATTGGTTAGAGTAACAAAAACATATATTTAGCATTGCGCGTAGAATTTTTAATCAACATGAAACACTCAGAATCACATTAATGTGGAAACAGAAACTACAGTTAGACATGAAGCTATAATGTTGCTACTGAATATGCAAACCACAATTTAAACACACCATCTACTATTTTAACTTGAGTTGCTGTTTCTGATCCATCGAGATGGCAAACATATGTTCCGCAATCTTCAGGTTTTACTTTTGCAACAATAAGTTTCCTTGATACACCTTTGGATATGATTTCCCGATTACCGCCAGATTTCAGTGGTTGCTTGTCTTTGGTCCACGCCTCTAGCGCTGTTTTGTCTTTGACTTCAACTTCAAGCTCTATGTTACCGCCTTTCTCTGTTTGTACAACTCGTGGCAAAGTCTTTGAAAATTTTGCAGCTACATCTGGAAGCAAAATTTATACTTTGTTTGCACAAAAGTTGTCACTATCAGAAATGTGTATTTTGTTCGTTTTAAAAGTTGAGTTAGCAAAACTACAGCAATTAATCGTTCTTTTATTTGGAATGAAACACTGAACTCCTGTAGCTGTGATTAGCAAAGCAACGAAATCAACAAAGCGTTGTTGAGAAGAAAATGGTTGTGGTAACAAAATAAAATAAATTTGTTGTACAAATAGTTGCTAGCAAATGTGTCAAAAATTTAGTGCGTTCATGTAATTGTACAAGATATTAAAAGAGTTTGACTAGTGTTGGGTTAACAATTAAACTGTGCAATTATTGAACAACAAGGTTTATAGTTAATAGCTGGAATGGTTATGCTAATGTCATAATGCGCTGTTATCCAGTTTTGACATATATTGAAAACTAACACGGTATATTGTTCTTTTTGTTGTGAAATACGTTGAAGCTGCTGAAGATTGTTGGTTTTGTATTGGTTAGAGTAACGAAAACATATATTTAGCATTGCGCGTAGAATTTTTAATCAGCATGAAAGACTCAGAATCACATTAATGTGGAAACAGAAACTACAATTAGACATAAAGCTATAATGTTGCTACTGAATATGCAAACCACAATTTAAACACACCATCTGCTATTTTAACTTGAGTTGTTGTTTCTGATCCATCGAGATGGCAAACATATGTTCCGCAATCTTCAGGTTTTACTTTTGTAACAATAAGTTTCCTTGATACACCTTTGGATATGATTTCCCGATTACCGCCAGATTTCAGTGGTTGCTTGTCTTTGGTCCACGCCTCTAGCGCTGTTTTGTCTTTGACTTCAACTTCAAGCTCTATGTTACCGCCTTTCTCTGTTTGTACAACTTCTGGCAAAGTCTTTGAAAATTTTGCAGCTACATCTGGAAGCAAAATTTATACTTTGTTTGCCCAAAAGTTGTCACTATCAGAAATGTGTATTTTGTTCGTTTTAAAAGTTGAGTTAGCAAAACTACAGCAATTAATCGTTCTTTTATTTGGAATGAAACACTGAACTCCTGTAGCTGTGATTAGCAAAGCAACGAAATCAACAAAGCGTTGTTAAGAAGAAAATGGTTGTGGTAACAAAATAAAATAAATTTGTTGTACAAATAGTTGCTAGCAAATGTGTCAAAAATTTAGTGCGTTCATGTAATTGTACAAGATATTAAAAGAGTTTGACTAGTGTTGGGTTAACAATTAAACTGTGCAATTATTGAACAACAAGGTTTATAGTTAATAGCTGGAATGGTTATGCTAATGTCATAATGCGCTGTTATCCAGTTTTGACATATATTGAAAACTAACACGGTATATTGTTCTTTTTGTTGTGAAATACGTTGAAGCTGCTGAAGATTGTTGGTTTTGTATTGGTTAGAGTAACAAAAACATATATTTAGCATTGCGCGTAGAATTTTTAATCAACATGAAACACTCAGAATCACATTAATGTGGAAACAGAAACTACAGTTAGACATGAAGCTATAATGTTGCTACTGAATATGCAAACCACAATTTAAACACACCATCTACTATTTTAACTTGAGTTGCTGTTTCTGATCCATCGAGATGGCAAACATATGTTCCGCAATCTTCAGGTTTTACTTTTGCAACAATAAGTTTCCTTGATACACCTTTGGATATGATTTCCCGATTACCGCCAGATTTCAGTGGTTGCTTGTCTTTGGTCCACGCCGCTAGCGCTGTTTTGTCTTTGACTTCAACTTCAAGCTCTATGTTACCGCCTTTCTCTGTTTGTACAACTTCTGGCAAAGTCTTTGAAAATTTTGCAGCTACATCTGGAAGCAAAATTTATACTTTGTTTGCACAAAAGTTGTCACTATCAGAAATGTGTATTTTGTTCGTTTTAAAAGTTGAGTTAGCAAAACTACAGCAATTAATCGTTCTTTTATTTGGAATGAAACACTGAACTCCTGTAGCTGTGATTAGCAAAGCAACGAAATCAACAAAGCGTTGTTAAGAAGAAAATGGTTGTGGTAACAAAATAAAATAAATTTGTTGTACAAATAGTTGCTAGCAAATGTGTCAAAAATTTAGTGCGTTCATGTAATTGTACAAGATATTAAAAGAGTTTGACTAGTGTTGGGTTAACAATTAAACTGTACAATTATTGAACAACAAGGTTTATAGTTAATAGCTGGAATGGTTATGCTAATGTCATAATGCGCTGTTATCCAGTTTTGACATATATTGAAAACTAACACGGTATATTGTTCTTTTTGTTGTGAAATACGTTGAAGCTGCTGAAGATTGTTGGTTTTGTATTGGTTAGAGTAACGAAAACATATATTTAGCATTGCGCGTAGAATTTTTAATCAGCATGAAAGACTCAGAATCACATTAATGTGGAAACAGAAACTACAATTAGACATAAAGCTATAATGTTGCTACTGAATATGCAAACCACAATTTAAACACACCATCTGCTATTTTAACTTGAGTTGTTGTTTCTGATCCATCGAGATGGCAAACATATGTTCCGCAATCTTCAGGTTTTACTTTTGTAACAATAAGTTTCCTTGATACACCTTTGGATATGATTTCCCGATTACCGCCAGATTTCAGTGGTTGCTTGTCTTTGGTCCACGCCGCTAGCGCTGTTTTGTCTTTGACTTCAACTTCAAGCTCTATGTTACCGCCTTTCTCTGTTTGTACAACTTCTGGCAAAGTCTTTGAAAATTTTGCAGCTACATCTGGAAGCAAAATTTATACTTTGTTTGCACAAAAGTTGTCACTATCAGAAATGTGTATTTTTTCGTTTTAAAAGTTGAGTTAGCAAAACTACAGCAATTAATCGTTCTTTTATTTGGAATGAAACACTGAACTCCTGTAGTTGTGATTAGCAAAGCAACGAAATCAACAAAGGAAACAAAATGGTTGTGGTAACAAAATAAAATAAATTTGTTGTACAAATAGTTGCTAGCAAATATATGTCAAAAATTTAGTGCGTTCATGTAATTGTGCAAGATATAAAAAGAGTTTGGACTAGTATTTTGTTAACAATTAAACTGTGCAATTATTGAACAACGAGATTTGTAGTAAATAGCTGGAATGGTTATGCGAATGTCATAATGCGCTGTTATCCAGTTTTGACATATATTAAAAACTAACACAGTACTGCGGTTTTTTTGTTGTGAAATACGTTGAAGTTGCAAAAGATTGTTGGTTTTGTATTGGTTAGAGTAACAAAAACATATATTTAGCATTGCGCGTAGAATTTTTAATCAACATGAAAGACTCAGAATCACATTAATGTGGAAACAGAAACTACAGTTAGACATGAAGCTATAATGTTGCTACTGAATATGCAAACCACAATTTAAACACACCATCTGCTATTTTAACTTGAGTTGTTGTTTCTGATCCATCGAGATGGCAAACATATGTTCCGCAATCTTCAGGTTTTACTTTTATTACAATAAGTTTCCTTGATACACCTTTGGAAATGATTTCCCGCTCACCGCCAGATTTCAGTGGTTGCTTGTCTTTGGTCAACGCCGCTAGCGCTGTTTTGTCTTTGACTTCAACTTCAAGCTCTATGTTACCGCCTTTCTCTGTTTGTACAACTTCTGGCAAAGTCTTTGAAAATTTTGCAGCTACATCTGGAAGCAAAATTTATACTTTGTTTGCACAAAAGTTGTCACTATCAGAAATGTGTATTTTGTTCGTTTTAAAAGTTGAGTTAGCAAAACTACAGCAATTAATCGTTCTTTTATTTGGAATGAAACACTGAACTCCTGTAGCTGTGATTAGCAAAGAAACGAAATCAACAAAGCGTTGTTAAGAACAAAATGGTTGTGGTAACAAAATAAAATAAATTTGTTGTACAAATAGTTGCTAGCAAATGTGTCAAAAATTTAGTGCGTTCATGTAATTGTACAAGATATTAAAAGAGTTTGACTAGTGTTGGGTTAACAATTAAACTGTGCAATTATTGAACAACAAGGTTTATAGTGAATAGCTGGAATGGTTATGCTAATGTCATAATGCGCTGTTATCCAGTTTTGACATATATTGAAAACTAACACGGTATATTGTTCTTTTTGTTGTGAAATACGTTGAAGCTGCTGAAGATTGTTGGTTTTGTATTGGTTAGAGTAACGAAAACATATATTTAGCATTGTGCGTAGAATTTTTAATCAGCATGAAAGACTCAGAATCACATTAATGTGGAAACAGAAACTACAATTAGACATAAAGCTATAATGTTGCTACTGAATATGCAAACCACAATTTAAACACACCATCTACTATTTTAACTTGAGTTGTTGTTTCTGATCCATCGAGATGGCAAACATATGTTCCGCAATCTTCAGGTTTTACTTTTGTAACAATAAGTTTCCTTGATACACCTTTGGATATGATTTCCCGATTACCGCCAGATTTCAGTGGTTGCTTGTCTTTGGTCCACACCGCTAGCGCTGCTTTGTCTTTGACTTCAACTTCAAGCTCTATGTTACCGCCTTTCTCTGTTTGTACAACTTCTGGCAAAGTCTTTGAAAATTTTGCAGTTACATCTGGAAGCAAAATTTGTACTTTGTTTGCACAAAAGTTGTCACTATCTGAGATTTGTATTTTGGTTCATTTTAAAAGTTGAGTACGCAAAACTACAGCAATTAATCGCTCTTTTATTTGGAATGAAACACTGAACTCCTGTAGTTATGATTAGCAAAGCAACGAAATCAACAAAGGAAACAAAATGGTTGTGGTAACAAAATAAATTAAATTTGTTGTACAAATAGTTGCTAGCAAATATATGTCAAAAATTTAGTGCGTTCATGTAATTGTGCAAGATATTAAAAGAGTTTGGACTAGTATTTTGTTAACAATTAAACTGTGCAATTATTGAACAACGAGATTTGTAGTAAATAGCTGGAATGGTTATGCGAATGTCATAATGCGCTGTTATCCAGTTTTGACATATATTAAAAACTAACACAGTACTGCGGTTTTTTTGTTGTGAAATACGTTGAAGTTGCAAAAGATTGTTGGTTTTGTATTGGTTAGAGTAACAAAAACATATATTTAGCATTGCGCGTAGAATTTTTAATCAACATGAAAGACTCAGAATCGCATTAATGTGGAAACAGAAACTACAGTTAGACATGGAGCTATAATGTTGCTGCTGAATATGCAAACCAGAATTTAAACACACCATCTGCTATTTTAACTTGAGTTGTTGTTTCTGATCCATCGAGATGGCAAACATATGTTCCGCAATCTTCAGGTTTTACTTTTATTACAATAAGCTTCCTTGATACACCTTTGGAAATGATTTCCCGCTTACCGCCATATTTCAGTGGTTGCTTGTCTTTGGTCAACGCCGCTAGCGCTGTTTTGTCTTTGACTTCAACTTCAAGCTCTATGTTACCGCCTTTCTCTGTTTGTACAACTTCTGGCAAAGTCTTTGAAAATTTTGCAGTTACATCTGGAAGCAAAATTTGTACTTTGTTTGCACAAAAGTTGTCACTATCTGAGATTTGTATTTTGGTTCATTTTAAAAGTTGAGTACGCAAAACTACAGCAATTAATCGCTCTTTTATTTGGAATGAAACACTGAACTCCTGTAGTTATGATTAGCAAAGCAACGAAATCAACAAAGCATTGTTAAGAACAAAATGGTTGTGGTAACAAAATAAAATAAATTTGTTGTACAAATAGTTGCTAGCAAATGTGTCAAAAATTTAGTGCGTTCATGTAATTGTACAAGATATTAAAAGAGTTTGACTAGTGTTGGGTTAACAATTAAACTGTGCAATTATTGAACAACAAAGTTTATAGTGAATAGCTGGAATGGTTATGCTAATGTCATAATGCGCTGTTATCCAGTTTTGACATACATTGAAAACTAACACGGTATATTGTTCTTTTTGTTGTGAAATACGTTGAAGCTGCTGAAGATTGTTGGTTTTGTATTGGTTAGAGTATCGAAAACATATATTTAGCATTGCGCGTAGAATTTTTAATCAGCATGAAAGACTCAGAATCACATTAATGTGGAAACAGAAACTACAATTAGACATAAAGCTATAATGTTGCTACTGAATATGCAAACCACAATTTAAACACACCATCTGCTATTTTAACTTGAGTTGTTGTTTCTGATCCATCGAGATGGCAAACATATGTTCCGCAATCTTCAGGTTTTACTTTTGTAACAATAAGTTTCCTTGATACACCTTTGGATATGATTTCCCGATTACCGCCAGATTTCAGTGGTTGCTTGTCTTTGGTCCACGCCGCTAGCGCTGTTTTGTCTTTGACTTCAACTTCAAGCTCTATGTTACCGCCTTTCTCTGTTTGTACAACTTCTGGCAAAGTCTTTGAAAATTTTGCAGCTACATCTGGAAGCCAAATTTATACTTTGTTTGCACAAAAGTTGTCACTATCAGAAATGTGTATTTTGTTCGTTTTAAAAGTTGAGTTAGCAAAACTACAGCAATTAATCGTTCTTTTATTTGGAATGAAACACTGAACTCCTGTAGTTGTGAGTAGCAAAGCAACGAAATCAAAAAAGGAAACAAAATGGTTGTGGTAACAAAATAAAATAAATTTGTTGTACAAATAGTTGCTAGCAAATATATGTCAAAAATTTAGTGCGTTCATGTAATTGTGCAAGATATTAAAAGAGTTTGGACTAGTATTTTGTTAACAATTAAACTGTGCAATTATTGAACAACGAGATTTGTAGTAAATAGCTGGAATGGTTATGCGAATGTCATAATGCGCTGTTATCCAGTTTTGACATATATTAAAAACTAACACAGTACTGCGGTTTTTTTGTTGTGAAATACGTTGAAGTTGCAAAAGATTGTTGGTTTTGTATTGGTTAGAGTAACAAAAACATATATTTAGCATTGCGCGTAGAATTTTTAATCAACATGAAAGACTCAGAATCGCATTAATGTGGAAACAGAAACTACAGTTAGACATGGAGCTATAATGTTGCTGCTGAATATGCAAACCAGAATTTAAACACACCATCTGCTATTTTAACTTGAGTTGTTGTTTCTGATCCATCGAGATGGCAAACATATGTTCCGCAATCTTCAGGTTTTACTTTTATTACAATAAGCTTCCTTGATACACCTTTGGAAATGATTTCCCGCTTACCGCCATATTTCAGTGGTTGCTTGTCTTTGGTCAACGCCGCTAGCGCTGTTTTGTCTTTGACTTCAACTTCAAGCTCTATGTTACCGCCTTTCTCTGTTTGTACAACTTCTGGCAAAGTCTTTGAAAATTTTGCAGTTACATCTGGAAGCAAAATTTGTACTTTGTTTGCACAAAAGTTGTCACTATCTGAAATGTGTATTTTGGTTCATTTTAAAAGTTGAGTACGCAAAACTACAGCAATTAATCGCTCTTTTATTTGGAATGAAACACTGAACTCCTGTAGTTATGATTAGCAAAGCAATGAAATCAACAAAGCATTGTTAGGAACAAAATGGTTGTGGTAACAAAATAAAATAAATTTGTTGTACAAATAGTTGCTAGCAAATATATGTCAAAAATTTAGTGCGTTCTTGTAATTGTACAAGATATTAAAAGAGTTTGACTAGTGTTGGGTTAACAATTAAACTGTGCAATTATTGAACAACAAGATTTATAGTAAATAGCTGGAATGGTTATGCTAATGTCATAATGCGCTGTTATCCAGTTTTGACATATATTGAAAACTAACACGGTATATTGTTCTTTTTGTTGTGAAATACGTTGAACCTGCTGAAGATTGTTGGTTTTGTATTGGTTAGAGTAACGAAAACATATATTTAGCATTGCGCGTAGAATTTTTAATCAGCATGAAAGACTCAGAATCACATTAATGTGGAAACAGAAACTACAGTTAGACATAAAGCTATAATGTTGCTACTGAATATGCAAACCACAATTTAAACACACCATCTGCTATTTTAACTTGAGTTGTTGTTTCTGATTCATCGAGATGGCAAACATATGTACCGCAATCTTCAGGTTTTACTTTTGTAACAATAAGTTTCCTTGATACACCTTTGGAAATGATTTCCCGATTACCGCCAGATTTCAGTGGTTGCTTGTCTTTGGTCCACGCCGCTAGCGCTGTTTTGTCTTTGACTTCAACTTCAAGCTCTATGTTACCGCCTTTCTCTGTTTGTACAACTTCTGGCAAAGTCTTTGAAAATTTTGCAGTTACATCTATAAGCAAAATTTATACTTTGTTTGCACAAAAGGTTGTCACTATCTGAAAGGTGTATTTTGGTTCGTTTTAAAAGTTGAGTAAGCAAAACTACAGCAATTA
This sequence comes from Enoplolaimus lenunculus, assembly GCA_030248215.1. NCBI lineage: Eukaryota > Metazoa > Nematoda > Enoplea > Enoplida > Thoracostomopsidae > Enoplolaimus > Enoplolaimus lenunculus. Next base: position 250,752 of record JASANG010001630.1, on the reverse strand, counting down.
ATCGCTCTTTTATTTGGAATGAAACACTGAACTCCTGTAGTTATGATTAGCAAAGCAATGAAATGAACAAAGCATTGTTAGGAACAAAATGGTTGTGGTAACAAAATAAAATAAATTTGTTGTACAAATAGTTGCTAGCAAATATATGTCAAAACTTTAGTGCGTTCATGTAATTGTGCAAGATATTAAAAGAGTTTGACTAGTGTTGGGTTAACAATTAAACTGTGCAATTATTGAACAACAAGATTTATAGTAAATAGCTGGAATGGTTATGCGAATGTCATAATGGCGCTGTTATCCAGTTTTGACATATATTGAAAACTAACACAGTACTTTGGTTTATTGTTGTGAAATACGTTGAAGTTGCAAAAGATTGCTGGTTTTGTATTGGTTAGAGTAACGAAAGCATATATTTAGCATTGCGCGTAGAATTTTTAATCAACATGAAAGACTCAGAATCACATTAATGTGGAAACAGAAACTACAGTTAGACATGAAGCTATAATGTTGCTACTGAATATGCAAACCAGAATTTAAACACACCATCTGCTATTTTAACTTGAGTTGTTGTTTCTGATCCATCGAGATGGCAAACATATGTTCCGCAATCTTCAGGTTTTACTTTTGTAACAATAAGTTTCCTTGATGCACCTTTTGATATGATTTCCCGATTACCGCCAGATTTCAGTGGTTGCTTGTCTTTGGTCCACGCCGCTAGTGCTGTTTTGTCTTTGACTTCAACTTCAAGCTCTATGTTACCGCCTTTCTCTGTTTGTACAACTTCTGGCAAAGCCTTTGAAAATTTTGCAGCTACATCTGGAAGCAAAATTTATACTTTGTTTGCACAAAAGTTGTCACTATCTGAAATGTGTATTTTGTTCGTTTTAAAAGTTGAGTTAGCAAAACTACAGCAATTAATCGCTCTTTTATTTAAAATAAAACACTGAACGCCTGTAGTTGTGATTAGCAAAGCAACGAAATCAATAATGCATTGTTAGTAACAAAATGGTTGTGGTAACAAAATAAAATAAATTTGTTGTACAAATAGTTGCTAGCAAATATACGTCAAAAATTTAGTGCGTTCATGTAATTATGCAAGATATTAAAAGAGTTTGACTAGTATTGGGTTAACAATTAAACTGTGCAATTGTTTGAACAACAAGATGTATAGTAAATAGCTGGAATGGTTATGCAAGTGTCATAATGCGCTGTTATCCAGTTTTGACATATATTGAAAACTAACACGGTATATTGATCTTTTTGTTGTGAAATACGTTGAAGTTGTAAAAGAATGTTTGTTTTATATTGGTTAGAGTAACGAAAACATAAGTTTAACATTGTGCGTAGAAATTTTTATCAGCATGAAAGACTCAGAATCACATTAATGTGGTAACAGAAACTACAATTAGACACAAAGCTATAACGTTGCTACTGAATATGCAAACCACAATTTAAACACACCATCTGCTATTTTAACTTGAGTTGTTGTTCCTGATCCATCGAGATGGCAAACATATGTTCCGCAATCTTCAGGTTGTACTTTTGTAACAATAAGTTTCCTTGATACACCTTTGGATATGATTTCCCGATTACCGCCAGATTTCAGTGGTTGCTTGTCTTTGGTCCACGCCGCTATTGCTGTTTTGTCTTTGACTTCAACTTCAAGCTCTATGTTACCGCCTTTCTCTGTTTGTACCACTTCTGGCAAAGTCTTTGAAAATTTTGCAGTTACATCTGGAAGCAAAATTTATACTTTGTTTGTACAAAAGTTGTCACTATCTGAAATGTGTATTTTGTTCGTTTTAAAAGTTGAGTTAGCAAAACTACAGCAATTAATCGCTCTTTTATTTGGAATGAAACACTGAACTCCTGTAGTTGTGATTAGCAAAGCAACGAAATCAACAAAGCATTGTTAGGAACAAAATGGTTGTGGTAACAAAATAAAATAAATTTGTTGTACAAATAGCTGCTAGCAAATATACGTCAAAAATTTAGTGCGTTCATGTAATTATGCAAGATATTAAAAGAGTTTGGACTAGTATTGGGTTAACAATTAAACTGTGCAATTATTGAACAACGAGATTTTTAGTAAATAGCTGGAATGGTTATGCAAGTGTCATAATGCGCTGTTATCCAGTTTTGACATATATTGAAAACTAACACGGTATATTGTTCTTTTTGTTGTGAAATACGTTGAAGTTGCAAAAGATTGTTGGTTTTGTATTGGTTAGAGTAACGAAAGGATATATTTAGCATTGCGCGAAGAATTTTTAATCAGCATGAAAGACTCAGAATCACATTAATGTGGAAACAGAAACTACAGTTAGACATAAAGCTATAATGTTGCTACTGAATATACAAACCACAATTTAAACACACCATCTGCTATTTTAACTTGAGTTGTTGTTTCTGATCCATCGAGATGGCAAACATATGTTCCGCAATCTTCAGGTTTTACTTTTGTAACAATAAGTTTCCTTGATACACCTTTGGATATGATTTCCCGATTACCGCCAGATTTCAATGGTTGCTTGTCTTTGGTCCACGCCGCTATTGCTGTTTTGTCTTTGACTTCAACTTCAAGCTCTATGTTACCGCCTTTCTCTGTTTGTACCACTTCTGGCAAAGTCTTTGAAAATTTTGCAGTTACATCTGGAAGCAAAATTTATACTTTGTTTGCACAAAAGTTGTCACTATCTGAAATGTGTATTTTGTTCGTTTTAAAAGTTGAGTTAGCAAAACTACAGCAATTAATCGCTCTTTTATTTGGAATGAAACACTGAACTCCTGTAGTTATGATTAGCAAAGCAATGAAATCAACAAAGCATTGTTAGGAACAAAATGGTTGTGGTAACAAAATAAAATAAATTTGTTGTACAAATAGTTGCTAGCAAATATACGTCAAAAATTTAGTGCGTTCATGTAATTATGCAAGATATTAAAAGAGTTTGAACTAGTATTGGGTTAACAATTAAACTGTGCAATTATTGAACAACGAGATTTGTAGTAAATAGCTGGAATGGTTATGCGAATGTCATAATGCGCTGTTATCCAGTTTTGACATATGTTGAAAACTAACACAGTACTTTGGTTTATTGTTGTGAAATACGTTGAAGTTGCAAAAGATTGTTGGTTTTGTATTGGTTAGAGCAACGAAAGCATATATTTAGCATTGCGCGAAGAATTTTTAATCAGCATGAAAGACTCAGAACCACATTAATGTGGAAACAGAAACTACAGTTAGACATAAAGCTATAATGTTGCTACTGAATATGCAAACCACAATTTAAACACACCATCTGCTATTTTAACTTTAGTTGTTGTTTCTGATCCATCGAGATGGCAAACATATGTTCCGCAATCTTCAGACGTTACTTTTGTAACAATAAGTTTCCTTGATACACCTTTGGATATGATTTCCCGATTACCGCCAGATTTCAGTGGTTGCTTGTCTTTGGTCCACGCCGCTATTGCTGTTTTGTCTTTGACTTCAACTTCAAGCTCTATGTTACCGCCTTTCTCTGTTTGTACCACTTCTGGCAAAGTCTTTGAAAATTTTGCAGTTATATCTGAAAGCAAAATTTAACCTTATTTGCACAAAAGTTGTCACTATCTGAAAAGTGTATTTTGTTTCGTTTTAAAAGTTGGGTAAGCAAAACTACAGCAATTAATCGCTCTTTTATTTAAAATAAAACACTGAACGCCTGTAGTTGTGATTAGCAAAGCAACGAAATCAATAATGCATTGTTAGTAACAAAATGGTTGTGGTAACAAAATAAAATAAATTTGTTGTACAAATAGTTGCTAGCAAATATACGTCAAAAATTTAGTGCGTTGATGTAATTATGCAAGATATTAAAAGAGTTTGAACTAGTATTGGGTTAACAATTAAACTGTGCAATTATTGAACAACGAGATTTGTAGTAAATAGCTGGAATGGTTATGCGAATGTCATAATGCGCTGTTATCCAGTTTTGACATATGTTGAAAACTAACTCAGTACTTTGGTTTATTGTTGTGAAATACGTTGAAGTTGCAAAAGATTGTTGGTTTTGTATTGGTTAGAGCAACGAAAGCATATATTTAGCATTGCGCGAAGAATTTTTAATCAGCATGAAAGACTCAGAATCACATTAATGTGGAAACAGAAACTACAGTTAGACATAAAGCTATAATGTTGCTACTGAATATGCAAACCACAATTTAAACACACCATCTGCTATTTTAACTTGAGTTGTTGTTTCTGATCCATCGAGATGGCAAACATATGTTCCGCAATCTTCAGACGTTACTTTTGTAACAATAAGTTTCCTTGATACACCTTTGGATATGATTTCCCGATTACCGCCAGATTTCAGTGGTTGCTTGTCTTTGGTCCACGCCGCTATTGCTGTTTTGTCTTTGACTTCAACTTCAAGCTCTATGTTACCGCCTTTCTCTGTTTGTACCACTTCTGGCAAAGTCTTTGAAAATTTTGCAGTTATATCTGAAAGCAAAATTTAACCTTATTTGCACAAAAGTTGTCACTATCTGAAATGTGTATTTTGTTTCGTTTTAAAAGTTGGGTAAGCAAAACTACAGCAATTAATCGCTCTTTTATTTAAAATAAAACACTGAACGCCTGTAGTTGTGATTAGCAAAGCAACGAAATCAATAATGCATTGTTAGTAACAAAATGGTTGTGGTAATAAAATAATATAAATCTTGTTGGGTAAATAGTTGCTAGCAAATATATGTTAAAAAATTAGTGCGTTCATGTAATTGTGCAGGATATTAAAAGGGTTTGAACTAGTTTTGTGTTAACAATTAATCTTTTAAATACAAGCACAAAAATTACAAAAATTACCGTTAGCTGAAACGGGTATTCTGGTGTCGTTTAAAAATTGGGTTATCAAAACTACAGCAATTAACTGCTCTTCTTTGAATTTGAGACGGAACAGTAGGCGCCTGTGCGCCTGTGATTACCAAAACGACAAAATTAATGATGCAATGTTAGTAACTGTTGGATAAGTAGTTGTTACTAAATAAACATAACAAAAGTTTGTTCATGCATTTGTAGCGGATATTAAAAGAGTTTTGATTATTTTTGTGTCAACGACTAATTTGTTGAATTATTGATAGACGAGATTTGGATATCTAGTTTTGATATAAATCTTGAAAATTGAAACGGTTCGTTGATTTTTTGTTACGAAATATATTGAAGTTGTAAAAGAATGTTTGCTTTATTTTAGTTAGAGCAACGAAAATATACATTTAACATTGGGTGTTGAACTTTTATCAGCACAAACTACTTAATAAGCAGTAAACAAAAATTAAATCTTGGTTGTACAAAAATCTGATCTGTATTTGAATTGTCTAATAAGCGTGTTCTTTTTAATCGGATCACCAAAGCGACTGCAATCGAACTTGTCAAATGTAGAAGCATTTACTTATATAAATCTTACTGGCAGTAACAAAGTGTATACGTATTAGTTTCGTATATTAAACGAGTGTTTATTTGTGTTCAGGGTTAGCTGTTATTTTATAAGTAAGTTCTTTTTGCATACCTGTGATATCTCAAACTCTCCGACTATGACTAATATTTGATGAACTTTGATTACCGAGTTTATAAATTATGCATATGCCAGTTGGCAACACATAAAACACTTCTCTCTAGCTTACGTGTAATAAAACGAATAGTCTAATAACATTTACCTTCTACAAGCTAATGTAGAGTTCGCGTTATAACTGGTGCAACGGGAAAAGCGTTTCGTCGATATTACAATAGCGGGTCACATTTTGTCTGCTCGTTTATCCGCTATCAAATATAAAAACTTGAAGTGTCTAAATTTTCTCCAGAAACAGAAGCCCAGAAACTAATTCAGTATTGAATTTATTTAATGTAGCATGAATCTAACTTTGAACCGTTTTATTCGTGAGCACAAATATCAAATGATATTTAGTTGAATTTTGGAATATCATGTGTTATTCGCAAAAATGTCGCGTAGTATCATATGACAAATGGCTATTTGTATACAACAATAGCTTGAGAACAGTGATTTGTAAGCCAATTTAATATGACATTCACATTTTGGTGTAGTACCCAATATTTAGATCGCAACTTTTTATGGCTGCCCCAGTTATAACGTAAACCTGGCATAACAAACTAACGGTTATACGTATAACGGAAAAATTCACCTGTTGCTTATAAAGTATTAATTTAAGTCATAATTCTAAATAAACAATATTGATTTAATTAATTGTGATGAATACTTAAATATTAAATAGCATTCAGTTATTGATTGTATCAGAGAGCATCATGGGTTAGTTTTATGTTTTCTTGTTTTTAGAACATTTGGTTTTTGTCTTCGTTTTTGGAAGTTACAAAAGTTTGATGCATACATATTACTTTAACTGTTGCATTAAGGCACATGCAATTGATTTGGTGTCAAGTAAACGTTGTAGTGTAGTAAAACGTGTTCGCTGTTTAAGTGCTATTTTACGCTTAAATTTAAAGTTAAGTATAATGAGCTGCCTGAGTTCTGCGTTTGAGCTCAGATAACTGGATGGTCTGACGCCACGATTTATATACAGAAGTTATTTTAAAGCGGAATTTTAACATTTTAACAACAAATTGGAGAAGGCAAGAATTCCACTTTGGCTAAGGACCGTTTTCTATACTAAAGTTTATAAAAACTTTTCTAACCCAGTCAGTGTAAGCAGGTTGTTTATGGTCGAAACCTAAATATTTTGTAAATAAAATTTTGAAAATACTTATCACTAACCGAATACAGAGACTTCAGCAACGCTTGTCGCACTTCCAACAGGATTTGTTGCCACAACTGAATAAACACCAGTGTCGTGTTCGGATGCCTCCGATATTTCCAAAATGGCGACTCCGTCGTCAAAAACAACGTCAGTTTTTGGTGCGTTTCTTTGGATTTTAGTATCGTCTCTGAAATATGGATAAGTTTGAAAATATTTTCTCGCAATTTATACGGTCTGATGTTAGTAAACGTTTGTAGAGCTTATTTCTGTGCTCTGATATGTGCGCGGCACTTGAATGATTTTCCTTGGTATATAAGATATAGTTTACAATTTATTTACCACACTACTGCAACAAATTAAAGATCTTCCGCCAACCCAGTTCACTCTAGTTTGAAAATAGGATTTGCGTCAATACTTTAATTTTTGATCAATAATTGGTTTCAAGCATTAGCTCGACTATTGTGTGCAATGTAGTGCCTTGTAATGCCAAAGATATATGTAAAACAATTATCTCGTTAAAACGACTATAGCGGTATTTGGGTTGTTGTACGCCTTCCCCACAAATATTTGCTACGCAGAAATACACCAAGACTCTGTTTAGGTGAAACAGAAGTCCTACGACAGAGGACATGCGATGAAAAAGTTTAGAAATAGGGCAACCACCTAAAAAGCTTTTAAGCTGCATTTTCACAACATACTTTAGCCATTCAATTTCGGGCTCAGGAGAACCGCGAACAAACGCCTTTAGTTTTAACGTGTCACCAGGTGCAACAATCTAAAATATAATTAACCTGCTGTACGGGTTTGAAAATTTGGCAACTACTGCAGCAACGTATTTGAATAAAGTTATACGAACGTTTTATTTAGAATTTATTCCAGCTGATGCAAAAATGCAGAAACAGCTTATCGTAAATGCCAGTATGTTTTCTTGTTTTCCACAAAAAATCTGCGTGACACAGAATTCTTATTTTGGCGAAAATGACAACAAATGAAATATACTTGGATAATAAATTTGGTGAACACATATAGAAGCATCATAACACTGCATCGCGTAATGCCAGCTAGCAACAGAGCAAGCAGTTTGAACTGTTCACTTTTTACTGCAACTTTGTCACAAAACAAGCTAATTTTTAAACCAACCGTCTTTTCGAGACCAGGCTCTATCACTGGACGTTCAAAATCGCCGAACGCTGATGCAGATACTTTTACCTGAAAACAATTACAATAAAAGTGTGTTTAATAGTACGTAACAGCAAGTCTTCGAAAAGTAAGTTTGTATCACAAATGAAATATTTGACGTTTCTTTAAACAAAAACGAAATGTACCAGAACATAAACGATTTTGGGTCAATTAAGACTAATTCTTGTCGTAACTTTTCTGGTCACGCATTTGGCCAATAGTTCATTGTTGTAAAATACTGATATTTTTTATTATAATAATCAGTGTGTACTAATGTAAAAATAATGATTGACCTCGAACTAGTGGCGTTATGCCTAAAAGGTTGAGTTATGTAGTGCGGACTGCAGTCAAGCACACTTGTCACGGGTTCTAAAAAAGTTTTGTCTCCAAGAAGTACTGTGTCAAACTACCTCGACACTTGTTTCAGCTTTGCCATGCTCATTTGAGGCAATCAACAAATACGACCCTGTATGTTCTCGAGAAGCTTCAGGTATTACAATAGTGGCATAACCTCGATTGTCAATTGTTGTTCTAAAGCTATTTATAAACCGTAAAACACTTTAACGTATATTCTTTATCATATTAATGTTATTGTAGGCGAAGCAATGACATTGTTTGATATAAATAATTTGGATTTTGTACACTTCCCACGCCTTTTACTCTTACAGTTAACCATAGGTTACAAAAAAGTGTTTAGACTAAAGCTGAAATCTAGGCATATGTAAGCTTATTTATATACATTTAACAAATAAATAGATTTTCTTCTTGCGCTTACAGTTTGAAAATGTTCAACATTTAAAATTGTTTTCAAGTTTTCATACAATTTTGGCTGGCTTCTTGATTATCAATTGTTATATATCGGTATTGATTAATATATTTGAAGGTCAGTCAATCGGTGGTTTGTGTTTTAATTGTACGCTAAGTGGCTGTATAATATTTTGACATAAACAGTTTTAAAAATTTCGATCGAAAAGCTTACTCAACAATTTCGTCCACTGTTCGAGAATCTTTGATAACCGTAATTTCAGGTGTTGGCTCGCCAGAAACCGTCGCTTGGATTTCGATTGGTTTTCCCGGATACACAAGTACGTCTTTTGTGCCGTCCACTAGCGTGATTGTTGGTTCTTCCGGTTCTGTAAATAGCGATTGGATGCTATAGGTCAATTTATTATGTTTAGCACAGTTTTTTCATAGATACGCATGCAGCAAACTATTAAAATGATTGACATCGGACAGTAGAATTATATCTATAATTACAGTGTTAACACTTTTAATAGTACAACCTTTATGTGTCAAAGCTAAGATCAGACATTATCAAAAAACTGTTCTGAAACCTTGATTTAACTTGCGGTAATTTTAAAATTTTTTAGCTAAATATTTTGAACTCAAATCACAACACAATTCATTTTCCCACACTTTTTTCTGTTGAAATTTTTGATAACTAATATTACAGATCACAAAGCAAATTTTACAAAAACAAAAATCGCACAAAGCCAACAAAAAAGTTCATAACGCAAGCACATCTAACTTACAGTTTCAACCGAAATAAATGTTAAATTTCTACAATACGAAATTCTGCAAAACCACACCACACTCGCGTTGCAATATTATTGATATTAGATATACGGCACACATAAGTTTAACTTAAAAGAACACCATTCACACCGTTATAGTTGGTGTCGAACGTTTTATATACCTTGGGTTAAAACAAACAAATCCGCATAACTCCATGCTTCGCCGGTACTGCTCACTGCATGGCAAGCATACTCTGCATCATTTGTGGCATCTATACTAGAAATTTCAAGCGTATAACGTCCCGCGTGATCATCTGTAATCAGTTTGTATTTCGAGTCTTCGTTTGCAGAAATCAACGATCCATTGATATAGAATTCGACAGTTGGCATTGGATTACCCGATACTTGAGATATAAGTTTGACAGTTTCTCCAATATTTGCTTCAACATCACGAAGGGGTGCAACAAATTTTGGTGGCTGTAAATTTGTAACCGCTAGAGATGAGGTAGTACCGGAAATAGACCTTTCTTCCTGCGCACCGTTTTCAGTAGGACCACTGGTTGCTTTTTCACTAACTCTAATATACCGCTGGCTGGGTGGACGTTTCCGCTTTGTGCTACTTGTCGAGGACGGCACCTGTTGTGATCCTCCAGCTAAGGCAAGAATTCCTTTACCGTAGTACTCTTTGGTGTAGTACATTTGTTCAGCATCGGAAGATTCTGTCGTCGATTGTATTGCAGTTTTGTTTGGCGAAACCATTTGTCGCTTTTTGCGCAGTTTTTTACGGCGTGGCACACAGTCAGAAAAATTATCTTCATCAAATGCTTAAAGAAAACACAAAAAATTTTGTAAATCTCAGGATTTTAAGCCAAAGTCACATGCAATAAGTTGTAACAATCATAATTGTACTGATAATGCGATAAATCAAATCACTCAACTACACAGCACGCTTATCAGTAAAGCAAAAGCCAAAGCAAAGCGAAGAAAGCGTTTATAACAAAAGCGAATGTAAGTTAACACTAAGGGTAAGTTATCCAATTAATTCAGCCATTAATATATTGAAACCGCGAGTTTCTCTATTAATGGAAATTTTTCACAATTAATAATTATATCAATATTGAACGGCTTCTATTGCTATATTAACACTTTTTAGAACTGGTAATAGGTTTCGAACTGGTGAAATCGTGGAATTAAGTTTTGAAATTAATTTGTATAATATAATTAAATGTTCAGTTTTTCACTTATGCGTCTTAACAATTATTAGTAATATGTAATATTATAAGTCGTCTACTGTGATGAATAACTGAATTTATGTCAGTTTACTGTAAATAGATAACTTAACATCTGTTGCTTCGCAATTGCAGTTACGGTAGCTTCAAATCTGAAAAGCGTTAAATCAAATATTTGCAGGCCATTATAATTCCAACCTTGACTGTTAACCATTAGTTCGAATGTGCACTTATCGCATCCGCTCATATTTTCAGTTACAATCACGTATACTGCATCATCGTCCACGGACACATCTGCAATTGTTAATTCCAATTTTCCGCTTGTTAAGTTATAAGTAAACGATACATTTGCAGGCGTTGCATTTGTACACGATGAACCAACAAAAATTTCAGTTCCATCTTTGAGACATATAACTTCTGGCACTGGGTTGCCGACAACGGCACCAACGAATCTAAAAATAGTTTTAGAGTAAAACGTAAACATAAGCCTAAGCCTATTGAATAATGAAACATAAACGTGGCATTCACAGATTGTATCTTGCTTCTGTACCAGAGCGGTAAATAGTCCATTAAAAGTGAAGATGTTAGTTTCAACGTTTAATATCAGCATGCAGCTTCAATGTAAACTTTGCAAAAATTGGTAGAAATGACGCTCGCGGCTGCGCTGAAATAATACAATTAGCCAAAGTATTCTCAAAATGTACTATGTACAACAATTACTATTGCCAAATATATTTAGCTTAAAATAAATCTGAATCCGAAATATCTTACAGAATTGTTTGTCCAAGTTCGGCGCTCGCATTTGTCATAGGTATCGTTATTTTTGCCGGTGTATACTTTGGTGTTTTGGCTAAAGAGATCATATCTTGGGATGATTCTGTAAAAATATACGCATAGAACTTAATATTTCAAATTATAATTATGATCTAATATTACATTTAAACTATTGAATCTTACAAGCATTTGAAGTTACTTAGCATAAACTGAAGTTGAATAACTCATAGTCGAACATAGTTAAGTTTATCCACATATCCTGTGCTGCTTTCTTATTGTCTTGTGTCCAACAGGTATATGCGTATCAAGTTTAGGATTATCCTAACGTAGGAAATTATCTATCTTGTTAACACATTTTAAATAACTGTGAGGTAGGCGACAAGTTGCTGTAGCAGCATAGAAATCTAAGTTTTATACAAAATCTTTAAGTTTATTATACAAAGATAAAATGTTCAATTTTTAAGTCTATGGTAAACTTTAGTCAAAAAAACACAAAAATTCAGTAATGGGTAGATTGCCATGTCAACACACGGCAACTGCTACAATTGACTAACCGTAAACATTTAATACGACAGAAAATGCACTCGAGCCATATTCGTTGCTCGCAATTATTGAAATTGATCCACTATCTGCTACGGATACACATTCAAATACAATTGTCACATCAATAAATTTGTTGTTTTCAATCAGACATATTTGCGCACGATCAGTAAGCGATGTTCCGTGACTTTGCTGGTATATTCCAATCTAGAATGCGATCCACATGCAAAGGGGCAAAGCTTCAGTATAAACCTAATCATAGGACATAGATAAGACTTGAACCATTTATACTTGAATTCAAAAATCAAAATAAAATCTATGCATACATGCTAAGTCTACAGGAGGAACGTTTTCAAATTATTAAATAATACTTATTTAAAGTTCACTGCTACGTTTTCTGCTGATCATTGTCATGATATCGGTAACAAGTCTATGCCGCCACCCGTGTTGTACAAAAACACGCACGCGTCCCAAAATTTGAACACTCTACAAACCTTTGGTACAGGGCTTGCAATCATTTTTAGCTTGATTTCTGCAGTTTCGCCGCTTAGTGCATCAATCTCACACGGTTGTGAGTAAATAATTGGTTTTGTTTCATCTTCATCGAACGCGTTATCTGTCGTTGCAGCATATTGAGGTTTTGAAATAGAAACTGCTAAACGATAAAATAGAAAACCATAATCTTTGACTGCTCTTTTTGAAGTTTTTTCACTAATCAAAATCCTGGCTACATCTTTAGACATGAAGAGAAAACAGATAAAACTCTAAGAGTTACAATACCTTATTTAAATACTCGAATCTACAGGAGTTGGCTAGCTGAAAACTTATCACTAACTGGCGATAAATTTAACATAATTTGAGAGTACGGGAACCTGTTGTATTATCCGAAATTGATATGCTACACAATGTGCTATAATTAAGTAAAACGAACATAGGTTATCTACAGTGTACAACGTTAGTGATAATCTTTTAAATTAAGTCCGAATTGTTTAGAGAACGAGGCACTGACGTGATTTAAAATTACCAATGGTCGCTAACTTTGCTTTTCTGCAGCGTTCACAATAATTCTCAGATGGGCACAGACAAACAACATAAAACGCACCTGCATCCGGTGCTATTTCAACTGTAGACACGTCGTATCCGGCGGTGTTTTTTGCAATCGCTGAAAACATTCCAGCATCTTCTGCTACAAAATCTTCAATCGTCAGTGTTGCAGTTCCATCGTTCGTTTCCGTTATTTGGACCCCATCTCCAGGTTGAATCAATGATGATTGACGGAAAAAGAATACTGACGGCTTTGGGACCCCTGAGGGTCGGCACTGTAGAGTAATTTTGGCCGGTTCCGCTGATTCGGTATCTATACCATGTTGTATACGCTTGAGAGGTTCATCAAATTGCGGCGATAGCACCTCTGTGTCTTCGGAAGAAGCTGTACTGGGTTCTACAATTTGTAACTCATTTTTCAGACATAATTTTCTACCGATGTAGATGTTGGTTATGGCATCCGTGCGTTGGTAACCGCTCTGTGCCATCACTTAAGGATGTCGCGTTGAAACATAATATCGATAAGTTAAATTTAAGCACTCGAAACTAGCAGCAATACATATACGTCTCCGAAACTTGAGTTACTTGCACTAAGCTTGCTATAGGGATGTGATTTGTTTTGCACGTTAGGTAAACTACCAGAGTATTTTTCTGTATTAGCTAATTTCATTTTCACACAAGCCTATGTTAGTCCCCGTTCACAATAATTGTGTAAATGGTGCAACACATTCGCTAATATCGCTGGACTATTACGAACTGATTTTTAAAATCGCCTAGTGACAGCGTAGGGGTATAAGACAGTTTGCAACAGCGTTGTAAGCAATTGTAAGTGGCACAGTATTCCTGTATTATAGTACAGCACTATACGCAATGGCGGATCCACGGTGGGCCACCCCGACCGTGGGCCCCCCAACAGCATCTCGACAAAAAATATATAGTGTCAATTGTTGTTCTACGCTGTTTATTTCTCTGTTTTATACACAATAGTATAAGCACGTTTTAAAGTTTCTTGCCCTGGAGTCATTTATGCGCTACAATTAGGGATAATAGACATTTATGGACTCTAAACAAGGGTTTAAGGACTCTACTCGCTTACGGATTCTTATTAGGGATACGGACTCCTATTAATTGGGACTCAAAATGGGGACCCCCTATTATTTTGGTCATTACAGTATGGGTCAAAAATAAGTTTATTACCTGTGAAATTTTGCCCCCCCCCCCATTTTGAGATCCTGGATCCGCCACTAACTATACGTGATTATATGACTGCATTTACAAATAATTGCGAACGGCATAACATGACTGAACCTTATTTGACCAAAAATTGAGTGACGTACTCACCAATTGGCAACAACGAAGCCATTTCTGACAGTTGATTTTTCAATGTTGCATTGTAGGTATTTTCATCTTGCAATATTTTTGCTGGCACCCATCCCATTTTGTTGCTCGCGCTGGTAATAAACCACCAGTCTGACCTTTGTTTATCAGAAACGACGACTTTTTCGCCTTCAACTAGGCTTACAACTTCTGGCTGTTCGTGGCTTTGATAATTCTGGACTGCTACAAATATTGGACCACTTTTCTTGCTAAATACTTCCGTTTTTTCGCCCATATAAACCCTGTCGCTAGATTTTGTGCTTTCTGCCAAGTTTTTATGTGTTACTGAACTGGACATGTCAGATTGTTTATCTTCATTGTTGTCAATTGGCTGTTGAGGCTCTGTAGTTGCAACAATAAATGCTGACATTGACCCATAGTCTTTGTACGCGCTTGCAGTTGAAGCAATTAAAACTTCAGGTATTGAAGCTGTATTTTCCGTTAGTTGGTTAATGCTAAATGATTCAAGTGAATATTTCACTCCTACGCTATCAGCATCGGGCGATTTTCGCGTGCTGTCGGCTTGTTTAATGTTTGAAAAACAGTAACGTACAGCATTAAAATTAAAAATGACATATTTTGCAAGCTGTGACCCCTGAAAAGCAACTTCTATGCTTTCTGACTGCTCGATGTCGTACGTTTCTGGTTTTTTCGGACTAAATTTTGTTGATGTTAGCTTGTCATTTTCACTGGGTACAATTGCCAAGCTACTTTCATGTTTAGCGTGCTTGCCGCCGCTTTCGAGTTCATCTTTTGATTTTGATAAACATTCTTTAGCAGACTTGGACCCGCGATAAACAGCTATGGTCCCGGCATTCGTTACGGACGCATGGCTGGATTTAAGATCACTCGCTTCACACGTTTCGGATTTTCTCAACAATACATTGGCAACGAAAATATCAGAGTAGCTGACTCGTTGCTTAGATATTTTTTGAATGATTACATTTTCGCATTCGTTTTGTTGTTGTTTTTTATCAAACAAGTGTTCGTTGTCTGAATATTGCAACTGGCTGTCAACCTCGTGCGGTCGAAAGCGAACTTTTCTTGCACTTGCTTCCGGTTGTGTTTTATCGTCAGTTTTGCCCTCATCGAGCATTTTCAATGTCTTACTTTCTTCTGTCATCGATTTTGCCTTGACAGATTTTGGGATCGTAATTGCTTTTTCAGCTGACACTTTTCCTCCAGGACTTATCGCGTGTTCCGAGCTAACTTTCAATTTAGAGAAATAAGCGTCAACTGATGCAGGGTGTTCTGAGTCAGAAAGCTCCTCTGAATACCGTTGCGGACCTTCACTTTCGGAAATACCAGAATCAAGTTCTAACGCAGCAGCTACACTGTGTGACTCGGTGTTAACTCCTAATCTGGTTACATGTCCGCTGATCGATAATTTAGAATCTGATGAAATCGAAAAACTTATTGCTTCGCTTAATGGAGAACCAGATTGTTGTAGTTGAAATTTGCCAGTCGTTTGTCGTACACAGTCTACCGTTATGTTATCCTTGGATTTGGGCAAATTAACTTCAAACTCACGCGTAGTTTTCAGTGAGTTAGAATGAGATACTTTATTTTCTACATTATCGACATATTTTTGTTGCTTTGCGTCGAGTTCTTTTGTAATTAACAATGACTGTTTAACATCATCGTGCTTGTTCTGGGTCAAGTTTTCGGTTTTGTCTATTGTCTTTGTTTTTGACTCTGATTTTTTTAATTTTTGAACTCCAGATTCAGTGCTGCATTCTGATGGTTTAGACTCTGGTAACATGCTTTCTGCATCCCCAATATCGACAGCGGATTTTGACAATGTATCTCTGGCATCTCTTGTAATTTCACCCTCATGCTTGTAACCTGATTTTTTATTTTGAGGCAGCTGTTGGATTACTGGCACATTCTCCGATTTTGTTTGTGAATCTTCGTCGTTTCTATCTTGTTTTTCAGTAGGTTCTGTCATAACTTTAGTTTTCTGATCTGTAACTTGTTTCTGTAGTGACAACTTATCGGTTTTGGGGGCACTCTCAAGCTTTCTCGACGGCTTCTGGAATTTTTCTAGCTCAAATTCTGTCATAGTGTTTGAATGCGTGGACTCGTCTGACTTCTTATCTTGAACACCACCAATTTTTGCATCTTGTGTTAAAGCAATCTCCATTTTAGCTGAAGCTTCTTGTTTAGCACTATCTTCGTCATCTTTCGAAGAGCGCTCAATTTTTCTCGTTTTCTCTTGCTTGGGCTGTAAATTCTGCAAGTTGTGAAGTACAGATTCCGTCACGGTGTCTGATTTTGTGATTTTTTCTGACACAGCGCCATCTTGCCTGATTTGAGACAAGCCTTTGATTTGTGGTTCTTGTTGTCTCTGAGGTTTAGAATCCACCACGATATCTGGTTGTTCACGTGCGTTCAACTCACTTTGAACATCAACTGTTTTTGAATCTGAATCCTGGTTTGAAGACATTTCTTGTACAAACGTTACGTTTTTCTCACTATCCTGCCTCGTTTGCGCCAAGTTTTTGTTTATGCGTACTTTTTCTGGTTCCAAACTCGGTTTTTGAAATTTTTTAGGCCCAAAATCCGCTACGGTTTCCGCTGTGTTAGACACATCTAACTTATCTTCGCTTTCACCAGTTTCTTCACCCTGTTTCGAAGAGACTTCTTTTACTGAAACATCTTTTTGTCTAATAATGTCCTGGTTCGTTTTCAGTATCTCTTTCATTTTATGTGATTTCTCACGTATAATTTGTGACTTGTGCAGTTTTTGTTGGTCAGATTCCATTGTTGTTTGCTGGGATTTAGACAGATCTAACTTAGATTCTGCATTATCTATCTCCATAGCTTGTGACGATGAGGTCTTGCTTTCAGTTGAAGGTTTTTGCTGAACAGTATCTTGCTTTGTTTTGGGCATGTCTTCTATTTTGCGAGCTTTATCAGTGTTCGGCTCAGATTTTTGTTGTTTTTGCAGTTCAGATGTCGCAGTGGTTTCCGAAGGTATCAGCACGGATGACTTGTGTTTTGCAGCCTGTATTTCTTCATTTTGCGTTGAAATTGTTTCCATTGATGGTATGGTTTTTTGTTTGACGCTAACGTCTGTCGTTTGCGGCAAGCCTTTGGTTTTCGGCTCTTTGTTGTCTTTCAGTTCTTGATTTCGTAGCTTTTTCACTCTTGATGCGTCATCAAACTCCAATTCTGGTTTTGAAAAATCTTTCTTTACAGCTGCAATTTGCTTAGCATTATCATTTTCCTTTTGAGTTAAGTTTTCAATTTTTTGCGGCTCCTCTGATTTCAACACTTGTTTCTCTAGGATTGTAGTTCCAAAATCTATTACAGTATCAATTGATTTAGACTCATCTACTTTATTTTCTGCATCACCAATTTGCCGATCTTGTTTTGAAGGGGTCTGTTTCAGAGCTGCAGTTTTTGACTTAGGAACATGTGACTTCTTATCTTTAACGCCACCGATCTTTGCATCTTGATTTGAAGCGTTGTTGTTTTCAGCTAGTGCTTCTTGTTCAGCACTATCTTGCACTTCTTTCGAAGAACTTTCTGTTTGTCTTGTTTTCTCTTGTTTGGGCTCTAACTTTTGCAATTTGTGAAGTACAGATTGCGTCATGGTATCTGATTTTATGATTTTCTCTAACACATCTTCTTCGCCGCCGACTTTTTCAACCTTCTTTGATGATACTATTTGCTGAATAGCTCCATTTTCGCTGATTTGAAACAAGCCTTTGATTTCGGGTTCTTGTTGTTTCTGGGGTACAGAATCCGCCACGATGGCTGCTGGAAGTTCACGTGCGTCTGACTCGCTTTTACAATCAACTGTTTTTGAATCTGAATCCAGGTTTGAAGACATTGCTTGTATAAATTTTACTTTTTGCTCGCGATTTTCCTTTGGTTGTGCCAAGTCTCCGATTTTGCGGACCTTTTCTGGTTTCAAACTCGGTTTTTGAAGCTTTTTACTTCCAAAATCCGTTACGGTTTCTGCTGTTTTAGACACATCTAACTTATCTTCGCTTTCACCAGTTTCTTCACCCTGTTTCGAAGAGACTTCTTTTACTGAAACATCTTTTTGTCCAATAATGTCCTGCTTCGTTTGCAATACCTCTTTCATTTTTTGCGATTTATCAGGTGATAATTCGGACTTCGGCAGTTTTTGTTGTTCAAATTTTATTGTTGTTTGCGGGGAATTACACAGATCTAACTTCATTTGTGCATTATCATTCTCCTTATTTAGTGCCGAAGTGGTCTTGCTTTCATTTGTAGGTTTTTGCTTAACAATATCTTGGTTTGTTTTGGGCAAATCTTCTGCTTTGCGAGCTTCATCAGTTTTCAACTCAGACTTTTGTACTTTTTGGAGTTCAGATTTGGCGGTGAGTTCTGAATATTTCGGCGCGAAAGACTTGTCTTTTACAGCTTCTATTTGTTCATTTTGCTTTGAAATTGTTTCCATTGATGTTATGGTTTTTTGTTTTACGCTAACGTCTTTCGTTTGCGCCAAGTCTTTAGTTTTTGGCTCTTTCTTATCTGTCGGTTTTTGCTTTTGCAGCTTTCTTTGCTCTTCAATTTTCTGTGGCTTTTCTGCTTTCAAATCCGATTTCTCGAGGTTTGTAATACCAGAATCTCTTACAGTATCAAGTGATTTAGACTCATCTAAGTTATTTTCTGCATCACCAACTTCCCAATCTTGTTTTGATGTTGTGTCGTTCAGAGCTGCAATTTTTGTCTTAGGAACATCTGGCTTTGTTTCTGACAAATCATTGGTTTTATGCTCTTTGTTAATAGTTTTTGCCTCAAATTTATCCTTTACATCAATTCGAGATTCTGCCGTGTCTTGCTGTAATAGTATTCTTTGGTCCTTTTCGGGAGACGCTTTTTTTGATGTCAGTGTTTGCTTTTTGTCAGCGCTTTCTTTCATTTGCACTCCGTCATCGAGTTTATCCGGTTTTTCTGTGTCCGATTCCAACGTTCGTAACTTTTGAATTTCACGTTTCTTATTTATCTGATCATTTTCTTGTTTGCTTTGAGGTAAATCATAAACTTTTAGTTTTGACTTGTGAGGCTTTTGACCTTTAGTATTCGCTGTGGTTGATGCAGATGTAGACAAATCTATTTTGTTTTCTGCTCCGATTTTCGCGTCCTTCTTTGAAGTGCTTTCGTCCAGAGCTAAAGTCTTCCACTCAGCAACATACAGATTCGCTTGCGGTACCTCGTTTGTTTTGGTTGTTTCGTTTGTTTGTGGCAGTAATTTCTGTTGCTTTTGAGGTTCAGACAAAGTTAGGTTTTTCGATAATTCAGCGATCGTACCATCTTGTCTTACAGAAGTTGGAATTCCTTCTGGTGTTGTAAGTTGTCCTTGTTTCTTTTGCAACAAGTCTTCTTTTTGAAAAGATCTCTCGGTTTTAGGTTCAGCGATTTTCTGCTCTTGTACGTCTAACACAGCCATAGATTCTGTATTACCACTTTTTACATTGGTTTCCTTTGAAGTTCTGCTTTCTTGTTTGACAGCAACTTGTTCGACTTTATGTTGTTTCTCATTTCCTGTCACAGAAATCTGTAATGTTTGAAGTCCACGTTTCTGTGCGGCTCTTGATGACGTTGTCGTTTCCTTCTCTTCGACATCACTCCTTTCATCCGTTTTTGAAAAGGGTCCTTCTGCAGAATCCCTTATTGATACTGAACTTTCTTGTCTTTTCTCTACACACTTTTTTACTTCCATTGCTGTTTCACGCTTTGTCTTGGACTTTTGTATCATTTGCAACCCTGGATGTTTCATTGTTTCCGCTGATTTCGACATTTCCGATTCATTTCGTATGCCAGTTATGTCTGTAACTTGGTTCGTATTTTTTTGTTTACCATCATCTTCCTTCGGTTGCTGCAAAATTTTTTTGTGCGTTTCTTCAGTTGTTGACTGTGATGTTTGTATTTTTTGCGTCAAGTGATCACCCATAATTTGTGATGATTTCGCTCCACTTGATTTTCGTAAACCTTCTTCTGCTTTATCGTCGGCGACATGTTGACTCACGGTACCGATTCTTTTTTGCTTTGTTGTCTTAAAAATATTCGGTTTTGATTAATCTATTTTCGTATTACTTAGTTTGGTTCTAGTGCTAATCTTAGGATGAGCTAGTAGTGAGTCATACACGTAAAAGTGCGCGCACTACTGCATTAATTGTCCAGGTCTATGTAAGGACCCGTCATTTTCAAGAACTCTGCAGAAATTACGTCATATTTCGACTCTTTTCACAGTTCACGGACAACGCAGATATTTTGTTTACAGGATCCCCAATGTCGTTTACGGCCACCGACACAGTGCATAATGTTCTCACACTACAACAAGACAATGTTCAAATCACTATTGTTGTTCATTTGTTTTAGCAGCAGCTATGCACAAAAAAATTAAAATTATTTCGTAGAAACAAAGCTGTAGCGAGAGTCTGCGTTTTTTTCAGTAGTCTCTACCGAGAAACTCTGTTTTGTACCTACTCCCTTGGAACACTGTCAGGACAAAACTGGCTGTTAGAGTAGATGGTGAATATTGTCATCAGGCCCTGGTTATAGCATCGTTTTTGACACCTTACCTTAAGGGAGCGGGTGGACAATTTTTACAACTATGCGCGCATTATTACGTGGATGACCCATAATTCGGAATTTCATTTTGACTGCCTTCCAGCGAAAAATGTTGCAATGCTGTTAGAGGTCTAAATTTGGGAAGACGAAAACGTCGAAACATTTTGGATATTTATAACGTCTAGCTTTTCACTGTCTTTGGCGCTAAGTTTGCTAGAGATAGCCTGAAAATCAAATTGCCTAACCGTGTGCTGTGTCATTTCTGTAGACTGGTTTTCGCTTGTCTTTATCTTTTGCTGTTGTCCGCCATGAACGGTAGTTGTGGCTAAAATTTGATCGTCGTTGGGCGACTGTTGATATTCCGCGTTATCGAGAGCTGCCTCTGTATCTTTCTTTCTAAATCAAGATATTGAATTCGATGTTGATCGCACAGCAGTCTTTGAAAAAAGAGGCCATGCCCTAACAATTTAAATACCTCTTTGTCAGATAGAAGCACTGTTTTAGATCGGATATTTTTTTATATCCGGAGATCCGGCAATTCTTGCCGGATATTTATACAAATTTCCGGATATACGAAATTAAGTTTTCTGTTTCGGACATCAGAAACTCGATTTTGCGATTTTTTTGGGTTTCCGAACCTCCATTTAATTTTCGTTTCTCAAGCGCTTATTTTTACTTGTTGCACTAAGGGAAGTACCCTGACTTGCAAGCTGATTGCTATGGGCCGTAAAACATGCCATACTAAAAATAGTTTTCTAGTATGCAACTGCTTCAATAGTGCTGGGTATTATTTCAATATATACCTTCACTTTTTGTGATCTTATATGGACTACAGCGGAACCAAAAAGAATTTTCAACAGTTTAAAAATCTATATTTTTCATTTCTATTACTGTGTAAAATCGACGCGCTGAGTTGAATTGCGTAACATTTTGCGTTTACCGACTGGTTTAGCCACCTAATTTACCATTAGTTTCACGACACAAATGTTGGAGGAAACTTTTTCTGTAACAACCAAGCTTTTTGAATAAATTTAGCGCTTTTTCTCTCTCAGGGGTGAGACTGTGGTTTCTTGAACCTTCCGCATTTTGAAAGGACACTAAGCAGGATAGGGTTGTCGCTCACAACACAACACTATGCTGTTCATTGTTTAGGCAGCTAGGATCGCTGATGCAGTGCTTTTGGACTGTTCTGGTAAATGAGAAGAAAGTAGCTTAGCGTTTGGGTTTGAATTCAAACGCTATGAGCTTATGGGTACTGTGTCATTGGAAAGTTTAACGTGACTTTTACAGATTGCCAGATTTGAAAGTTAGCCTTTTAATTAGCATCAAACTCAGTTAGGTTTGGCGTCTTATTAAATCAAGAGCTATCAGAATTTAAAATGACACCCAGTACGTAATCTCGCGACGCGACTTGGTTTATTCATACAAGTAGGTTGACAGGAGCATATTTTTACTACTACTTTGCCTACAAATTTCAGATCTTGTTAACACTGCGTTTATTCCATATGTTCAGCAACTGCTACTAAACATCAAGCTGAAGGTATAAACGGTATCTAGGATTTAAGTTTAAAAGGTAACGACCGAATAAAACAATTAGCGTGTATAATTCAAGTGATTAAATCTGTGATGTAAACACATTCAGGACCTACTTCAGTTTTTTTACTATGCGTCCACAAACTTACTGAGACACTGCACAAGCAATTTGTTTTCCACCTTTTGAAGATGTTCGTACGCCTTTTTCTGGAACTTTCGTACTCGTGTTGCCGCCTTGATGCTCATCAGACTCTTTCAGTCTTCGCTCTTGAACTCGTGTTTTAATAAAATCTTAAAAACGACGTTACAAGCAAAGTTTAAAAATTCAACTTTTTAACATTGTCACACATTGAACCAGAATATTAATTAAAGTGTGTTAAAAGCAACAGCTGAAACCGATGACACCGGATAATTCGGCGGAATACGTTCAGTTTAAGTTAAACAGTTATGATAATTTATTATGTTTTATGGTTTTGTTAGAGTGCTTGTATATATAGAGAAGGTTAATATCGTAACGGCAACAGAATAAACATGCATATAATAAATTTATGTTTATAAATACTACTAGCAAGTTGTACTCCGAGCATGCAAATTTCTTAATTCCATGGTACGTACGTACCCTATAACTAATTCTCAGCCTCATCAGAATATAAGCCACAACCTGCGTGTACTCCTCGTCTCTGCAGTGCTACACCCCAGTTTAAATTCTAATCTTGTGAAGTCAGCTGAAGCGTTGTTTTCCAATATCTTGTAGATTAAAGAAAAAGTAGTATAAAGCTTCTCAAATCATTTAGACGACAATGAACTTTGTTTTATTATGCTATATTAGTTTTTAATTTCGAACGAATTTTATATTGATTGAGGTTTAAGGAAACATTCCAACTTAAAACTGAACAATGCGTCAGAAAAACCATTGTCACCAATTTTCATGCACGTGTAGCGACAATAATTTAGCCAGTGAAAACAAAAAGTTCAGAAACCAGTAGTTTTAACATGCGGATAAAAACTGGTATGACTACAAATGACATGCGCATGCAGTTGCAAACTTTAATCAGGCGAATTGTGAACGACGCGAATCGTAATTTATTCTACGACATGCCAATAAAAGCAATCGCGATGCAGCCAAAACAAAATGTATCATTATGTACATTTTTGCAAACTCTGTTAACACAAAAATTAAAAAAAAAGCTTACAAACACGAACCAAAAACTCAAACCAAAACAATGGAACCAAAAATCTTTCGTCTAAAACATGCAAAACAAGTATACTTTTTCTCGCCAGCAGAGTCAATCGAGCTTCTTGGATTTCTTCCAAATCACTGTGTCGACGTTCTCTTAGACTGATTTGAAATCCTGCTTCGACGTCAGAATCGTAAATAATTTCTTGAGGCAATTCAATAAGCACGCTCGCTGTTTCGTCAGGAATTTTCGTCGAAGTTCGCACACTAGCGCTCGCATGTTGTGGTTCAGATAGTTTTGCAAACTTTGCATCTGTTGACGCAGATGTCAGAGATTGATGCTCAACGCGTAAAGAAACAACTTCAGTGGGCTTATACTTAACATCATCAAGTGTTGTTGCACTGCGTTTTAAATCCTTTATACGCACTTCTGCGGTGACGTCTTCACATTGTAGGCGAATTACCAAATTGAACACGCATTGAGCCGTTTGTATAACTTTAGCGCAGAAATCAGTTGCATGACAGCTCATAGCTGTATTGATTTTAGCATCCATTTTTGTTTCTTCATATGACTGAGGCAATGTCTTAATATGGAATTTCGCAAGCGCTTGTGCTGGTTGTGGAATTCTAAATTCCACCATGAGTGCAAGCTTATCACGTTTTTGGAATTTTCCGCTAACATCAACGTTTTCAATTTTTAGCGGTGCCTTCTCTTTAACTTTCAGCAGCTTTGTGATAGTTGTTGTTTCTGTAAGCGTGTGCGATGTTTTTAGTTCTTGATTTGGTCGATTTAACTTAGCTTCCTTTGCGATTTCTGCTTCAGGAATGCTTGCTTTTGCACTTGATTTAACTTTAGCTGTCTTCTTTTCCGGCACTGAACTCGAACAGGAGTCTTTAGTTGCAGTCATTTTGAATTCAATATTTGTTGTGATGTCTTTGAGAGATGGCTCTTTTGTCTTCTGCTTCAATTGTTCTGTAACAACCGTTTTGGTTTCTGGCACAACTGGTTGTTTCACTTCGGCATTGACGCTTACAAATTGATTTTTACGAACCTGAATGGTAGTGTTGACACTGTTGTTTAATGGCTTTTTAGTATAGTTTTCAGATATCATTACAGTCGGTTCTGAGATGGCAATTTTCACGGTCTCTGTTGTTTTTTTGACGTTTAACTGGCAACTTGACTGAGGTGCCTTTTTGATTGACAAGGTTTGTTCGTACAAACCTGGAGCCTTTTCTATGTCGGCATTTAAATTAACATCTTGAACCGATATCGCTTGTTGATATTCCGTTTCTGTTTCCTTTGGTTTTTTCAATGCAACTATTGCTGATGTTTCAGTGGACGTTTCAGCCACATCTTCCGCCAATGGTATTACAAATTCCCCTGCGGTGTCTTCCACCTGTCGAGGCAATGAAGTTTTACCGCTTGCGTTATCTTGCAGTTCTTCAGTCTTCTTTTCTTTGTGTTTGGCAACATCAGCTTTGGTTTTCGTTTGGTTCTTAGCTTGAATTGTTATTTGATTAGCTGAGCTACTAGAAGCAGCAGTTATAGAGCAGCTAATATCAATTTGCTGTTCGGGAGCAACCGGTTTTGTTTCTTCATCAGATTTCGTTGAGGCCTCTATTGCATATTTTTGAGCTTCCGCTACGCTTATTTTTACAGCGCTGTTGGTGGGTTTAGCGTCCAATGAACATTCAACATCAAGTTGTTTTTCGCCAGCAATTGCGTGTTGCTGATCAGTTACTATTTTCTTTGCGTTTTTTAGTGCAACTAATGCTGATGTTTCGGTTGATGTGTCTGCCACACCTTCCGCCTGTGAAAAAACAAATTCTTCATCAATGTGTTCTGTTTGTTGAGGCAATGAAATTTCAACCTTTTTATCTTCTGGCAGTGTTTCAGCTTTGTTTTCTACTTGTTTGATTATTACCTCAGCTGCTACTTTTGCTCGCCTGCCTGTTTGAATTGCTACTTCATTGCCTGATTTACGAGGTAAGGCAGCTATAGAGCAACTGATATATACTTGTTGTTCAGAAACAAGTGGTTTTGCTCCCATACCAGATTTTATTGAAGCATCTATTGCATATTTTATAACTTCCGCAACATTTATCTGCATGGCGAAGTTGGTTGGTGTAGCTATAAACGCACATTCGACATCAAATTGTTCTCCTGCAAGCATTGCTTGTTGTTGATTTGTTACTACGTCTTTAGGTTTTTTTGGTGAAACCAGTGCTGACGTTTCAGTTGATGTCTCAATCGCATGTTCCTCCAATGGAATAATAAATTCCCCTGCGGTGCCTTCCGTTTGTTGAGTCAATGAAATTTCAGCGACTGTTCCTTCTTGCAATATTTCAGTTTTCTTTTCTTCTAGTTTGATTACACCAGATATGGCCTTCACTTGGTTTTCAGTTTGAATTGTCACTTCATTGGCTAAACTACTATGCGCGGCAGTTATTGAACAACTGATATCAACTTGTTGTTTGGAAGCAAGTGGTTTTGTGGCCGCATCAGATTTCATTGAAGCTTCCGCTGCATATTTTTCGACTTCCGGCACTCTTATTTCTATCGTGAAGTTTGTAGATGCATCACACAGCTCACATTTAACATCAACTTGTTCTTCGCCAACAATTGCTCGTTGTTCATTTGTTGCTATTTCTTTCAGTTTTTTCCGTGTAACCAATGCTGATGTTCCAGTTGATGTCTCTATCACTTCTTCCGCCAATGGAATAACAAATTCCCCTGCGGTGTGTTCTGTCTGTTGAGGAAGTAAAACTTCAGCGGTTGTGTCACCATACATCTCAACAGTCTTCTTCCCTTCTCGATTAGTTACATTAGCTGTTGCATGAGATAGATTCTCAGTGAGAACAACCATTTCTTGACTTTCAGTGCAAGACAACGCACTTATAGAGCAATCCATGTCAACCTGCTCCACAGAAACAACATGTTTCATTGCTGCTTTGATTGAAGCTTCTACTGTATAGTTTTGACCTTGCGACATACTTGCCTCGATAGCTGATTTGCTTGGAGTTCCATGCAAAGCACATTCAACTTTAAATTCATCTATGCCAGCAGTTGGTTTTGAACGATGTTTGATTGAAGCGGTAACTGCATAATTCTTAGTTTCCACAATACTTATCTCTATATCTGAGCAATTGAAAACAGCATTTATTTTACAATCGACGTCAACTTTGTCTTCGCCTGCAACTGTTTTAAGAGTCAGTTTTATTGATGCTTCTATGGCACATTGTCTCGGTTCCACAACGCTTATACCAACGTCTAAACTGTCGCTAGAAGTAACATTTATTGGACAGTCGACAACAATTTGTTCTTCGCATACAGAACTAGTATCAACACATTTGATGGAAGCTTCCATTGCAGATTTTTGAACTTCGACGAGACACGTTTGTTTTGCCGCACTGTTAGGAGTGGCAGTAATTATACAGTCGACATACGCTTGTTTTTCACCTGCAATTGGTTTCAGATCTGGTTTTATTGAAGCGTCTATTGCAGATTTGTTAGCTTCGACAACACTTATCTCTATTGCTGAGCCACTTGAAATGGCATGTATATTACAGTCGACAGCAACTTGTTCTTCGCCTGGAACTGGTTTTAGCATGGGTTTAAATGAAGCATTTGTTGTGGATTTGTTACCTTCGACAACACTAATCTCTATTGCTAAGCTGTTGGAAGTTGCATTCATATCGTAGTCGGCATCAACCTGTGCTTTGTCTGCAACTGGTTTTTGAGCTGATTTTATTGAAGCCTCTATTACGGATTTCTTCGCTTGGACAAAACTCATTTCTACTGCTGAACTGCTGGAAGATGCATTTATATTACAGTTGACATACACTTGTTCTTCGTCTGCAACTGGTTTTAACGTTGGTTTTATTGAAACCCCTATCGCTGATTTTTTAACATCAGCAACATTTATCTCTACAGCTGAGTTGCTTGATGCGCCATAGGCATTGTAGTCGACATCAACTTGTTGTTCGTCTGCAACTGGTTGTTGTACGAGTTTTATCGAAGTTTCTATTGCAGATTTGTTAGTTTCAACGATGCAAATTTCTATCGCTAAACTGCTCGAAGTAGCATTCATTGCGCAGTCAAGCTCATTATTTATTAAATTGGAAGAAGACATACTTGATGCGACCAGCGTTTCACTAACACTAGTTCGCTCACAAATAGGATGGATTCGTTGCACTTGGCCATCAACTGTCTGCTGATTTACAGCACAGTTAATAATTGTATCGCTTGTTAATATCCTACTAGCAGTAACAGTTAAACCCAACTTCATTGACGCATGTGCTGGTGTTGCAATTGTTACTTCCACGTGACCAACATGGCTGTTTGCTTCAATATCGAGTTGCACTTCTGAATTAACAACAGAAATGTGACTTGGAACAACTGCTAGTTCTTGACCGACCACAGTTGAGAAACGCTTCAATTTAGCTATTACATGTTCGACTTGTGAAGGTTTATGAAATTCAACGTCACCAGTGCAAAACGCAACTTGCGGTTTGAGTTGGCTGCGACTTGTTATCGTTGCAATTACTTCTTCAAAACTCGCCGACGCAACTGCGACTAACGTTTCAAGCGGTGCAGTTTTGCGCTCAAAGCTGTACGAACATTCGGCATCCAAAACCGCCGCTTCGTGCAATTTCGCCATTGTTACCGTTTGTTTGCTCTGTAAAAATGCAAATTCAGCAATTACACCTTTCGCATCACAGTATTGTTGTGCTTGTTCGGCTGAAAAACTAACAGAAGTAACTTGTTGGCCTTGTTTGCTTGCAACGAGCTGTACAGTCTCAATCGGTACAACGCCAATTGCTTCTGTTACTTCAGCAATGACTTGAGGTTTCGATACAACTTCAGACACATCGCCTGTCGTGACCGTTTGCTTTTGGAAAGCTTGTGGTACATGAAATTCGACTAATTCTTTTTCGTGTTCGGCAATAATTGCTTTCACCGTTGGTTCTAAGTATGTAAACTGTATATCAACGTATGTCGATATTTCGCTACTAACTTTTGATGTTATTTCCATCTCAGCCGTTTCTGATGAACATAAAAGTGCTTTGAATTCGGTTTCTTTTGCTACTGTTTTATTGCATAGTTCAACTAGACAGGTACAGTATTGTTTGTCAGCCTTTAAAATTCTATCACCATCAATACTTGCCGTTTCAGATTGTGTTATCGCTACGACTGTACTTCTGGTGTTGTCTGCTTCAAAAACATACGCAGTTTCAGCATTTGATACGCTAAATCTGCGAGATATGCTCGCTGAAGCGCTACTTTTATAGCTATCTGGAAGTATGACGTCAGTTTCAGCGTCTGTTGATCGAAAAGATATATCCGTAGACAAGTGTACGTTTTCTATTTCTTTTCCAAGCTGATATGTAGCATGAATTTTTTCTATTGATCCTACACCAATTATGCAATGTGCACTATGTTTAAATGAAGGTTTGCTAAGGGGTGCGGCAATTTCAACATGAGGTTCTGGAGTTAGTGTCCATTTAACAGACGCAGTGGATTCGATCGGAATAATTGCATCATAAGCTAAAGCATTTTTGTCTTGGTTAATACCAGCAGTTACGTGTTCTGAGCTGATAGTTTCAGTCACGATTGCTTCAATTGTAGCTGCTAATTCTTTACTGCATTGCTCAAGTGATACGTCCAACAATCGTACGTCTGCATTCGCAGTATTAGCATTACAGTTCAATAATACACTGCAGTTTGTTTCTGCTGCCGAAACCAAACGTGCGTTGAAATTTGCAAAAGCAAATAACACATCCGCTAGCAATATTTCAAAGCTGGTTACTTGAGTTTTCTGTTGTAAATCAATTGTAAGCATTGTTGTGCTGACGACAACTTTACCAACTACATTTATAAACGCAGAACTTTTCATCTGATCCATTATACTGATATGTTTTTCTTCTGGCAAGACTGTATTTTGAATATTAGCGTTTATAGCAACGTCAGTTGGAATTGCTTCCGAAATAATTATTTCTCGCTCGACAGTTTGTTCTTCTTTCAATTTCGGTATGTCAACAATTGCTGATGCTAAAAATTTGTAAATACAAAAAATTATAGAAATTTTGGCCATTTTGGTAGGACAAATTACATGTACGAGACCGCAGCCAAATTGAAACAATATTCGGCTCAAGCCCTACAAAAGTTGGCGTTATAAATCGTGTAAAATCGTTGCATGTCCCTTTAGAAAATTTTCCACCCTCTAGCAAGGTGAGCTGGCTGCAGACCGAAGTGGGTACAACGTTCGAACACTAAGAAACTGAATTCAGGGCAATGTATGAACAAAAATAACTAAATTGTTGGCGCCGTAAGATTCGATGAAAAATTACTAAAATGCAGTCAAAAATTTCGATTGATTGGTCATCTATTATGATAACTTTTACATAAAATGTCTTAATTTTAGGCTGCTATGCTGTTATATATTTTGAACGGCTGACTTAAGCCCCATTCACACGTGCAAGTTTTTGCAGCGAAAACTCACAACTGCAACGTGCATAAAATACTTGCAGGTGCAAGTATTTTCCAAGGAACATTCCTATTGACCAACTAAACAGCAGGTGAAAGAAATTTAAGCGACTTGCCACAGCGTTCACAGATGTGAATTAAATTAAGTAGCCTAAATTCCAGTGAATAATTTGCAACTGTACGAACTTCAAAGCTACTTTATGATAAAACTTGCGCGTGGAAGTTGCACCGGCAAGTTTTTGCTGCAAAAACTTTCACGTGTAAATAGGGCTTAAGAAGAAACTTCTCAATGTTTTGTTGTTTACAAAAAATTACTCAGGGTTGATATTTTATTTATGGTTGAGTTTTGATTTTTATAATGGTTTGCCATGTAACGATTTTTGGGTGTAAGCAATAAACATTGGTTGCAGTAGACATGTATTGCCAAAACGTAACAAAAGATGAAGATTTACAAACGTAATTGGATGGTTAACAGAAATACAGTATACAAGACTGTGAAAAGATGAAGATTTACAAACGTAATTGGATGGTTAACAGAAATACAGTATACAAGACTGTGAACTTAAAAACAAAAATGTGTTTAGCAAGAAATTTTAATGTTTCATACAAAACTAAATCAAAACGTTTCAAGTATTTCACTATGGGATGGTAACCAAACCAAAAATTATTTGGGGAAACTAAAAATTAGCGTTTTAAAACTATAAATTATTACAAAAGTAAAATTTATGAAAATTTTTAAAAATACCATTCATGTTTCAAGTATCTCAAAAGAATGTATAAAACGCGTAAACTGCACCAAAGTTTACAGTTTTCTGATACAATCTCGCTTTTTAGCCGTATGTGCTTCTATTACATTATTATGCGTCTACAAATCTCCAATGGAGATCAATAAAATTGTACTCTGCTACAAGAATAGTGGGTATCTGTAGTAATAATGATCACTTATCGCTGCAGCTTAAGCGGTAATAAAATTTATTTAAATTTCGTAAGTTGGTAGAAAATAACGAAATGGTTTCACGAAACGTTTCAAACAATACGGTTAATGTTTTTAGGAACTCATTTTTGCAACGCTTAGGCTTAGGCTGAGTCTTAGGAACACGCTTAATCTACCGTTACGCCCCTTAAAGTAACATTGGCCCAATACGGTTAATGTGTTTTAAGTATCTCACAAAAAATAAAATTATAAACATACAAATAAAATAAAAATAAAATAATTTTTTTCTGCCAAAATTTTCTTTTTTGGCCGTTCTCTCAATATGTTAGGTGATCAGCAATGCAATATTTTTAGCTAAGATTCCTAAAATTTAATACTGCTATAAGTGACAATGGTATCAGTAGTAAAAGCGATGTACAGTACTTGCATGTCGATAGACTGAGTTTTTTTCATTTGTTTTGTAAACACATTGCTTATCCAGTAACGTAACTGCGGAGATTTAATAAAATTTTGACATTTATAAAACTCATGCATTTTGTAAAATCGGTCGGCCTCGACTAACCTTTAACTGTGGAAATTTTCGCCATGCACTGTTCAAACGAAGAATCTATGAGTTGTGCATTTGCGCTCGCAGTGTCATCGGAACTGTCCAAAACAACGCTACAGCTTTCTTCTGCGGCAGAAACACTTAAAGCCTTAAAATTAAGACCGGTAAACGCTTCATCCGCAAGCAATATTTCGAATCCCATTAATTGCGTTTTTAGCTGCAAATGAACGTCCATCGCAGTCGAACTTGCAACAATGGTTCCAGTGACGTAAACAAACGCTGAACTTTTCAAAAATTCTTCAATGATAATTTGAGTTTTTTCCGGTAAACGGTCACGAATATTATCAAACGCCGCGGTGACTGACATGCTTGTTTCAGTGAGTTGTTGTTCACTTTCAATGTCTGCCACTTGATCGACAATTGTGTCTGAGATTTAAACTCAAAACTCGTGGAGAAAATTCGCAATGTGGGTGTATCACAGTATTTATAAACACGCTTAAATTGCGGTCATATTTTCCACTGAAATTTAAACGTAGAAACAGGGCAGAACAAAAAAGCAAAACAGAGTTCGAAGCTTCTTTGTGCGATTTCTTGTAAAATCACAGTATCTTTCAATATACTTACACGCTAAACACTTTTGTTAACGAGATCAAACTTGTGTCCTAATTTACCCTTGTGTTACGGCCCAGCAATGTTACATAAAATTTAAGGTCCGTTTTTGTTCTCTATCTTGTCCTCTGAACCTAACCGTAAGCCTAAGCGTCAGACGATCGGTCTTTAAGTCCCCGATGACTCCTAGTGAGCAGGCCCCCATAAATATCATAAACCAAATTTACAATGAACGATTTTATTTTGACGCTTACCTTCGACATAAAGCTGCGACACAGGATAACGTTCACCTCGGACAGCAATTGAATACAGAGCAGAGTCGGAAATTACGGCATTTTGGATCGTTAAATTATGTCTGCCAGGTTCGTTATGAATTTCAAATCGGTCGCTGGTTAGCAACGGTTGATCATCTTTGAACCATTGTACTTCATCTTCACGAATTTCGTCGCTAGTTTCACACGTCAACGTTGCAGTTGAGCCGACAGGAATTCGAGTTTCACCGGCGGTAGAGAAGTCTTCGAGTTCTCGTTCGAAAACAAGGATTTATTAATTTCAGCATGTAAATAAAAATTCGGGTATAACCAAGGTTCTAACTACCCTGCTAATAGGCAAAAATTTCCAAAAGGGTGGGTTTGTTTCCTAAATTCTTCAACACCGGACTACGTCCAGTATAATATAAGTAGCAGATCTATTCTTTTTTGAAACAATAAAAGACATTCGAAAGCTCGGCTTACGGTAAGTTAAATCAATAATGTCGATCCAGTCGCTCCTAGAATGTTAAATCCTCGAAGGCATGTGTCAAGATAGTCCGATCGTGTTGCGTGTACAGGTTGACCTCATACAAAAGTTTTAATTCCTTCGTTCTCTAGGATTCAGTAGAATTTATTCCAAGTCATTTATAAACATACCTTTTCTCGATTGTTCAAAAATCTCAATGGTGGTATCTCGTTGTTTCCTCATATATACACGCTCATGCCGCTTACCTTCAACAATTAAATTAGCGACCACTTGTCGATGACCATCAGATTCAACTGCGTATTGTGCGGTTTCGTAAGGCGTCACATCGCTGATAATTAAACTGTGTTGCGTTCCTTCTTGTATCGTTTGAAATTTCACTGAGTCAAATTGATCAATTGAAATATCGTTTTTATACCATTCAACAACGTCGTCTTTAGACAATTCACACGTGATAGTTGCTGTAGAGCCTTCGAGAACGCGATATTCTTGTAGCGGTTGCTCTGTGTCGGGTGCCGGTATAAGTTCTGAAAGTTTTTAAGAAAACAGGCGCATGAACCAATGGTTCTAACTGAAAGAGGTCTGGGCAGCCAGTAGTTACGGGAAAGGTTGAGTTTTAAAGGATTTGGCCGGCGAAGCGAACAACAATGGCACAATTTTAAAATTAAAGGGTCACAATGAAAAATATGTATTTTGTTTAGATCGCTAGATCATGAATATTCGGCCTTTATGGTGTGTGTAATATTAGCTCTCTCTTTGCTACAGGAACAAAACGTCACAAAACGTTTCATGGTCCATCCAGTATTGGCGCCTGAGACCCGAAAATACCATGGCTACACGCCTAGAAAACAATAAGTAAAAATCGCTCATCTTGACAAAGATCCCAGTCTCATGAAATCTATTGTTTAAGCTGTCGAGATTTGGATGGCTTTTAAGTTTTTAATTTTTGCAGATTTTTCGAACATATTATTCTCATGTTATGGTTTTTCGGCGATGGGCCCCTATATCAGCTCTGAAAGTTTTCCGCCAAAGTAATAAACAGCAAATTTAAATTACTTTGTGGGTTCAAAATTTTGTACGAATGCTACTTTTAATTCAAAGTATGTCCATTAGCCAAAACCTTGCAAAAAGGACAGTGAAGTTTCTATTAAATTTATAACTATTTTTTAATAGTTAACGGATATAGTTCAAATTTGTATCAAAAAGTTTCACGAAAACACTGCTTACCTTCAACAATAAGGTACGCAACTGAATGACGTTGATCACCGACTTGAACTGAGAATATTGCTGTGTCGTTTAAACTGACATTGTGAATGACCAGGGAGTGTGTATCGTGTTGCTTCACAATCTAAACAAATCGCAACAATTATAATGATACTAAGTAGGCTTCAACATAAGCCCACACCCCGCGTTGCGAACGCAAACTGTGATTTGTCTAATTTAAAGAAGTAATCACTCATAGTTCTATAGAGGGTGAGAGCACAACATTTTGCGATTGTAGAATTCGTAAAGTTGGCGAGTACTGAATCGTTTCGTGACGCAAAGCATTATTCACGCAACTGGCCGCTAATAGCCAACTGATATTCTTAGCTCTGCGTCACCGAAGGCACTTCTTGCAGCAGTTAAAATTATATCAGAATTGTGATGACGGATGTTTCTTAAACTCGAATCGAGTTCGCTGCAATTTGTTGCTCAGTTATGCAATCTCATCACCATAGCTACAAAAAAGGTTTTTATTGGGTTGTGAAAAATTTCTTTCAATTTCAGAACAGCGCCATATGATTTTATTATAAATCCATGTTTGAACGTTGAAAAACCGTATACGTGGCCAAATAAAGGTACTAAAAACTTTGAATACTAATTTGTTCCAGTTTCTAACTTCAAATTTTCCATCGATGCTGGTAATTTGATCTGAACCTTTATACCATACGACATCATGCATTGACTCGGACAGTTCACAACTAATCGTTGCGGTTGAACCTTCTACGACGTAGTACTTTTCAATGTCTGAAATACAAAATTTGACCAAAATCCTGTACTGGTTTAGACCATCGGAAGAATAGCGAATAAAAATAGAGGACAGTTTGAGAATCATTATACATTTTGATATTTTAATGGGTACGGAACCGTCGGCGTCGTCTGTCGCCGAGTGGTATAGTACGCGAACTGTCGTACGGATTTGGACGGAACCGTAAATAAGTCAATTTGTATAAAATTATGACGTCCAACAGCGTCAAGTAGAACGCGACTCCAGCTCTCTTACTGTCGTGGCTTACAACAATTTATGGTCATAATTTACAAAATTTATGTTCTAACATTTTCTTAACGTCGCATATCCAAGCTACGAACTTAATAGCTTTATTGGCTGGCTGTATTCACGATGGTTTTTAGAGCGCACAGGTTTAAGCCTATCAAACATCGACTTTTTATTATAGGTTATGTTTCAACTTGTATTGTGAGTCAGACAATCTCATAATTCGAATTCAGCTGAAAATTTACTTTATAACAGACTGTAATAATGCATTTTTGAGGACCCAAAAATCAGGTATGCCACAATGTACCGATTACTGAACACAGGGGTGTGGCCATATTGGCAATGGGAATACGGTCAATCCAAAACCTTGAACATATATTCCTGGTAACAACTGGATGCTAACTGAGGCAAATAGACTGTAAAAAATAACCGTATATTTAACTAATCCAGGTGGTCATTCCCAAATCGAAATCCTGTCTACGCCCCTAAATGAATTGGTATCGTGTAAACCACAACGCAGACATAGTAAATGTCAAGTTAGTTTTGCTGTTGCGTGATAGTAAACTACAAACGATTAACAAATCAATATGCATACCTTCAGATATTCCCGTATGTTGATCTTCAACCGAAACCAATTCGGCGGCTTCGTCAACAACACTTTCTTTGACGTCCGTCACTATTTTTGCCGCTGGAATTCGCATGTCGCCAGTAACACTTTCTTCTGCCGCCAACATCAAATGACACTTCGCCCGGTCTTGTTCTGAGTCTTTTAAGATTTCAACCTCCACAAAAGTTGAGCTGGAAACCTTACGCAACAGCTCAATGTCGATATTGAGCTGTGACAGAGGCGACTCAATCATCAAAACTTCAGCGAGCAAGCCGTCGAGCGGTTTATTTAACTCTACAATTGCAGAACATTCGTTAGCAGAAAGTTTCTTTAGTGTAAATTCTTCTACTTCAGTTGCCATAACACCAATGCTTGCTTCTGTGTTTGCGGCAATTGCTGGACCGCTTAACATCATTTCAGCCATAATCTGCTCGGAATAATCTTTAATACGGCCAA
The DNA here is from genome assembly GCA_030248215.1 of Enoplolaimus lenunculus. NCBI lineage: Eukaryota > Metazoa > Nematoda > Enoplea > Enoplida > Thoracostomopsidae > Enoplolaimus > Enoplolaimus lenunculus. The sequence continues at coordinate 214,457 of JASANG010001630.1, read as the reverse complement.
TACTCATAGCAGTTGAGGTATAAGGGTAATAAGCAATGTTGCATTCAACATCGTTTACTGCGGCGCGATTCAACAATTCAACTTGAGTTGTTTCAAATTGTTGTTGTTCCTCTGCGATTTCAACGAGCGCTTGTTGTACTTCGCTCACACTGACAACCGCTTCGTCAAAATTGGACTGTTCGAAATGTTGTAGGACAACGTCTATTGTTTCAATCACCAAAGGCAGCTCTGATGGTGAAAAGGTCACTTGATCTGCCACAGTTATCTCGAATGTTTTAGTCGCACATTCAGAAGTTTCTCTGTTTCGAAAACTGATTTCCGCTTGGCTCTCGACTGTAACTTGCCGGCGAGGCTTTGCTATTCTGGCGTTCGATCGTTCAATCTTGCAATCTGTTACCATACATTGAATAGTTTCGCTCGCTTCGAAGCCAACACATTCGATATCAATAACACAAGCCGAAATAGTAGTCCCACTAATTGTTGCGGTGACATTCGAATTTTCGCTAAAACTAACGGCATGCTCCAATTGTACAACTTCTTGTTTGTTACAAAAGTTGTACTCAGCATCAGTGATGGATTCTTCAAAAAACATTTCTTTAACAACGCTTACTTGAACGGTGATTGCTTTAAGCTCAGTCAGTATATACTCTACGCCACATACAAGTGGTTCACGATGTAAGCTTACAATCACACTAATATCACGTTCTTGCTTCACGTCAATAGCTGTTAATTTGTCAGTCTGAACGCTATCTGCCTCGAAATGTCCAATTTTTGCCTCAATGTACTCGCAGTCAGGTTTTCGTTCGCAATCAATATTCACAGACACGGTCTTTTCCGACACCGGAATAGGACGGACGGTTTGTGATTGAGAGCTGAATGGCATATGACCGATAACGGCATCAAGACCAACGCGCTCGTACGATTTGTCTAGCTGAACGTCAATTGTTATAGCTTCTGCGGTTGCTTCGCTAACCACTGCACTGACTTGCAGTTTTAATTGGTACCCGATAATCGCTTCTGCATGCTCAGATTTTGTTGCTAAATTATCTTCGAACGCAATTTGTTGAATAATGTCTTCTGTATGATATGAAGTTTCGAATAATGCGCTAGCTAGCTCAAATATTGCCAAGTGTGCAGTGATGTATTCGTTTACGCTGTGTAAATGTATTTCAGCTTCCAACTGGCAGTCTTCTGTATAGAATAGTTGGAATTTTGCTTCACTACAAGCATAAGAGTTCTCCGTCAGTTGAGTTTCAACATTCAAATGAGTTTGCAGTTTGTGTAATTCTATTGCTGATTCCGTGCCTTCTATTGATTGCATATATTTTTGTACACGTTCTGTTTCTTGCACAGTTTCAACTATCATTTGCTTAATCGATTGCACTAGTTTATACGATGTAGTAACACTAAAAACTACCTCAGCTGTTTCATCCATAGCTGGAAAATTTAAACTAGACGACTGTGAGACTGAAATATGCCGCAAAGCTAACACGCTTTGTTCCACAATTTCTTCACAGACTGTAGCGCTAGATTCGGCAATAATTTCGCTCGCTTGTACCAACACCTCCATATGCAACTCTTCAAAGCTCATTTCATTGTAAATTTGTCGTTCCACTGATACTTTCGATGTTACAACGCGTTGTTTGTCATCTGTAATGATTTGCGTAATTTCTCTCCCTGTAGTTTGGCTAACATCCAGCCAAGTTTGCTTAGTTGCCAGCAAAATTGACATTTGAGCACTTGTGCTAGGTGCAAAGCTTAGTATAGCTTCAGTTGCACCAGATTCAGAATGTAGACTCAGATGAGTTTCTATGCATATAGATTGGTCTTCGGTAACCTCAACTATAGATAGTTGGCACGATACCCTGTCCGATCCATAAACATTCGTTGCAATACAATGCAATATTCCTGCATGTACTGCCCCAGCTTGTTGTATAATCAATACACAGACTCCGTCTTCGAAAATTTGTTCTACATCTGGTATTTGAGAAACGTCTTCGTTGTTTAAAGTCCAAACAATTTGTGGAACCGGATATCCTTTGACTGTTGTTTTTAGCTTTACCACACAGTTTATTTGAACACTCTTATCAGCGAGTTCAGTCAAAAATTTTGGTGCCTCAAACACTGTCTCCTCTTGAGCGGTGAGTGACGCCATGTTTATATCTCCCGAATACACCAGAACTTCACAACTTTGTGCCTCGGCAGCATTTTCAACGATAAGTCTTTGAGAAGTTGACAAATCTGACGTAATCACTTCTTCATAATCACTCAGTTGGTGTTCAACTTTAATTAGTGTCGGCCCTGTACCGCAAACATTAACGTCTAAATCATACTGTTCCACGTATTTTACGATATTTAATTTTAGCTCGATGTCGTTGACGTTCAATGCAACGCAAAATTCACTTGACTCAACTGTTATAATTGCGATTTCAAGTTGTTCCATTATTTTGTCATATTCTACTTGAATTTCAGTTACTTCGTGGCTAAGTTCAATTGCGGTGTAAATGGAAACTGCCAACTGTAAAATATCGGCAATAATTGCTGTTGTTTCTGCAAAGTTGTCCGCGGCATGCAACGAAATATTGCTCACAAACTCGAGTTTAGAATATTCGCTTGCTTTAAAGTGAGTAACAGAGCTCGCTAGAGAGAGTAAAGATTCAGAAATGTGTTCTTTTATGAAGACTTGGTCGGTAACTTCAGCGTAACTGTCGACCGGCAGATCCACCGTATTGTACCATCCAACAGTCTCATCACTGATCTCTCCATATTTGAGTTTTTCATAACTTTCATGTCTATCAATTGTTTTGGTTATCAAAATATCCTGGCAAATCAAAATTTCAACTGAGATATTTTCTCGCTGTTGTGGCAAGTTGAGTTCAACGTGGAAATCCATTTCTTCGTGCTCCACGATGTCGGTGATTTCGGATGCCAAAGGGTGAAAACGGCTTTCTTGCGATTGAAAGCTACTCCATGATATTCCTGAAATTTCACGTTTCATTTTATTGTAAAATTTTCATTTCTAGAATGTGACATTTTTTACATTAAGTTTCATAAACTTTTTTTGTTAGAACCAGAAACCCTACTTCATTAGGATATATTCAACGTTTGCTGATTTATTAATATATATTTCAGTATATTCGCCAGAATCTTAGAGTACTAAAACATGTAGTAACTAATAATTTTTTGTGAAAAACCCAACAAATAATAAACCGTTGATTTCCTGTGGACAAAGATGAAGGAAAGGATACCAATAAAGGCAGAACAGTCTTGTGATTTCTGTTATGTTTATAAAAATGCTGTCACCATTTCGTATTAAGTGTTTCGGCAATATCCGTGAAACCTTCTTTATTGCCAGACAGACATTAAAAGTACCTTCCAACGTCAGAAACACGGTTGTTGATGCTGATCCGTATTTGTTTCGAGCGACACAAGCGTATTCGGCTTGGTCTTCAATCGTGGCGTTCAAAATTGTCAACATACATATGCCGTCTTCGTAAACCATGTGATACTTCCTGGTAAAAATTTGCAATGAATAGTATAAAGCGCTTATTTTGGTTTGCACCACATGCTGCAAAACAAGCAAAACTAAGAATTATGTGGATAACTAAAATCTTTAGAATATATGCTATAACAAATTAGGTTTTATTCTGAGCTAGCATATCTTCACATTTCTGCTATGTGTGAAATCAATTCTAATTTGACAAATTCTCAAGACGATTGGAAATTAGTTCTTATGGCATCACAAACTTTGCTGCTGTTCGGGAAGGAAAATTTCCTCAAGGAATTTTTCGAAAAACCTACCTGTAACGCAATTTCGAAAACAAATCCTGACAACAAATTAAATATTAACCCACGTACGTTTCAGCGTCAAAAATTTCTTCGCCGTTGATAAACCAAGCGATCTCTGGTATAGGAAACCCTGACACGATCGCTTTTAGTTTGACTGCGCTTTGATCACCAAAATACACCGGTTGCAGCTGTTGCTCGAACTTTGGCCGATTTCCTGATATTTCCGACAGCTCAGATACTTCTGAAATGTCTTCTGTTACAGATCTTGGAGTTATGCTCGTTTGGTTGGTATCTATTTTCACATCTGGTCGTAGGGTCGCAATAACTGCCTGACTCATTGCTTCTAAAAGACATGCTTGTGTGCTGTTGATGTCTTCAACTCGTAAAAAGGGGGCATCTACTACGAATCCGGCTGTTTCCTCAGACGGCAATTTGTAGCCGGTACTCAACCATTGAGATGCGGTTACAAATTGCTCGTGTCCAATTATACACGTTGATGTTTGCGTTTGCGGCTTGCAATCGCAAACAACTTCAACTTCGGAAACAGCCGCTTCGACTAAAAAAGACTGATGATGTGTGTGTTGAGCAGATTTAACTGAACTTTTCATATCTATTGAAGTGTCACATTGTTTCTGTAACAAATCAAACTCATGATCTGTAAAACGATGGTCTGAATTAATACTTCTCAACGTAGCGTTGTCCAGTAAATTAATGTCTTTCTCAGCGCGATAGCTTAAATCCGAGCTATACGGCAACAGATTGCGATGGTCTGTGGTGTACTCAGTTTTTGCAACACTAACACTAGTGTTACCTTCATGAGTATCATCGCGCACCATATCATGTTGTTGAACAGTTAAAAAATCTTCGTGTGTCAAAGTGCATTGAAGATGTTCAATCACTGGTGCAAGCTTGATATTAATTTCTTGCACGGAAGCTTCACAGAATTTGATTGGTTCTTCATCCATAAGTCTGCTAGATTGTCTTTGTTGTGAAAGAGCACTAAATTCGGTTATCTCACCTTTCTGTATAAATTCTCCAGACTCGGCAGCTGTTGGTAGCGTTTCAAACAGTAAATCGTGTTGGTGAACGACCAAAAATTGTTCTTCAGTTAGCACACAGCTAAGATGCTCTATAATTGGTGCAAGTCGAATTTCAATTTGTTGTACGGAAACGTCAGAAAGAAACACATGTTTTTGTTCAAGTGTTTTTGTAGTTTCCGTAATGTCTTTCATCGTTTCTAAGTTATGTATTTGTTCTGAAGTCGTTGTTTCCAACTGGGCTGCAGCTTTCGGCAACTCAGTGTACAACAACTCATGCTGTTGTGCTGTCATAAACTCTTCATGAGTTATTGAGCATTGTAAATGTTCTATTTTAGGTGCTTGCTTGATTTCAATCTCAAGCATAGCAATTTCTGACATTAAACTTGTCGGTTCGGTTGTTGTTACTATTGTTTTTTCGCTAACACTGCGGTCTGCTTTTATTGTTTGAGATTCTTCTACAGTAGTAATTTCTGCAACTGGTTCACCTTGTGGCACACTTGTGTAAATTAAATCGTGAGCTTGGACAACTAAAAATTGTTCATGTGTAAAAACACACTGTAAATGTTCTATTTGAGGAGCGAATTTAATTTCAATCAACTGACTAATGACTTCTGCAAGTGTTGCCGCGGTTTGATGTGACGTTTTTGCAAATTCTTGTGTTTCACGAGCAACTTCCAAAACTTGCGATTGTCCGACCAGTACAGTTTCTGACGAAACTGAACCTTTTGGTACGTCTTCATACGTTAAATCAACTTGTTCAACGACTAAAAATTCTTCATGGCCAAGCAAACATTGTAAATGTTCAATTTTCGGTGCTTGATTTATAATAACTTGATGTATTTGTACTTCGGACGACACAATAGCGGCTTCGGTGAATATTTCCGTCGCTTCGGTGCTCGCTTGTTCCGCGGAAAATGTGCCTGCCATTTCTTGAATAGATTTTTCTGTTACCGTTTTTGCGTGCGAAATTTCGTCGTAAACTAAATCAAGCTGTTGTACAACCAAAAATTGTTCATGAGTTAAGATACACTGTAAATGTTCTATTTTTGGTGCGAGGTTAATTTCAACTGTATGGACACAGACTTCGGCAAGAAATACTTGTTCTGTTTCCGAGATACGTGTGGTGTCCAATTGTTTTTGACCGACTTCCAGTACGTGGGCGCTGTCGACAGTTGTTGTTTCAGTAGTTGTTTGAGCTTCGGGTATTTTAGCATACATCAGATCATGCTGTTTAACTACAACGAACTCTTCGTGTGTTAAAACACACTGTAAGTGTTCAATTTGTGGCGCAAGCTGTATTTCGACTCGTTCTGTGCTTACTTCTGATAGTATGAGCGCGGTTTGTTCTAAAACTTTAGTGAATTGCTGTGTATCTTGATTGACGTCCAATTTTTCCGATAACTCGACAGTTATTTGTTCAAATGCCGACAATGGTTGCGGAACCGATTCGTACAGTAGATCTTGTTGTTGGACGACAAGGAATTCTTCATGAGTCAATATACACTGTAGATGTTCGATTTTTGGTGCAAGTATAATGTTAACTTGTTGTATGTTTACTTCAGACAAAACAGTTTCAGCTTGTTCGTAAATTTTTGTAGTTTCGCTAGAATCTTGCGCTATATCCAGTTGTCGTGATGATTCTACAACCGTAACGTCCATTTTGACTCCAGCTTGAGATAAATTTTCGTACAACAACTCTTTGAGTTGAACTTCAAAAAATTCCTCGTGTGTTAGTAAGCATTGCAAGTGCTCAATTTTAGGAGCTTGTTGAATGTCTAGCTGGGTCACCCTCACTTCTGACAAAATCAATTTCGCTTCTTGTAAAGTTTTTGTAGTTTCAGTCGATTTTTGTTCGGTTTCTAATATTTGCGTTCCTTCAATAGTTGTCGTTTCAGTAACTGTTTCCGCTTGAGGTACACCAGCGTATAGTAGTTCTGTTTGTTTTGCAATCATAAATTCTTCATGCGTCAATATACACTGCAAATGCTCTATTCGTGGAGCAAACTTAAATTCGATATGCTCAACGTAAACTTCAGAAAGTGCAATTGCTGGTTGTTCTGAAACGAATGTTGTTTCTGTAATTTGTTGTACCTTTTGCAATTCTGCTGCGTGTTCAGTAGAAACTATTTCTGACTCCAACGTAGCTGCTGGTATTGCTTCGTACAACAGATCATGCTGTGCAACGACCATAAACTCTTCGTGAGTCAAGATACACTGTAAATGTTCGACTTTTGGTGCTAGAATAATATCAATTTGCTGTACGTTGACTTCCGACAAAAATACTTTTGCTTCTTCCGTAGTGTGAGCGAATTCTGTTTCCGTCCGTACAACATCTACGTACCCTGTTGATTCAATGATTGTTGTATCTGTCTTTACGGTTGCTTGTGGTACGTTTTCATACAACAGTTCACTTAAATTGACAACCAAAAATTCTTCATGGGTTAACAAACACTGTAAATGCTCAACTTTTGGTGCTTTTTGAATTTCTACCGATTCAATGCATACTTGTGCCAGGACGACTGAATCTTGTTCTGACATACGTGTTGATTCTGTTACCGTTCTTTCGCTTTCCATAATTGCAGTTTGTTCGGCAGTAGTGGTATCAACTATTGTTGTTGCTTGCGGCATTGTGCTATACAGTAAGTCTTGTTGTTGAATGACAACAAATTCTTCATTGGTCAGTATACATTGAAGATGTTCAAGTTGAGGAGCCAATTGAAATTCGACATGCTTAATTTCAACTTGAGCAAGAGTTACTGCAGCGTGTTCTAACAATGTTGTCGATTCTGTAACCGCTTGTTTGATTTTTATTTGCTGTGATTCTTCGGTCGATGTTTCTTCTAATTTCATGACAGCTTGTGGCATTTCGCGATACACTAGCTCCTTCTGTTCCACTACCATAAATTCTTCGTGAGTCAATATACATTGGAGATGTTCAATTTGAGGAGCGAATTTAAACTCGATGAGTTTAATTTCAACTTGAGCAAATGTTACTGCAGCCTGTTCTGTGATGGTCGTTGATTCTTTCATAGCTTGATGCATTTTAACTTCTTCAGATTGCTCCACAGAAGTCTCTTCTAACGTCACAAAAGCTTGTGGCATTTCACAATATAGCAGGTCTTTTTGTTCAACCACCATAAATTCTTCGTGCGTTAATAAACATTCCAAGTGTTCTATTTTGGGTGCTAACCGAATATCAACGTCTTGTACAGTAATTTCAGACATTACAATAATTGCTTGTTCGGTGATACGTGGCGTTTCTGTCGCCGATTGTTCAATTTTTATCGATTCAGTTGCTTCCACAGAACTTACCTCAGTTACAGTTGTCGCTTGCGGTACGTCCTGGTACGTCAAGTCGTACTGTTGTACTACAACAAATTCTTCGTGCATCAGTAAACATTGCAGATGCTCTATTTTGGGCGCTCGTCTAATTTCAATTTGATGAACGCTAATTTCGTCAAAAATAAACGTTTGTTCTTGTAGCGTTTTAGTTGTTTCGGTCTTTTTCTCTTCGACATCAAAAATTTCAGTTCCTTCACTGACTACTGTCTCGGAGGAAGTTTTGGCTTGTGGAATTTTTGTATATAACAATTCGTTTTGATTAATCACAGCAAACTCTTCGTACGTCAATATACACTGCAGGTGTTCTATTTTTGGTGCTAACTGAAATTCAATGTGCTCCACAATCGCTTCTGACAGTACAACTGCTGTCTGAGTCGATTGTTTTGTCGTCTGTTCAGTTTCTTTTGCAATTTCAAATTTTGCCAATTCTTCGCCTGGGGTGGTGTCAACGTTTATTTCCGCTTCAGGCATCGTAGAGTACAGCAACTCCTGCTGTTCAACGGTCATAAATTCTTCATGTGTCAGTAAACATTGTAAATGCTCGATCTGTGGGGCTATTTTGATTTCAATTTGTTGCATTCGAATTTCAGCCAGTGTAACTGCGGTTTCTCGTTCTATGTAAGCAGTATCAACCGGATATTGTTCAATTTGCATGAGTTCAGTACTTTCAAACGTTTTCAGTTCAGTTTCACTTTTGGCTTCAGGAATCGCTTTGTAAGCGAGTTCTGATTGATGAACAACAACAAATTCTTCGTGGGTCAAAATACACTGAATGTGCTCTAGTTTTGGTGCGATCATTATATTAACGTCTTGAACGCTTACTTCCGATAATATAACTGTTTCTTCTTTCAGTGCGGTTAGAACCTGTTTGTTTGCTTTACTTATTTCCATAGTTTGCGTTGATTCAACAGTTGTTACGTCTGTTTTTTCGTCCGCTTCGGGTATGCGTTCGTATAACAGTTCACGATTTTGAACTAACATGAATTCTTCGTGTACCAAAATGCATTGCAAATGTTCAATTTTTGGTGCTAAGTTTACTTTAATTTGTTGAATGATACAATCCGATAAAATGGTTTGGGATTCAACCAGTATTGTTGGTGTTTCAGTGGAAAATTGTTCCGTCTGCAGGCTTTCAGTTACTTTTGCGTTAATTTTATCCACTGACATATCAGCGTGAGGTAAACGCTCGTAGAGCAATTCATGACTTTCTACGACCATGAAGTCTTCATTTGTTAGTATGCATTGCAAATGTTCTATCCGAGGTGCTAATTTTAGCTCAACTTCTTGCACGGACACTTCAACAAGAGTTAGCGCTTGTTGTTCGTGATGCTGTAGTTGGTATTTTTCGTCAAAATCAATATCAAATTGTCCAGTAGATTCCAAAATCATTTGCTGTACAGATGTCGTTGACTGCGGCAACGCTTCGTAGAGCAATTCATGTTGTGATACGACAACATATTCTTCACGGACCAACACACATTCTTGTGTCTCGATTCGAGGTGCAAGTTTTAACTCTACATTGGTGATTTTTATATCGCAAAGCAAAGTTGTTGCCTGCTGTCCAATGATAGTTTTCTCACGCTTACCTTCTTCTACTGCCAAATTACGCGTTTCTTCGCTTAACACTTGTTCAACGATTGTAGTCGCTGCTGGCATTTCAACGTACACCAACTCCGACTGTTCGATTGACATAAATTCTTCGTGAACGAGTAGACAAAGTAGCGTTTCAATCTGTGGCGCTTGACGAATCTCCACTTGTTGTGTCATAACTTTCATCAACGACACAGCGACCTGGCTAGAAATTTCAGTACGTTCTTCATTTCTTCGTTGAATTTCTAACATTCCTGCTGTTTCTGGTCTCGTCACAATGTTCTGCTCTTCACCTGTAGGCAGCTCAGCGTAAAACATTTCCCGTTGATCAATAATAACAAAATCTTCATGGATTAAAACACATTGTAAATGCTCCAGTTGTGGTGCACGCTGGATTTGAACTTGTTGAATTGCTAATTCTCCTCGCAAAGTTGCGGTTTCTGTGCTAAATCGTGTCGATTGTGACTGATCAAGTTTAATATTAAGCTTTTCAACTTCATGCGCCGTTATCGTATCGCTACTCAACTGGGCAGTTGGCAAAAATTTATATACCAATTCACGTTGATTCAATGTCATAAATTCTTCGCAAATCAGGCTGCATTGTAGATTTTCAATACGAGGCGCTAGTTGAATTTCGATTGTTGATGTGGCTACTTCGTAGAGTAAAATTGCTTTCTGTATATCGACAGATGTTGTATCCGTATCCGGTGTCTGAACAATGAATGATCGTGTATCTTCAACCGTTGTTTGTGCGATATCCGTTTGAGCTGTTGGCAGTTGTTTGTAAACAAGTTCATCGCTTCTGACAACAAAAAACTCTTCGTGAGTCAGCACACATTGTAGATGCTCTACGCGTGGTGCTTTACGCACTAAAACTTCATGAACTAACGCTTCGAATAACGTAAGACGAGGTTCAGTGGCGGCTGTTGCTGATAGCTGTGGCAGTATTTCTTGCTGAAATGTACCCGTATCGTGGCCAGTTATCGATACAGTTTTAGTTTCGGCTTCTGGTAGCGAACGATAAAGCAATTCAGCTTGTTCTATAACTAAAAACTCTTCATGGGTCAGTGTACACAGTAAATGCTCAGTTCGTGGCGCTAGTTTAATTTCAACTTCCCGGACAAACACTTCAGAAAGCGTTGACGTTACTTGTTTTGAAATGCTCGCTGTATTCGATGTATAGCTCAACTTGTCAAGCGTTGCTGTATTTTCTACTGGAACTTGATCTTGGCCAGTTGCTGCTTGTGGCATCTGTTCAGGTACGTAAAGCATTTCGTCTGTTTTGAACAACGCAAATTCTTCGTGAATCAGCGTCGTTGACATTCGTTCAATCCTGGGCGCTATCCGAACGTCTACGCTACCGATTTGAATTCCGGTACTTAGCGAAACTGTCGGTTCCGCGAGAACGTTCAGTGTTTCTTTGCTGTCTTCCGTCACGCTAAACGTGTCCATTTTCTCGTCGCTCACGTACATTTCGCTAATTTCACTTGAGCGAAATTCGACCAAAACTAAACTTTCTTGACTGATAACGAGAAATTCTTCGTGGATAAGGGTGCAGTCCAAATGTTGCAGCTGTGGTGCAATAGAAATGTCAACATTTGACGCAGTAACTGCGTACAACGGTGCTGCAATATGTTCTATAGTTTTTGCAGTCGTTGGTTGTAAGGGTACATACGGCATAGGTTGGGTAAGTTCCGGTCGTATATCTGTGAAACCTTGCAGCCCAGCTTGAAATACGTTTCTCTCTATTCTCCGCTCACGGGCCCTGTCTTGGTGATAGCGTTCTGCGTGAAAATAATATTGTTTTTCAGACGACATTGCGTCTACACGCGTTGCATATGCACGATAAAACAACGAATAGCCAACTTGCGATGATAAGGGCTTTGCGAAATCAGGCGTAAACGATGGCACAACACCTGCTTCGGTGGTCGGAATTGGTTCAATAATGTTGGTATTTGCGGTGCTCAGTTGACGGAAGAATAATTCTTGCGTTCGGACTTGAACGTCTTGTTGATATTCTTGACGTCCGCGAACTCTGATCAACACTTCCGGTTCTGCGGGAGCTGAAATTGTAAAATGTCGGTAAATATATATTTCGGAAGCTCGAGTATTTAAGAAATTTCTATATTTTGCCTAATCAATGAGATGTTGCTCAAAAAAGTAGGTTTGATCCTTATGTCTCTGGTATAACCAGAAAATAAAAAATGAATATGTTTCATTATCTGATACCTCAATAAAAAGTTCTTCCTAAATTTTGATTTTTCCACCATTTTTAATCAAAATTCAGTGAGAGTTGTTGTTAACTTCTGATCCAAGTACGAATGTAATAAATCACAGGCATAAAATTTATCAAAATGTACGCTGAATGTAGTGTAGGCTATGCTATGCGAACGCACCTTTGTGGATTAAAATGAACACTATGCGACGTGCAAATTTTAAAACTATCCAAGCAAAATAATTGTATAATTAGTTAATAGTAATTACTAGAAACTGGCGAATGTGGTCGGAAAATACATAACAGAAACGGCCACACACAATAGCCGAAGCCAAACTAGTTTTGAGGCACAATATTTTTTAAATCTTGCTTCTCTAAGCACCAGTCCTTTAAGAATAAGCTATCAAACTTACTCAAAACTTTAATCTTAGCGCTTGTATGAATAGTACCAGCTTCATTTGTAGCTTCAACTGTGTATTCAGCGGTGCGTCCGTGAAAAATCGTCAATATTGTAACATTTTCATACGTTTCAATTCGCCGCTTTTCTTTCACCGTTTGAAGCTCTGTTGATCCTTCGTACCATGACATCTTTGCCGTTGGATAAGCGTCAACTTCAGCAATCAAAGTCACTTCATCGCCCTCTTCAATGAGTTGACTTTGCGGCGTTCTGGTGAACCTGTAACAAACGAAAATGGTGGTGAACAATGAGCATACGTAGAAAACGTTTCAAAAGTACAAAACACGTTTCGGTACCAATTGACTCAGCGAACTTGAACCCCCTGAGCCATCGCTCTACGTAACCAGTTTCATAAACAAAAGCGTAATAACACCTGTACTGAATAAAGAACCTCTTATCAGTGCCCTAATGCATCAGAATTCTATTTTTGCCCACTGAAAATATATAACTTTAATAATGTACCATTAATACATTGCATCAACTTTTACTTAAGGTTAAAATATCGTTTGCACACCTTTAACGGTCTTACTTATTCATCCAATTGGCCTAAAAAGAACTCGGGGAGGCTTATGACTTTATGAGGCCTCACACTGACTTCGACGAAGAGCCTACCACATACTAGGCGCATCATTGTTGTTTATTTTAGAAATATCTTTGATGGTTATTTTTTTACGATATTACCGAATATGCGGAAGCCGACGTTCTTCAACAGCAAGAGTTGTCAACGTTTCTTCTTCGACTTGCTCTTCCAGTTGAGCTTTAGATTCTGCAACTCAATCAATATGAATTAGACAATATCTCCTGCTTATTTTCGAATGGTGCAAACTTTTATTGAAAACCCTACTGTCAGCAGAGTAAGAGTAATGTCCAAAAATGAATAATTGCAATAAGTACATACAAACGTTGTAAAGATGCATTAAGCGATTTCGTACGTGCAATTTTTTGCAGCGAAAACTTGCACGTGAAACTTGCATATGCAAGATCGGTCACAAAACAGCTTTGAAGTTCTTGTCGCGTAAAAATATCACTAGAATTCGTGCTATTAATTTAATTCGCAAGTGCGAACGCAGTTGCAACTAACTTTAAACTCAGGCACCTTCATTTTGATTGGCCTCGTCTATTGAAAACTGCGTTGCTGACCCTTTCTTGAATTAATTTAAACTTTTTGAATTGGCGAAAGAATCTCGAATTATTTCACAGTCTGCTGCTGTGGTGACAGTACTATTTTTATATTGTTAAGCGCAAACTAGACAATTTATCTGTATGAAAGTGTTTTCAAATCAAGAAATTTTGAATAAAGCATTCTTTACGCTTAATGTTTCTCGGAACTGAAACTTAGAGCTGCAATTTATTCATGATCAATATACACCAAGAATTAATTTATAGGTATGAATAGCATTGCAAGTCGAATTAACTCATCATCATCATTGGTTGAACTGATTATTTGATAGCTTATGTTTGATATTTATTGCAATCTTCTGCAAAATTATTCATATAAATTCATCTCAAGGCTCCATATTTTTAAAATAATTCCATAATTGAAACAAATGTGTTTCAACTATTAATATAATAAACGCCACACACATAAATCATTCGCTATTATGGATATCACTGGAACAAGCTATTTGCCAAGTACACTGACGCGTTGCAACATCGAGTTTTAGGTAACTTTAGTTACAAAGAGCAGTTTTCTTAAGGATTATGCTGTACATTACTGTGCTCGACGCCACACGCTGTTATGGATTGCTAACAAAAATATAGGCAAACAGCTTTAGTGCCGTGCGCCGATGCGTGGCGAGTATAGCGCAACCCTAACTTCCACCCACACTTGGTGTCAGACGTGTCAAACCGATCACTTGTTCAAATGGAGAATATTTCAAAACATGTTACCAGTCATATTTCTATTAATAGGCATACTGGTCATGCTAATTATAAAGCCCTGCCCACTGGGGACGTTGTCGCTGAACGACGTATAGACTGGGACACAAAGGCTTATGCCTTGGCGTCGGCTGATATTAAGGCTTAGACATAATAGGCAGGTTCTTAAGGTTGTGATGATTTTTTTACTTTACAGAAGGAAGGTGCCTCCCTCGCCTTTCGATATCAACTGCTTCGACTTACCTTCACATATTATTCGGCATTTTGTTACCGCGTGACCGTAAGGATTTTCTGCAATACACGTATACTCTGCTTGACGTAACTGTGCGTTTCGAATGATCAGCCTTGTTTTATTGCCGGCAGTGAAAATTGATACGTCTTTTGATTCGAGAATTTTAACACCGTTGCAGTACCAGACAAGTTCTGCTATCGGCGTCGATATAACTTCGGCATCCAGCTCAAATGCGTCACCGGTACGAACGGTCATGTTCATTGGTTCCTGTATAAAATCTTGATATTTTTAATTCACACTGTAAATTCCAATGAGTTAATCAACTCAGACGGAAAGTTAGTTCCTTCTGAATTAATAGCAGTAAACTTAAACTCACTCTGAGTTGATTTGATTCTCACTGTTAGTTGAGTTGACTATGGATGAGTTGCTTAATTAACTCAGAATGGATTGAATCAACTCAAAATTCTGAGTTCTGATAGTCATAACTCAGGCTGAGTGATTCAACTCATTCTGAGATAAAATCAACTCACTGGAATTTACAGTGCATGCAAAACAGCATATTTATTAAAAATATTGTGATTTTAAATGATAAATGAACGATTGAAAAACAAAATTGGAAGTGATGGATTGTTTAGCTTGTGTCAAAAATAGAACGCTATTTTATACGCTTTTCGTGCTTCATACGTTATCATTTAAAATGTTTTTGTACATAGAGAAACCTTGAAATAAGTAGCCAGCGCGGCGAAACGCTATTATAAGCGAACAGCTTTTAGTTTTTTGACCCTATTCCTTAATACATTCTTCAACGAACGAGTTTTTTTCAAATTCTTCATTTTACGATTTGTTGTCAGATTGCAATACAAGTGTACATCTCAAAATAATAGTTTGAAGTGTTTCAGCTTGTAACTTAGGCGTTTGAAGATTTCCCCCACCAGCTTAACCCTAGTGTGAGGCCTAAACTCGTCTGAAACCTAAGCCTAAAATTATTCAAACGCTAAGAACAAGTCTAAGACTACCAATGCTAAGCTGTGCAAAAATTTGACAATTTCGAAAACTATGAGGAAAGCGTGCAAGAGCCATGTCCAGTGTTTATGGTTAAGTAAAGCTTTATAATCATTTGGATTCGGTTTTTTTCGGTAAAATTATATCAACCAGAAAACGTTTTATTTCGTTTTTTTTTCACCCCTCACCCCACCGGGAAAACACGAAAAACTGGAAAACCCGTTTTTCCGTTGGGTTTTTGCGGTGCCCAAATTTGCATTGTACACAGACGCAAATGTGGCAGTTGTCACATTTGCCAACAGGTAAAGCTTGACCTGGGTCATAAAAAAGACCAGATATAGACAGGGGCTTAGCCAAAATGTTGAATGGGGTTACGTTCTATAAAAAATTTCCTGTGAATTTTTTTGTTTTACAATCTGAAATATTCTTAAATAAAATTACAAAACGAAGTGGCAGTTGTCACATTTGCCAACAGGTAAAGCTTGACCTGGGTCATAAAAAAGACCAGATATAGACAGGGGCTTAGCCAAAACTTTGAATGGGGTTACGTTCTATAAAAAATTTCCTGTGAATTTTTTTGTTTTACCATATGAAACATTCTTAAATAAAATTACAAAACGAAGATATTTTACCCAGTAAACTCGCTGGTCACGACATAGTATATTAAAGACAAACAGTATAGCCGCACACATACCTTAATAAATATTGGCGGTTCTCCCTCAGGCGTAGATGGCGGTGTAAGCGAACGCTCAAGACGAGTTTCAGTTTGATGAAACTCGATCACTTCAGTTGTAACGCTTTTCGGCTCAATGACGGGAGATGGCGGTGGTGAAATCAAAGCCGGAGCCGGCGACGGTTCTTTTGGTTTTTCTGAAAAATAAACATTTATTCAATAAGGAGCATAAAAAGTCGTACCACGGCCGTGAGGCGGTCCGTCTTTTATAGGCGTCATTGCAGGTCCTGCTGATTTTTTTCGACAACACTGAAAGAATTCTATGTTAGCAAACTGCTTTTATCTTTCTCTAGATGTGATCAGTTGTATGCTAAAAGATTGCTGAAACTTAAAAGTGGAAATCAAACATTGATCAGGTCAGTAGAAAAACAAGACTTTACACTTCAGTAGCAATTAATAGTTTGCACTGCGCTGCATGGCTCACTGTTAGCCACGAACCGGTGATTTCCAAATGGTGTGTTCGAAACCCAAAGCATTCGCAGCAAAATTTTCGAGCCAGACTGACCTAAGTCAGAATTAACAGAGAATTTTTTGCTAACTTTAACTTGGCAATTCTTAACAAACAGCGTATAAAGTATACTGTAATACAAAAAGCAGATTTATCATTAAAGATATATTTTCCTGGTATATATGCCTCAGAAAGCGTACAAATCTCACAGCAGTTAAATCGCATATTGTAAGTAAGCAATTTTAGGACAAAGGTACTTAATCTGGACCCCTTGCCTAGAAATTAACGAAACGTGGCTTAGCCTATTGTTGTCGAACCTCCAGGATAATTCGAAACATTTACAGATAATACGAAGGACTTACGAATAATTCGAACAATCGCCTGCGATATCGCGCTACCGGCAACATTTTCAGCTTTCACTGAGTATTTGCCACCAATTGGTTCTTTAAACACTGCCCGCGCGGCATTCTTTGATGTAGTCAGTATAACCGTTTCCGTCGATACTTGCTCAGTTGCGTTAACAAACCATGTTAACTTTGCGTCGGGGAAAGCATCAACCCGAACGTCGAGTATCAGTGTTTCGTCGCGATTAATTTCATGATCGGTGAGTTTTTTGATAAATTTGGGCGGATATGGCGCTGGTCCACGATCTGAACAAAAATTTTCGGCCAGAAAACTTTAAAACTGTCGAATTGAAGTTTGATAAAATCAATAAATGAATGATCATTATAAAAATACACAAGAGTATGCAACTGGCTACATTCAGCGTGGAAAACAGCGTTACCAGCGATTCTTAAACGTTATATATTAACTCTGTCTGGCAACGGTAGGTATTTCTAGTCCCGAAAATGAGAGTGTTCGGGCAATCAACGCGAGCTGGTGCATTTTGTACCATGCTGAGCGCAACACGTAGCGTATTTTTGTCCATGAGTGATCATCCACTCTTGACAAAAGTGAACCGATAGTTAATTTTTGAAGCATCTGTGAAATTGTAAAAATTTAGTTTTAACATCCTTTTGCAACTGTGTTCAGTTTTGGGTGAGCAACTGTTTAGGATCTTTCCTGTCCCCTTGATATAATTTTCACTCGCTGGAATAAGCAATCGATTAGCCAACGCTACATTGCATTTTATTGGCCAATGTAAAGAACAGGACGGAACGCTTTTTGTGGCAAACGAAGGATATTCGTGAGCTCCTGATAACCATTTCAAAAAAATATTTAAATTATCACTTACCTCGCACCAAGACGTATGCTGAACTCGTTGCTGCGCCGACGCTGTTCGACGCACGGCAAGTGTACGTGCCTTCACGCGCGTTTCGGATTGTTATTGTTGAAATGTGATCAATTGATTCGATATGAATACGCTGAGAAGCGTTGTCCAATTTCTGCCCTTCGAAATACCATGTAAACTCAGGCGTTGGATATGCGTCAACTTCAACCTAAACCAGAAAATTTGCTAATAGTGAAATCTAAATATAAACAAAAAACTACTCTGGTCAGAGCATTACAAGTTTGCAATATAAAATAAAGCAAATATGAAAGTATGGTTGATTTTAAGCAACACAAATAAGTAAATGATGCTGATCTTCGTGTGCTTCCAAAATAATTCCTTTATTTTTCATTGAATTGAGTCGGAGAACGTTCTTAAACTAAACAGCTGCAAAATAGGCTGCTCTTGATACACTGGTTTATACAGCTACATCTATATATGTAAACTTTGTCTCCTTAGTCAGGAGGTATCTAAGTACAAAAGTAGTTAACCATAAAGCCTTATTCACACGTAAATTTTTCACACAAGAAGTCATTGCTGGTTACTTCTACGTTCACGCGTTTGCAAACAAAAGTTGCAGCTGCAATTTTGTTCCAAAACCCGTTACAAAACATGCGCGTGCGAGTTGCAGCTTGATGTTTGAAACGCGAAAAGCTTGCACTTGCAAATTGTTGCTGCTAGTTGTTGCTGTAAACCTTGCACCCTCGCCATCCCCATGGGCTTGTCTACGAGTTTCTCCGAAAGGTACGCCAACACCCCTTCTGGTAGATTTCGTCCTCAGAAAGCATCAAGATTGAGAAAACTGATTAAAATTGCGTCTAATTTTTAAAAGGTTGTCAAAACTTTTACTTAGCGAGTGTGAGCTCATGACGAAGCGAGAACACTCTAGGGCATATACTGGTTGCTAGCTTCTACAGCGTGCGTCAGTCGACACATTTGCAGACGTACACTGTAAATACGATTGAGTTGATTAATTAATTCAGCTTGTGAGTTGGTTGTTTCTGAATTAATATCAGTAAACATTAACTCACTCGGAGTGGAGTTGATTCTCACTCTGAGTTGAGTTAACTCTGGGTGAGTTGATTAATTGACTCAGAATGAATTGAATCAACTCAAAATTTTGAGTTCTGATAGTACTAACGCAGACTGAGTGAATTCAACTGATTCTGAGTTCAAATCAACTCACTGAAATTTACAGTGTATTTACCTCTAATGTTATTGTATCGCCTTCTTTGACGCGTTTGCTACGCGCACCTTTGATGATTCTTGGTGGATAAGGTGCCTTTCCTGAAACAAAGTACATTCCATAACATTAATATACCCAAAACTAAACAATCTTCACCATATCTTACTCCTAGTGAAAAGGATTCAATAAATATTGTAGTTTTTTTGGCTAGAACTTTTTATGTGCTATGTGCTATTGTTCCGTGAAACAGTAGCCTTAAACAGGGGCCGTATACAAAAGAAGGGATAAGCAGCGTTTGAGCACCTTAAGAGGTGAAAATGTTTTCTTTATACTTGAGGTTAATATCTTCCCGAACCGCAATCCTGGCTACGCCTTGCCTAAAAAAACGTGCCAAATGTCCGCTGCATTATTTACCTGATCGAAGCAGTTCATCTTCGTCTGATAGAAGCCATTCTTCGTTCACGAGTTGAGCAACTTTTGTTGACGTAACCACACGATCCTTCCGATCTGAAAACAGATATAACTCCGATCACTTTAATCAAGAGTGGATGATCAATCTTTATGACAAGAGTGTGCAACTGGGTACATTCTGTGTATTAAAGAATGTACCCGGCACGCGTTGCGTTTTTGGCCTAGCCCACCCCTTGTTTAGGGGGTCTGTATGCAGTTTTATATCGTAAACAACATAGGTGACACCACCCTTAAATGAGGGGGTAGGTGTTCTGAAGCATACTTTATTGTTAATCTCTTGCTTAAACCCGCCTGATTGAAGAGGGGCGAACAAAAATGCAACGCGTGCTGGTACATTCTTTAATACACAGACTGTACCCAGTTGCACACTCTAGTTATAAAGAGTGATCATCCACTCTTGCTTTAATTAATATAATTTTAACTTAAAACCTAAGCTTAGTATACTTAGCTAGTTAATTTTAGCGTCCGGAATTCTAACCCCAGCGCAATTTTCATTGCATATTAAATTTTTTTCGCAAGGAATACATGCAAGTTCTACCTACTCATGCTGTATACTTCTGCGCGCTTATGGTAGAAAATTGAGGCTTTTGTACAGTTTCCCTCACAGGATTAAGTTTTGGCCAAGGTTTGGGTTTAGGCGTAGGCTTAGGCTGCGGAAAAGGCTTAGCTAAGCATTAGCCTTCGCCATTGAAAACACCTTGCTCTTAAATATAAAGGAAAGGTGTATAAAAGCCGAAGCCGAAATTACGATGACTACAAGAAAACCATATACTTCTATCAATAATATCAGCTGAACTCGATGCAACTCCGACCGCATTCGCAATTCGAACAGTATAAATTCCAGGCCGAACGTTGCGTTCTACCGTAAGAACCGAGCGTCCTTCAGTGGTGGTGATACTGATTGCGGTCATACTTGAATGAGACAACTCTTCGTCGTTGAAATACCATGCGACTTTCGCCGCTGGTTTCGCGTCGTATTCGACTTCCAAAATTAATGGCTGAAATACAAAATTGCACCTATGGGTTGCACTCAGCTGAATTTTTTGTTGAGATTCCTCTTGACGCTGAGGCTTTAGAGACTCTATCCGCTTACAGATTCTTATTAGGGATACGGACTCTTATTCGTTGGGACTCAAAATGGAGACCTTTCTTATTTTGGGTCACTACAGTACGTTTGTCAAATACGACAATTTTGTCAGCTCTGAGTGCGTGTTTCTAATTAATGTGATGCAAATTTTGGCCCATGTTACTTTAAAGGGCATCCAGGTTTCTGGTGGGTCTATAAAAGAGTAGTTTAAGATTCTAGATTACATTTTTTGCTTAGGCTTATGTTTATTCTTAGGCTTAGGAACTCATTTTTGTAACGCTTAGGCTTATGCTTAAGTAGGCTTAGGAACACGCTTAATCTACTGTTATGCCCTTTAAAGTAACATTGGCCCAAAGTTTTACGCAGCAAATTTCACACCAAACGCTGTTATCACTGTATATTTTTAAGTGTATTTTTCGCTAGGCTTTCCGTATACGTTATATATTTCAATCGATGTTTGCTAAATAATATTCAACTGGAGTTCTCAAAATACAAACAAAGAATAATTAACAGAACATAACAAACTGTACTGACATAAGATGACACTAGGTCCATACCTTGTCTTTTTTAATGAACCCAGATTTGACACCGCGTATAATTCGAGGAGGATACAACGCACCAATCAAATCGTTTTCAGTTTCAGACAACTTCCAGTCTGACTCGAATAGTGTTGTACTCGCAGTTGCGCGTTGCATTGCCAGCAAATTACTTGGAGACCGTTGGCGTGGTGACGGTTTCACTGGCGGCTTGTAATGTTCAGCTCCAGTTGCGCGAAGTGTTTGTTTATGCCCTGGAAATACACAAAATGACCAGTTTAAGTTGGGTGCAAATTGCGTATTGTACTATTTCTAATCTTGAGCATGAAAACAATTTTTAAGATACTTTGCTTGATTCAACTGGAATCGAAATGGTACAACAAGGGTTGGATATGAGGTTTGTCCTCGCACAAAATTTCTGGAAAGACGAGAAAAAGGCACTTTAACAAGATTTAAAACAACCAGTTAGAAAAATGTAGTTATACCCAGCTGAAGTGAAGTCTTGGTTACGAGCATCATTAAAATTGAAAAATAATGAACCATAAAGGTTATACTGCGCTCGCCAATGTCAAAAAATGTCCAACCATTTTAATACTTACTTAGCTAATTTACAAAGACTTTCTAAATATAGTGTCCAAATAAAATTATAGCGTGAAAATTCAAATTTAGGCGGAAAAATTCAAATGTTAGCCTAAAAATTCAAAGCTAAGCGTGAAATTTAATTTTTTTGGCAAATTCTATTTTTGGCGCAAAAAACACGTTGTTAAAATACCCTAACATTAAAAATATACTGCAAAAAAACAACATACTACTTAAATAGAGTGAAAATAATAACTTGGTGTAAGTAATAGCTGCAATTTTACTGCTACTTTCCAATAATAACCAGTACAACGTTGGAAACTTGAATAAAAGCGCAATTACTTTGATATTGAACAGCTCCACATTGTTATAACAGATGTTTTAGCACTTTACTTTAAGGTTTTGACTATTTTTACAATGAAAACAAATGCAAAGTTCGCAAACAGGTAAAAACAATACCTAGTAACTCTGTTTCGTCGGTCTTCAGCCATTCTTCGGTAACCAATAACAAATCACCACGCCGTTTCTTTGCTGGTATGTAATCTGGAATTTTTCAAGTAAAATATAAGTTACAATCACAACTTAGGGAACAAACGTCACTTTTAGTAAAGAAATCAATGATTCTGCTATTTTCTAAACTTTACGGCTTGCACTTACCTTAAACCAAACGATTTAACGTTCTATAGTAGCAAGTAAGTTGAACATATGCAAGACAGTGCAAAAATTGGCAAAAAGATTGTTTTTGCATCTACAGATCTTGTAAGTAGCAGCGACGTAAAACAAAAGAAGCGTAAAAAATTGTGAATTTCGGACGTCTTCATTTACAAGATCAAACGTTACGAGATTTCTACAGACAATGAATACATTAGCTATAGTACCAAAGTTGAAAACCACAGATCAAATATTTATGTTTGATATAAATATTAATAATTTTAGTTTTCACCTTTAGTTTTAATATCAGTTGAGCTCGATGCAACACCACAGTTGTTTCGAATTCGAACTGTGTACATTCCAGGTTGAACTGAACGTAGCGTTAAACGCGACTGATATTTGGTTGTTCGAATGCTTTGATCATCATCAGTTGGTCGAATCTCAATGTCGTTTTTGTACCAAGTAACGCTTGCTTGTGGATTTGAAACATAATCAACGGTTAGTGTCAGATTCTGAAATCAACCAATTGAGAATTAATACTGGAAGGTTTTTACAGGAATCTTGTCAAAAATACGAAACGGCTGCCACCTTTTGGAATAAGCGTTCGCATATATTTTGGTGCTAAAATGATTTACTTAATAGTTTTTGCCATGCTAGCGATTCATTTTAGAGATTTCTTTACTTACAAAAACGCGTTTAAAATGATATTGCTTGAAATGCGTAGCGAGTTTAAACTAGCGCTTTTATGCAACGTCCACAATATCATGCGTATACCAGGTAACTTGTACTACTAAAAGTCAAAAGAAGCTTAAGAATTGACGTCGGCTGACCTGTCCACGATAATATCGGCCGCAATCTAACCCACGAATAATTTTCGGGGGTCCATAGGTTGCAAGCTCGCGTGGTAGCTCGTTTTCGGTCTCAGACAAAACGAAATCGCTGTCCGTTTGACCTGAACCAAGCAGCGATTGATTGCTACGATGATGTCGTTTCAGAGCGCCAGACGCGGGTATATTGGGTGTTAACGAACGGTAACGTTCTAAAACAATAGATATTCATTTCAAGGCTACGATAGTTATATTATGAGGGCTAAAACCACTGGTTAAATGAGTCGACTAGGTGTAAGGCGAAATACTTGGTTTTATGACGCTAATACCTGTATCAAATCAGTGTTTCTTTAAATTTTGTTTCTGCCAAAAACGCAGCTCGCGCTAGGAACAGTAATTTCGACACAGAATCTATCGTGTTACTTACTCCTGTACAAAGTTCGATGAATGAATTTGTGAGTCTCCGAAAATTATACTCTCCATAAATGAGATGGTCAGGTTAAAACACAGCGCGCGCTAAGTACACTACAAAATACGGTGAGTCAAATTGACTCTCTGCGAAATAGGCTTTTCCTCACTACACAGAGTCAAATTCGACTCAAATTGACTCTGGCGGAGTCGAATTTTGACTCAGTTTTTGTAGTCAGGAAAAGCCTATTTCGGTGGGAGTCAATTTAACTCAGCATTTTTGCAGTGTACATTCGTTCGTGCACAGAATGTACCCAGTTGCATGCACTTGTTAAAGAGTGTCATATACTCTTGCTAACCTGAATAAACTCCACCTCCACCGGTATCTCGATAATCTGATTGTCTCATATCAAATGCATCTGAGCGTCGATACGAAGTTGACACTTTAGCACTATTGGTCAATTCATCATGATACGAATGACTCATCATCGCTCCACCAATGAACGCGCGTGATTCGCGTACTCCGTCGGTCATCAGCGAATGAGATTGCTCTGAATGTATATGACCGCTCGACCGGCTACTTGACCATTGTGCAGCTGAATAACTGCTGCTTGCGTGAAGAGCAGACGCGGAACCGGTTTTCATCAATTTTGGGTCATCTTAAAATTAACATTGGATGTATAAAAATATATTCTACTAGGGAAACAATTATATACCGGCACTCAGAAATTACAAATTGCGCCGGGGACGAAAAATTTTTATAACTCGCATCGTGGATTAGTATACCTTAGGGCCGCCACCTGCTTACCCTTGCAGAATTAGGCAGTCCAATCGTTGCGGCACGTTTATATTAAACCATAAAACAACTAGTCTACTATATATTTAAAAGAAGTCTATCTAGCAATCAATAAAATAAACTAACCAATAACGTTAACTTTAGCATCAGAAGTAGCAGATCCTGCGTTATTTTTGGCTTTAACACTATAGTGACCGGCAATTGGACGATGTACAGTGAGTGTGGAACGATTGCCTCTCGATTCGATCACAACATCTTCAGCACTCGTTGCGGCATCCACTACAACGTCGTCACGGTACCAAGTGAACACAGGTTTGGGGTACGCGTCAACTTCAGCCTGTCAACATTAATTAGAGCCCATAAATGTCAATTATACCTAATTGTAGAGCATAAATGACTCCAGGACCAAAAGTTCGAAACTTTAGAGCGTTCTTAAATTTTGAAAGTGCATTCCTAAGTATAACCTTGCATTATCGCTCAAACTATTGACACAAGACAAATAAAACGTTTAATTCAACGGATAGTTGCAATACCGGATATGTATCAGTAACGAAAGGTGGCGGAGGGCGGGTTAAAATAAATAACAGTCCGTAATCGAATAACAAGTGTGTACCCTCTGAAGAGGCCAAATATATCAGTTCCTGTCTTATTCGGGTCACTACAGTACGCGCCTGGCTTCCAATAAGCTTGATAAGACACTTCTCTTACGTATCATTTAAACTTGACCTACTTGAAGCCGAAGCGTTTCACCAGCAATCACAACAGTTCGTTGTAGCGGCAACACGAAACGTGGAGCAATTGAAGACGTCGATAGCAAATTGTCGCTTGAATGCTGTGAGTGGACCGATCGAGAGATGCCATTGACAACTAATGTTGAACCGTATTCGTCATCGCCTGTTAAGGCTCCTCCGGACGATGGAGAGTTTGCTGAAACATTTAAGTAAACGATTGTGTTCGATTCAGCGAGATAACTTAGGCGGCTTTTTAAAAATAACTCGGATGAGTAGCCTTGGAGCATAAACTCGAGGCGGATAACTGACTTTGAAGCCAAGCGTTTTGGGTGCGTTTCGTTCCGGTGGTACAGAAAATAAGTGCGAGATTAATGATACATTAGACGTGGATGTAGAATTCGTGAATCACTTTGACGACATGTAATACAAAGGACTAGAAAAAAACGCCTAAATCTTAACCTCATCAAAGACAAATCAGCGTCCTGTTTATTTCCAAACAAAGCACTGAGAAGGATATTGTCAGTACCAGCACTTCAAGTTTAATGGAAAAATTTTCAGTTACTGTCTTTAAGGTTTCCACAAAATACTTGATAGGAATCCAGACAGATGGATATAATGGCAAGTACCTGTAAGATTTGGTGAAAAATTGAAAAAAAGTGATTTTAATAGTAGTGTAAGATTTGGTGAAAAATTGAAAAAAAGTGATTTTAATAGTAGTGTAAGATTTGGTGAAAAATTGAAAAAAGTGATTTCAATAAAAAGATTCTGAAATACGAACAAGTTTCAAAAACGTTAAAAAATAAACATTTTAAAAAAGAAAGGGAACACACGTTTATATTTTTGATATACGCTTACATACCTGTGATAACAGTGAAATAACACGTCGTAACAGCGTCTCCAAAATCATTGATTGCCTGGCAACTGATCCATCCTTCATCCTCGCTGAAGACTTCTAAAATGTAGGATTTCAAATAAAATACAACTTCAAAGACGGTAGGATTTCAATGGATGTATATGTAAGGAAACTTTTGTCAATTAAAAATGGTCATTTTGTAAACGTAAATTATTTCCTCAAAACATCCGTTGTGTATTTTTTGATGTTGTTGGTCACGAACAATATTGTTGTTCTGTTCTGAACCTTGAAAATTTATATTTCCTAATGAAAAAATTTTTACTACTAAAGATTTGAAAAAAAAATATCTGTTAAATGCTTTGGCGATGTTTCAAAAATCACATTGGTTTTAAACACACTGACAACATCAGTTACCCATAATTGTCAGGTCACATTTTCCAGTGTCAGTATTGTAGGTTTGGTGAAATTCATCGCCGGGTTCCATGATTTTCCCATCTTTCCGCCATACTATGCGCATCGGAGGAGGGCCTGTCACCTGAAACAAATGTAGAGATTTTTGGTCATTTGGGGACATATTTTGGTATTCAAATTTTTGAAAGATCTTTGGTCATTTTGGCATATATTTTGGTATTCAAATTTTTGAAAGATTTTTGGTCATTGTGGCATATATTTTGGTATTCAAATTTTTGAAAGATTTTTGGTCATTTTGGCATATGTTTTGGTATTCAAATTTTTGACAGATTTTTTGTCATTTTGGCATATATTTTGGTATTCAAATTTTTCAAAGATTTTTGGTCATTTTGGCATATATTTTGGTATTCAAGTTTTTGTTACCTTTCCTCATTTATAAGCCATATAGTTCGCTGGATACGTGAAGAATTTTTACAAGCGTACTAGTGAGCATCTAAGAAGAATAGTTTGGGGAACACTATTCTATTGTGATTTTCTACAGGGGTTTATGAATTTTTTCATTTGTATTACATACACAACAAACCAATCTTCAAAGCTTTTATCACAAAATATACCCACACCTTCCAAAATACTGGCTACGCCCATGGTTATGTAAAACGTCTCCTCTCGTCCTTCGCTACCTTTGGTTCATTTTTTAAACAACCTTTTTAAGCTCTTCCTAAACTTACCCGGCATGACAAGTGAGCTTTTCTTGCTTCGTTTGCGAACGCTGGTGACAACTCGATGGCAAACGTTGGTTTATTTGCGTTGGATTCGCTTTCACTGGCATAGTTCGATTTAGCTGCCTTTACAGGCGGTTGTTCACCAGACGCATCCGTAGTGGTAGTATCCATAGGAGGACCCATTGCTTGATTTTCGTTTTAAGTGGGTTCAAAATTGTCCCACTATTGGTTGTTAGTTTCGGATGGTACTTTACCCCCGGTGCGTGGTGCGATGTAGCACTAGTTTGGCGTATTTGAAGCAAAACGCTATGATCAGTGGTTACATGCACCCCAATTAATAAACAAAGGCCCTGAAAACAATATTTGCACCGGATAAAAGCTAAAGTTACAAAAAGTACAACGACAGCGCAAATTTTTATGGTATACAGTTTTTGCTGGCACATCGGCTGAAAACGTTGTAGTAAAGATGAAAACTTTGCCGATTTAAGGAGTTTAATTTAAGCATTTTGAGGTAATTATGTAACAAATTATGTAGGGGTTGTGGTGAAGCATTCCTATGTATAAAACAGTGGCACACCTAGAAATTTGAAGTATATGAGTCTGACACCCGAAACTCAAAACATTGGTTCTTGGACGAGAATTGGTTCATCAGAGATAGAAGAAGAGTGCTCGGTTTAATACGGCGAGTAGGGCGGTGCAAAATTGGCCGCCCGGGTGACGGATAGGTCCACATTGTGTAAAAGTGGGACAAAATCTTTGTGTAAAAGTGGGCCAAAATCGTTGTGTAAAAATGAGCAAAAATCGTAAGATTAAATTCGCTTAGTTTTTTAAACTTTTAGCGCAAAGTTGAGTTGAAAACTGTTTTCAGCAGACTAAATATCCAGTAAATTAAACTTTATTAGCTGCCACACATATTTGCATTGCTTTCATATTTGCAAAACCCTAAATTATCGTCGATTATAAAGTTATAACATAAAACGAGATATGATGAAGCTAAACTTGAAACTTTTCAACTACCGCTCAATAAAACATATCTTTGTGAAGCGATCTGCATGCTACTACATCGGTTTTAAAGTTAAAAATAGCTGGTGATAATAATTTTCATTAAAAAAGGTATATACATTTATGAATTTGTTTGGCGGTCACGTGAACTGAGATATGCTGGAACAGATTATTCAAAAACTTGACCACTAAGATTACTACAGAAATAGTATTTGCTTGCAAAATTAGAAACTAACACCTTATATAAAACATCAATGTTTAACAAGCCTCAGTTCCTGCAAAATTATTTGCAAATAAGTGCACATCAAAGCAATTTACACAATCGCATATTACACAATGTTTGCTTGCAATTTTACTGCAGGCAAACAGTTGTGAATCAGTCGTATACAGACACTGTGCACCAACTCACAAATGGGAACGCCGGTTTGTAGCTGCAAGTCAAAAATACAGGGAACAGAAACCCGATGGTGTTTGCCTGTGACTGATGTAGATTTTTTTCCTCAAACTTAACAAAATTATATATAAACGGCCCTCTAACGTGTTGAATCAACATTAAGAAATATGCATTCTTTGCGAACTTCGCTCATTTTTTGCTGCTTGCTAAGACACCAAAATATTTTAACCAACACATTTTGTTGACTGAATTTGGTAATAACCAGTTGAGCGATTTTGGTTTGACTGAGTGTAACATTTTCACGTGACCATTGCAGTTGCATACATTGGTGGTGAGATGAGAAAAATGAAAAATAAAGCAAAAAACGGTTTTAGATATGCTGAATTTCAAAAAATAGACATTAGTACCTACTTGGTATCATCGCATATAAGAGATCAAACCCGGGATTTTTACACGGGATATATAGATGTCTCGATATATGTCGTGTTTAATTTTCATGTAGACATGAGAAAAAGTTTTATTTTCACAGGCTTTACAATAATCTAATGCCATGTTAAATCATAGAGACAAACAATCTCTCTCAGTCGCTACGGTTGTTCTTAAACCAACTTTTACAGTGGGTTCTATAATCAAGATACCCAAATCCTAGCTATACTTATCATAGCGACCAGACAAAAATAAAAGATCACAAAAGCTAGTGTGACCTGGTTTAAGTTCTGCCTGATCAACATCTAGCTGCTTGCCAGAGTTTAATTTTGTTATCGGAATCATAATTGACCAATTGTAAACATATTAAGTGTGAAGTTTTTACATTTTTCTGGCAATCACGATAACGAACGCGTGCATTTACAATTTATTTTTTAATCATTTAAATAAAATACGTTTCCGCCTGAGAAATTATTTTATAAGGATTCGTCATTTACGTGGTCACATTTTAACTACTTAATATTGGGTTTTCAGAAAAACACGCAAAATTAAAATAATTTCGCTGACCGGATTTACTGATCAATTATAAACATAGAGAATTGACCGAAGTTGTATAACCTCGCTACACTCAACGTCAAATTTCTTTTGCTCTTATAAGTTTCGGTATTTATGATTGTATATACCGTTTGGCATGGTCCAATCGGAAGCATGTTTTGTCGGAAACGGAATCGGAATCAAAATTTTTTTGTCGGAACAGCAACCTAATCGGAATCGGAATTTAAGTTTTAGTATTTGTGTTAAAAAGTAAAGTGTATAACTTTTGACTTTTGTTGCAGCATGTCTGTCTGTTGTTCACAGTTTCAATAAAAATTGCTTTTATATTCTGGCTGTAATAGCGATCTACAAACGCTGTAAAACTTATCATATTAATACAGGCCTGCTAATTTTCAGAGCACTGGATGTGCTTGACCTTAATTTGAAATGCAATCAAACATTTTTAGCATTTCAAAATTTTAAATATGAGATCTTATGAAACGATGAAATAACAGGATCCACATTTTTGAAAATTAACCAGGTCTATGCAGTGCCGTCTTCACTGCAGTATAAAGTTACTGTTGAACCGAATATCGAGCTATATTTGAAAATTTGTGCTTTTAATTTCACTGCTTTCGCTATGAAGTAGAATTTTAAGTTTAGATTTTGTCGTTCGTTTAAATGTAAAACTTCTCTATTTGAATTGCAGCCGCATTTTGATTATCAGCGGAATTATTTTCTCTGCAAAATACTCTTCAAGTAACAACTGCGAATACTTACTGAGAAAAAACAATTATATTAAGTGCAATCGAACGAAAGAAACAAAAGGCAAAATAAAAGTTCAATCACCTTAAAACTCATAACCGAAAAATTGAAATTCCGGCATCGCAATAGCAACCATAGTCGGAATCGGAAACGAAATATGAATTTCATAGTAATTTTAGCCGGAATCGCAATTCCGTTGGAACCTGGCCGTTTGGGAAGTTTAATTTAAGCTTTTAAAACTAATACATTACAAATGAGTTAATTCTTTGAAAATTTTAAGCACGTGAAGGAAACTTAAATGATGTCTATATACTTTCATCTCAAATAATTGTTTAAAAGTTGAATTATTGTTCAACGTTGTAGCCGGTGTATAAGCACATGCTGTAGCTTTCGGTAAAAATGTACATTTTTTTACATTTTGTAGCGCTGTAGGTATTTTTGAGCATTAAGTTTCTGCGTTTATGAATTTATGTCGGCTAATCAATCTTCAAATTGTGCCAAGTGCCAAGTTTCCGCTTGTCTCGCTCGCGAATTCTTCAAAACGCAGTCTTTACGAAAAACCTATTTTTGGCAATGCGGACGTTTTGCCAGTATAAACAGCCAATAAGATGTTCACTGATCATTTAGACTATTTTATTGGCTGCGCTGCTAAAAAGTTTAGTGAACTTCGAACTGTTAAAAATTTGTTACTTAAACATTTTGACTGGTTGAAAAAACGAGTCATTTGTCTTGAGATAAAATTTATGACAAATAATATTTCTTGGGCTGTCCCTTTGATTTACACGACTGTAGTAGCGCAGAATTTCATTTTAAACAATTTTTACGTTTTGGCTTAGGCTTAAGAATATGCTTAATCTAGAGTTACGGCCCTAAAAGTAACACTGACCAAATTTATTATAACCAGGAGTGTGTAGAGATTGGGTACTATTGCTTTAGTACAGATATAAGCCATCATAGATTCCCCCTCGATCACGTCTACGGTTAGAGGACATTACCTTGCTGCAATCTCGTTTAAAGGATTTGTTAGTTTTGAGTCAAGACAGAATATTTTAGTCGTTTGAATTCGGGCCGACCCTGTATATATTCCAAATTCCTCTGTACGCCATTATTTTCAAGTGATGTCAAGATATCTATGTTTGTTGGACAATTCAAACCCACAGGTCATGTTCGTATTGTACCACTTTAATTTGACACAGCAGTGGTGGATTCGCGATGGAACAGGACAATTTTTTGTCTTTGGAAATTTTACATTTTCAAAAAGCCTTGGCAAGTGTTCGGATATTTTGAAATTGAAAGTTGTGCTAAAAGTTGAAAATTGTATGCGTGTGACCGGTAGATTCTATTGCAGTTCAGTCCAAAAACAGACGAACAAACCGCATAGCAAATCTTCAGCGTGAACACATTTGGTACGAATGTGTTTTTAATGTTAATATATTTGTGTCATAATTAGCTTTTTAAAAAACCAACTGGCTGAGAAATGAACGAAACCCTAATTGTTTTTTAATTTTCATTTTATAATGCAAAACAATCACAACATGTTTAATGGCACTGCTAGATGCATATTAATTGCGTTTTCGCAGAAGCAAAACAACATTATCACTCGAGTATAAACTGCAGCATGTAACAAAATAAGGTATACTAACCGAATTTTCAAAAATTAATACATAAGTGTTTTGTCAAATTGCGAAAAGCATTGTTTATTTTGGTCATACGGGTCATAAATTGATTCAAATGAAGCCTTTTAACCTATTAATTGATTTGAAAAGTAACATTACATAACTGAAAAAAACATAAAATAACACTTACTTTGGTCGCATGAACGCGGAAACATTTGATAATTTTGCATCTTAACCGCTGCCCACGGTAACAACAGCAGCATACACCAAACCATAGCATTCCTGTGATTCACTGTTTCTAGAGCCGTAGGCGCGTTTTGGTCTTTTTTGCAAATAGCACAGCGGCGGTGTTCCGATTTTCGGTTGCTTATCGTTTGAAGTGGGCGAAAAATTTCGGCTTCCAACTTACCGCCGAATGTAGGAAATATTTGAAAAAAAACCGACAGGAAACTTCCGAAATTTTCATTCAATTTGTTAATTGCGGTTCAGTTAAAAGCTATGAGACGGACACATATTTTACAATTAAAACGCCGTCACCAGGACAATTTCAACTAAAAACGGTATTAATAGGCAGGCGTTTTATAACGCGGCGCTGACAGCACCGGACGGTAGCGTAAGTGGAAAAATATTATTGTTTACAAATTTTTTCATGCAGTGCAATGCGGTAACGCGTATTGCCTCAAGGTGCCGGACGACGCCTTAGGAAATCGGGCAGCATTAAAATATAGTCAAAAAGTATAGCGTCACCATTAGAATGACAAAATTGGTGTTTTGATAATTGGGTGAAATAGCAGCAAGTAGGGGGGTACCATGCATTATTTGAGATGCACGCGGCGAAAAAAAACTATTTCTAAACTACGAAAAGTGCGTGCCTAGCAAAGAAATGAAAAAAATGACTAAAAGCTGTATTAATTGTGAATGCATTAATAGAACTTTTACAGAGTTGGTCTTGTGATTTTTATCTCTCAAATGTTCTATATCGCAAAACTACATGCTGAGGTTTAAATTTACACCGATATGTCACATCATAGTGACAGATCCAGGATATCATTGTGACGGGATTCGATATTTCGAGATCTCCTTACAGCTGTCATTGCCTGCTATCAATTTCGGTGTAAAATGTTTGAAGTATAAATTAAATTTTGGCTGCTAAATTAAAATAGTGCCGTACCGGAATCAGATTTCTAGGCACAGTTGAAGCCGAAACCCACTGATTTAGCAACAATCGGGGTAATTCGGTGAGAGATAAAACGCACATGGCTCGTAGTGTAATGATTACAGAAGTGCTACGTCAGCATACACATGCGATTTCACTAGAAAATATGGCAGAAGTTAAAATTGATTTGTATATGAATTTACTAATAAAATTATGCAAAATTTTAACTATAGATAAAACATTTTTATATCCTATTTTCAAAAGTAGGTAAATACCGGACGCCAGTTGACGACAGGTTTTCAAACAACAACTCTTTTAGGTTTAGGCTTAGGCTTACGCTTGCGCAGTATCTTAAATAATAAAGACCTCTTATGTTAGTAGTTTGCCAGTTTAATAGCAAACTTTCCAGAGCTCAGAAAAGCAATAAAATTTATTGAAATTAGCAAAATTATCGCCAACTGAATATAGGTGCTACACAGATTTAAAGCATAAAAACTTAGATTTAACCTGGAATATTTAAAAAACGAATATCGAATCAATAAATAAGAAATATAATAATTCATAATGAAACAAGACAGAAGAAAATAACATTATAACTATCAGATAAAGAGTGGAAGACACAAACGCAAGCCACACTGTGACCGGCATGGCGTAGAAAGAAGCAACAGCAACAATAACATGAAGGCACGAGCATAAAAACGTTGAACCAAATATTGCTCGTAAACATACGCTTGTAAATCAATGTGAAAGATTGTACTAAACAAGCCACTGCAAAATCTTCCAGACTTGATTTAAAGCCTAACCTTAAGCTAAAATATAAGAAAAGACAATCTCGCAAAATTACTAAATTTCCTCGATAAAAAGTTTATTTGGTGTTTTTCAGAAATTGTCATTAAAGAAACACGCGTGTAGTTCTAAGACATGGGCTATACTCGCCATGTGCTGCCGGACGTCGCCGCGAGTCACCGTATAATGTTTTATTAAAAATTGCCGCACGTCACCGCACGCCTTGCGATTTGGTCTATACTTTTTGTTAGCAACGCATAGTGGCGTGCGGCGGTGTACGGCACAGTAAAGTATAGCACAACCCTTAGAGTATTAATCTGTGTTATTTTACCGTCAATAAATAATAAATAATTTTTATCAAGTTAAGTTTACTGGGTTAATCTAAAACCCGTGGCAAAATCAGACTATTGTAATTTTGAACGTATTCCAGCAGACATTAATACCGTTGTCAACGATAACTGGTCAACATTGCTTCGTATTATCAAGAGTCGATGATGACATTTTTGACAAGAGTATGCAATCTTCTTAACTATATATACGTGACACTAAATGTACCATTACGTGTTGCATTTTGACTTCCACTTAAATGTAAACAAATCGTTTCTTACCAATCTCTAAATGATATAAATGGAGCGTGCTTATAGCCCTCGTATTGTAGCGTATATATGCATCCATTTAGGCAAAAATTATCCGCAACCCAAGATATGAAATGGGGTAAGTGCGACGCGCGTTAAATACATTCCTTACTACACAGAATGTGCCCAGTTGCATACTCTTCGTTAAAAAGTAATCATACACTCTTGATATTATCAAGCTTATTATAAGCGTTAATAATTGCAATATTGTAGAAGTTGTTATGATTTAGCATTGCGTTTTGAAACTGAAACTAAGCATTTGCATTCGAGTACTGTGTTAACGCTCAGCTCTGCATGCATGCTAGCTCTGCGCTGCTCTTTATCATATTTTAAGTAACATAGTAATATATAAATTAACTTATTGTAAAAGCTTAACCGTTAAAAAATCGTAATATATTAATAATAGTTAGCCACACCAGATACTATGCCAAAGGCATGAAGTCGTACTCATAGCTGTATGAAACAGCTGTCGCAGTTAGCTGCTACACATATTTGAAAATACGAACAATGGTATCCAAACAAGGTAACTATCAGAGTTTCTATTTTTATCATAATTGCTTACAAAATCAGCGGCAGATGTTTATTAAGTCCCGTAGAATTGTTGTAGTTCCTACGGCCGAGAGTTCAGTCACAACGGTTACATAAAATAAATTTGTGGCAGGGACCTCAATATAAAGTAAAACCCGTATGATTAATTTCTCAAGCTGGATACTAATGTTGCAAAATCCCTTGGCATAATATCAGATGCAACTATTTCAATCAAAATAAAGCAAAACAATTGTAAAAAAAGTAACCAACAAGTATCGCGTTACGACTGCCGAAAGCTGGTCATAATTGTCGCATTATAATAAAGGGTTGTTTTATTGTTTCTGACTAAAATTTCAATTTAAATTTTACTTTAAAATTTAACAGTTGGTTTGTGAATTTGGCTAAAAATAAACTAACTTACTGATTTGTTTCAATTTGAATCGAAACGTATCAAAATATTGTGAATAAATTCAATAAAACAACCCACTGAAGCGACTAATTGAAGAAAATTTGCGTATACCGAAACACTGCTTGTGATTGACGTAAGTTTAAAATTTATTAAACTAACAATTGGCGAGACTCGTATACTATCCCACGAGTGTGACCTAAAGCCTAAGCCCAAACATCAGCCTAAGGTTATAAATCGTACGTCTATGAAGATTAGGTTTACGTGTAAACTAACGCCTAAACTTAGGCTTAACACTTGTAAGGGTAGTGTCAGAGCGGTTTCGGTTGACAAAGTAAAATTTTAATTTGAGTGTTCAGCAATTATTTTTTACTTGTTAACGCCAATTCAGCAGACGAATCTGCAACTCCGACGGAATTGACCGCACGGCATGTATACTTTCCGACATGCGTCTGTGTTACGTGTGCAATTTCTAAACTGCTCGACACATCCGTTGATGTAATCTGAAACCGAAAATTGCGTTTTGCGCGTTACATATTAGTATACAAACTATTAATATTGTATAAAATGCCACGTTTTTTAATAAATTTTAAGCTCTAATTACACGTGTAAGTTTTTGCTGCGAGAACTTGCAGCTGCAACTTTGAGTTGCAAATTTTGTCCAAAATTCCGTTCGAAAAACTTGCAGCTGCAAATAACTCACTAAAAATCATAGCAAGGAATCGAGTTCACATGTGTGAATAATAATGTCAAGTTCACTGAATTTATTGCAGCCATTTTCTCATTGGCTAATGAAAAAATGCAAGTTCTGCGTGCAATTTTCAGCTGCAGGTTTTCGCAGCAATAACTTGCACGTGTGAACAGGGCTCTACTTTGTTATATATTATGTCAAAATTTTGTTTTTTTGTTAACTCAGGCGTAAATTTTTGAATTTGAAATTATCAGAAATTTACAACTGAAGTACTCAAACAATTTAAGATTGTGTTAAAAACAAATAAAAAGGACTTCAAATGAAAATAAGCACTGAAAGAACTTTTGCAATTAAAGCCCTATTCGCACGTGCAAGTTTTTGCAGCAAAAACTTCCGCGTGCAACTTGTACGCGCAAGTTTGGTCACAAAGCAAATTTGCAGTTCTTGCAGCTGCAAACGATTCACTAGAATTCATGCTATTTATTCAATTCGTACCTGTGAACGCAGTTGCAAGTCGCTTGAATTTATAACACTTGCAGTTTGAATGGTCACTAGGAATGTTCGTTTGAAAATACTTTTCAGTTGCAAGCATTTCATGCAAATTGCAGCTGCGAGTTTTCGCTGCAAAAATTTGCACGTGTGAATGGGGCTCAATTTAAAGTATTTTTGCTTAATACTTCCGTTGGGAGGACACATCGACCATCAGCTTCTTTTCTTGGTGTCCACTACAAACCCCCCCTTCCTGCGATTTAATGTATAAGATCATTTGAGTTATTAACGCACTCATAGTTTGATAGCAATATCATCGCAGGCAAATTTTTAATTTTTGGCTTTCTTGAAAATATAAACA
The DNA here is from genome assembly GCA_030248215.1 of Enoplolaimus lenunculus. Taxonomy (NCBI): domain Eukaryota; kingdom Metazoa; phylum Nematoda; class Enoplea; order Enoplida; family Thoracostomopsidae; genus Enoplolaimus; species Enoplolaimus lenunculus. The sequence goes on along the minus strand of JASANG010001630.1, from coordinate 177,414 downwards.
GAAAAATTTGCTACTGTTTTCATGACTGCTTGAGCATGGCTAAACGACTTACTTTTCTATCTGCGGTACTTTTGAGTGGCTGTCCGTTATGAAGCCAGGTTATTTGTGGTTTCGGCACCGCGTCAAATTCCATGGTAAATGTCGCTTTTTGATTGGCGCTCACAGTAATATCAGTCAATGAATTGGTCACATTTAAGAATGCTTTGTCAGCACCTGGTTTTGATTTTGCTGAAACATACAAACAGAACAAAATTAATCAGCGAGGCTTAAATTAAGCTTCAGTCGAACTTATATTAAAATTGTGCTGCTTATTTAAGTGCAACCCTTTGCGCTTTTGTTTGGTTTTTATGCATTTTTGCATTAAAGTTATATTAATTAACTGCGTAGAAATTAAAACAGCAGTATTCGTCGGTTCTTTAATTCGCAACATAGCAGTAAACAAATGGAAGGTGCGAGACATGCAATATCTTATCAAACCGATTTTTCTGCTACAAAATAAACAAGACGTAAGCGACTCAAATTTGATAGTCATGAATTATATGCGAGCGATGATGGTGAAAACTTTTTCTGCAAGAGCATCGGAGCTCGAATTTTTAGGTTTTAATCAGATTACAGATAAAATAGAAGATATTAATGGATGAAAACCTGAAAGCGTTAATTTATCAATCAAAGTTATAAAGTTGCTTTTTAACATACGTTGAATTTTGACCGTTGCTGCACAAGCTGATTTCCCAACTGAATTGCTCGCTTCGCATTTATAGTCTCCAGAGTCTTGCGTGTGGGCGTCTTTAATGTCCAACGTTGCTGTTCCGGCTGAGAACGACAACGAAACGTACTGATTCGATGAGATCAGAGCGTTCCCACGATACCATTTGATTTCGGGCTCTGAAACAAAACCGCGTTACACAATAGATTTTTTGAGGTGCCAAATATTGCATCGCCACGTTTCGTCACAAAGATAACTCGTCGATCGACATCTTTTAACCCGACGTTTCTTAGATCTGGTGGTTTGTCGCTTACGATTTGCCTTTGATCTTAGGCGGGAAATGCCTACCAAACTAGTTCTGCAGTGTATATAGAGTGTCCAGGCTTTCACTACTGCACATTCTCTTTAAATGCTCAGGCGTCCATTCAATTAAAGTTTAAATTTTGCAAGAAATTCACGCACTTAGTTCAAGTATCCCCACAAATAAGAGTCGTGTCAAAAATAAAACGCTATTTTAAACGCTTTAAACGTTTCAAACACGTTTTAAAAAAATTTGTTGTAATTGGTGAACTTCTTAAATGAATGGCTAACGTAGCTAAACGCAATCAAGTAAACGCTTTAGCGTTTGTCAAAATACTATTTTCTCATCAAAATAAACGCGTTTTTTTCGAAACACGAAAAGCCTTTATTATTATTTGCAGTTTGACACAACGATTCTTAACTGAAAGTTTCAAGTAACAATGCATTAAGATTTAGCACTAAAATTTTGTTTTGCTTCTTGCGAGCGAAACTTATTCGGCCTCCTGTCATAAAGATTAGAATCCGCTTCTAGTTCATTGTTCAAATATGTTCCAACAATCCCAATCAGTGACCACCCCTAAAACAGTTAGCATTGTGAAGTTTACAGCAAATTTACCTGGTATTCCAACGACTTTTGCTGTTAGACGAACAGATTTGCCTTCCTGACTTACAACGGGTCGAATTGGCTCGGTGAACTCGGGCGCCCGTTGTTTCTGTTGTTCCGCTGGTTTCGTCACTGAAATCAAAACACGGATGTATGTCACAAGCAAAATTGTTTAATTCGCGAAAATTTAAATTGTTTTAACTACCAGATGTTGGAAGTTAAGGTCGAAATGGGCGTAGCCACAACTATTTGAAAAAAAGTGGAGTAGCACATCCTATAAAATTTTCTACGGAACGTTTATTGATTTGCCAGCTGGAAAAATAGCTACAAAACCCTGGAGAAAAATCTCAAAGGGGTGTTTACCCGTGAAGCCCACTAGGCTATGCAATTGTTTGTCGATATGAGTAAAGGCTACTCAAGCTGCTTACATGACACTGCTAATTGCGCTTTAGAACGCGCTTCGCCTTTTGAATTCTTCACAATGCATTCGTAGAAACCAGAGTCACCAGGCAGTGCTTCTGTGATCAAAAGGCTCGCTTGATCTCCTTGTAATAGCGGATTGAGTCGGTCATCTTTAATGATTTGTCGACCATCCTAAAACAGAATTTAGTCGCGTTCATCCCGAAGCATACGACGTTGTAAAACCCATTTTTCTCACTTGCAAAAAAGAATTCTCTAGTTGTAACGATGTTTTGGACATCGAAATTGAATAAAATTTTAAACAGCTTATGTCGTTGATACTGAAATAAGAGCTTGACCAGTTTTCGCTGCAGTATAACATTACTAATTTGTTGAGTTACTAACGGGAGCGTATTTTTTCAAGATAATCGTAGCTTTATAAAAATTTAATTTTAAATTGAAACACTACATTTTGCTTACCTTAAACCAGGTTACAGTTGCAGGCAGCCCAGATATTTTGGCGTCGAGTCGCGTCGCTTTTCCTTGTTGACCTCGAACGCTGGCTACCGGTTCAAGAAATTGTGGAGGTTCCGCTTTGTCAGTTTTTGCTAAAAATTGAAAAATTCATACTATTCACATTCGACAATGCGTAGCATACATATAGTTCTTGAGCTACCATGTAGTTTAGCATTGTGGAAAGTAAACGCAGTTTATTCGGCAGATTTTGTTAAACTGCCTGGAAATGAATATTTTTGGCTTTAAATGTTGCATGCAATCCGCTCTGCATCACTTGTGAACACGAGCGCTGCAGGCAATGTTTATAATTTGTAAGGTAGAGATATCAAAATTGTCTAACTTCAGAAATCGGCCACACAATACGGAGTCAACTCCTTTACTCGCCATTCTGACTTTAAAAAATCACTCAAATGCTATTATTTCCCAATACAGCTACAATTTCAGTGGCGTAATATGGGCCATGTTTTGCGATGAAATTGCATTGGGTGGCTTTAGTCATGGCTAGCAGTGCGAACGCAAGCCGTCATATAGTCATCTCTGTTCCTAACGCAACGTTTCCACCACGCACAGTTTTGATGTTTGGAATGACAAATTTTTAATTGTTTAAAGTTTGCTGCATGAATGTAAATACCCACTAAGAGATAATTTATAGCCACTACCTGCGATAGACAGATTTGCAGTAGACTCGTTTACACCAGCAGCGTTTGATAGTTCAACTGAAAATTCGCCAACCATATCAGCTCGAACTTTGGCGATTTCCAACGACGAAGTATTTATGCCAGATTTTACCTAAAGTATTAACAGGAGGGTCACTTGTGGTTTATGATTGAATCAAACATCGTATCAGACCCCGCAATTTATGTTCAAATTAGTAAAACATGAGTTTAACGCTTTTTAAAAGTTGCAGTACTTTGCCGATTTTTCTGGCCACGTTATAAAGTATCCATTTGTTTACGGTTCGTTCCTTAAAAATGTCTGGATTTCATGGAAAATCTTCATGCATGCGGCCCTTGCTAAGATCAGAAGTGGTCTGTTTTTTCGCAGGACTGTAATAAAGTTAGCTTAAACTATAGACTAATTTTTACTTAAGCCGAGGCTTTGGCATAGGCATATTTTTACGCTTTGGATTAAGCTTAGGATTATGAATATGCATGTACAACTGCTGCAGCCATGTTCTTTGCATTGGTCATGCATGTTAATAACTTCAAGTGCAATCTACACCAAATTTGTCCTCATACTCAATTCTTAAAAAAATTCAACGCTTATGCAATCTCGCTTTCTATTTGATTCACGATTTTCTTCGTTTCTGCTGAACACTGGAAATGATTGTTGGGATAAGTAGCGATTTTTAGCATTTGCCACATCAAAAAGTGTGCGACTTGTTTCGCACATTGCGTTTAATGTTCGAGTTATATCATTCATAAAAACACCTTAAACGTTGAGACACATTTAATTAAGAATCTTCTTGTATACAGTCTGTTTCCCCGTTAAAATCGCACTCATGGACAATCGCCGCAAAAGATTCTCATACCCACTCCTCATCTTCAGTTCACATCTAATTGATGTCTCTACAGCCTCGCTTAGCCGCAGGAGTGAATGACAAGATGTCTATACAGCCTCGCTTAGCCGCAGGAGTGAATTGCAAGATGTCTGTACAGCCTCGCTTAGCCGCAGGAGTGAATGACAAGATGTCTATACAGCCTCGCTTAGCCGCAGGAGTGAATGACAAGATGTCTATACAGCCTCGCTTAGCCGCAGGAGTGAATTGCAAGATGTCTGTACAGCCTCGCTTAGCCGCAGGAGTGAATGACAAGATGTCTATACAGCCTCGCTTAGCCGCAGGAGTGAATGACAAGATGTCTATACAGCCTCGCATAGCCGCAGGAGTGAATGACAAAAAAATCTATTAACAAAACGTTTTGCTCACCTGATACTCGAACGACTGACCAATAACTTTTCCGTTACGTTTCCATACAACGTTAATCGGTTGGCCGCCTTCAAAGTTGCAATAAAATCGACCAGCGCGACCGACTTCGACAACACACGGTTGTAGTTGTTGCCGAAAGCTTGGCGGATTAATACGACGCGAAGTAGGCGCGCCTTTGGGCGGAGCCTGAAATGTCAAACAATGTTCTATAGTTGAGCACGGTGACTCTAAAGTTTCAAAACAAACTTTACATTTAATATTACGTTCAAAATTGCTAACAGCTATTTGATGAGTAACGAATTTATTTACGAAGATAAAACAGATGAGTCATTTAGATTTTGCAATACCGCTATAGTTTTTGATAATTTTATTAATGTCATCTGGCGCCGTCTGTTACAGTACGCCACTGTAAGTCGCCGTCCGTCATCGGCCGTCGCCATGCGGTATCGTGCGCAAACGGAGACGTAGGGCAACTGGCGCCGCACGTTAAGTATAGCGCCACCTTAGCTGGACTGTGTTTAACATGGCATTCCAAGTGGTTCATTTTACTATAAGATAACTAAACTCTAGATGGCATATGTTGGATAATCATGAAAACTGCAAACACAGCCATGTTATTCATAAATTAAAAAAATAACTGTAAGAAAACAAAACAAATTTTATGAAATAATAAAATTAAAAATAAGCAACGCTAATAACCGGAATAAACGAAACTAAAATAAACAAACCGTATATTGCTCACAAGACCATATTTAGTAAATGTATTACATTATAATTTCAACTGACAAATTAGAATCAAATTCCTAAAATGTTGTTTTATATCAGAAATATCCGTTTTTCCAAACTCGGTAAAAACTTTATTAGCACCATGGTTGCGGATTTTTAAACAAATTAACATAAATACTCCGTCGGTCGTCTCGTATTCATGAATTTCTTGATGTCTATATGAGCGAACATTCATGATTGTGCCATCTTCAAGCTTCTTGGTAAATGATTGAGTTGAAGTCTAAGATTAACAAGCGAATAACAATCACAAGTTCAGTTACGATGGTTAATGTTAATAACCCTAATATCTACACAACGTTGTTATTAAGTATAGGCAGTTACAGCAGCAAGAATGATATACCGTTATTTAAAAGTTTATAGAACGAGAATTGATTGAATTGTACAATCCAAAAAATATTCTAAAGCCTGTAAAAAGTCTATTTTTCATTGTCTGCGGAGGAATTTTGAAGGAAGGGTATTTATCTTCTACCTCACTTGTACACGCTCCTGTTCCTTATTAAAGTGGCTAAATTTCTAACTGCAAAAATTATTATTATGACGCAGCGGATTTTAGGTATATATTTTATAAAAGCAAACCAATGAACGTAAAAAACGGCAAAATACCAAATATGTTAGATTTGCACGCGTTAAAACCAACCGGAAATAAGGGTGTACAAGCCCTTACGTATTTATCGCGCAATAATTAATAATTTGAATTTGAAATTATAGCTAAGCGAAAGTTCGAACTTGAACCGATCCGTTTGAGTTCGAGCACACCTGGGCTCTAACGGTCAATTCAGATATTTATATTCGTAACACGAAGGACCAAACGATATATAACATTGAAAAACCAAACGCAATTTTAGGGCTTAATTTCAAAAAGTTAGTTTTGATCCTTGTTGGAGGGCCAAGGTTCGAGAGCCGCTAGTGCTGGGTGCTTAGTGTTGGCAAACAAGACATCAAACTAAGAGCAAAGCATTTTGAGTAGACTGTACATCAAAGTATTTTCAATAAAAACTGTTTCGTACTTTTTGACTAAAATTATATTTTGGCTGAAATGGATTCAGTGGTTGCTAGGAGGTTCCAGAGTTTTCAGTAACTTTTTTTCCTGGTAAATCCATTTCTTCGGTTAGGGATCTAACAATCGCAGATGTATAAAAACATCCGGCGCAATGAACATAATGAGTAGACTTTTGAACACTACTTAATGTTTAAATAGCCTTCTCAGCCCTACTTAAGCTGGAACAATGGCACTACTGGGTAATAACATCGTAACCATAAAAAGCCAACGCAACACACAAAAGCGCATTCAAAATAATCGAGTAAAAACTGCCGTGCGACCAAAATACAACTAACCTTACTGACAGACTTGTCTTCAATTTTCGGAGTTTCGTATCTGAAATAAAAAATATTTATGAGTTTGCAATAACATTTATGCCAAATGAGGTACTACTGCTTATTCGTGCAAACCAATAATATTAAAATATCTCGTTTCGGCCAATAACCAATACAATGACGCATACTGTAGAATTCTGCGCAGCCTAATAATAACTTTGATTGGCGTTACAACGAAAAAATGTTTAATTGGTTTATATTTAAAACGAAAAAACTATGATACTTATGCTATCTCGCCAAATAACAAGTTTTTATAACTATTGTAGCTTGAAACTAGAAATTGTAATATTTGCATTCAGATTGCTTAAATTCTAAATTTCATATTTTTAAACATAAATTCATTTATATAGCTGGGTTTGTGAAATCTTACTTAAGTGTTTACTTAGCTAATACTTATGCAATTAATTAAGTCGCAAACTTTAACTTTTTGATCAAAAACACATGAACGCCAAACAGTCAGTCATTGTCATTGGAATAAAGTAATCGTTTAGTTTTATATCAAAGAGGCATCATGAGCCTACAGTTTTAGTTAAATCAAGGTCATCACGCTTGAACGGTTAATTTGTAATATATCAAATTTAATCAGTGACTTAAGTATTATTTACTTAAACTTAAGTATGCTTTTAAAAACAGCAAAATGGTTAAGTAAATACTTAGCACGTACTTAAGTTCTAAGTTGTACTTAAATAGGGTTTCACAAACCCAGCCATTATCTCTGAAAATTAATTGATATCTTACGGTTGCTTTTGTTGAACTGGAGCTGCTTTCAAGTCGACTTCTTCGAGTTTCGTAGTAACAGCGTGCACAGTATCCTTCGGTGTGTACGCTTGTTTGAGTTGAACTGTCGATTTGTGTGCTAGTTTTTCTTCCGGTTCCGGCTTTGGTGCCTGTGTAGGCGTTTTAATTTTCGATGCTGCCGGCGCAATTTTGACGTGTTCAACTTCTTGTGGCTCTTCTGCAGGTTTCGGTTTTGCTGATTTCAGTGAAACTTGGTCACGCGCTGGTACTTCTGGTTCTTTTGGCGGTGGTGTCTGAAAAACATATATCTGGTTGATACAAAACGATTAGACGGTTTTAAAATAAAGCATAGTTTTGGCAGGACCGTAACTATTTATGTTGCCCTGCCAACTAAAAAAATCATTGCCTCTGTGCCAACATTTCCTGGTTGTGAAGCTCTGGTTTGGGTATCGTGAGCGAACTTCTGTAAAGGTAGTTTTAGCAAGAAGAGTTTTGAAATATGGCCCATGTAAAGATCAGGGGCGGAACGTGTTTCTGTGGCTCTAGAAAACGGTAAGCTTAAGCTTTGGACTAGTTTTTTCCTTGACTTAGGCTTACGCTTAGGCTTAGACGTAGGCTTAGGCTTAGGCTTAGAAATATGTTTATAATACTGCTCCGCCCCTGTCCTTTACATTGACAAGAAGAACTAACAGAAACAAAACAAAGAACCGATGTTTTCAGGAAACGTCGCAGTTTGATTTATTGGAATAACCAGGTTAGATCAATAGAGCAAAAGAACGGATGACACCTAATACATAAAAATCCCAGACTACACATCTTTCGTAACAGTAGACAGCTAGCGAGATTTTTGTATAATTTTACAAGTTCGCCCACGTTTAACGCTTAGGTTCAGGTATAGAGAGATAAGCCTTTTTTCCAAAATTTACGCCTAAACCGCGTAGTGTGGGTGAAGGAGTGCCATTGCACCAATTTCATTTTGCAAGACCTACTAACAACCAGGGTGCGACCAGATGGCAAAAAACCGGATACTGGACCCATATCCGGATAGTAATTTTTGTACCGGAACCGGATGCGGGTTTTTTGCCGGATAGGAAACCGGAGCCGGATATCCGGTCGCACCATGCAACCAACATGTGATACACAATAACCACATAATTCAATAAAAGCTTTGGATTAACTGAAACAGCGCAGTACCTTAAGCTTGAACTTTTTCCTCGCCTCTTCTTCACTTAACGGTTTTGTTGGCGCCGTTTTAGCCCACGATGGATCTTGTGGTATTTCTGATGTAGCATCGGTTCTTGGAACAGCACGTAGAGCGACCTGAAACAAATAAACGTATCCGGTATACTCCACCTGTTGGGTTAAATCTTGGCCTAAACATATGCGTAAATGTAAATCTAAGCACGCTTTCTCAAAAGGCGAAGTCCTATACCGCAAACCGAACATTTCGAAAACAATGTGAACAGTGAACAACAAACTCAAATAAATTATAGGATGCCATTGTTAACAGTTAGTATTTCAGTAGAAGTTTTTAACAACGAATACGTTTTAGTCATCTACACTGTAGCAAACGAATATATGTGGTTCTGCCTAGGGAACTAAAAGGCAACAACGTTCAAAATTTGCTAATTTTGACGCTTTTTCGTGTTTGAAAATACTGACAGCGCTTAATAAGCTTCACTCAATTGTTTCCGCACTTCTACACTTTCCTTTCACATTATTAACTTAAGCCTAAACCTAAACCTATTGTAGTGACCCGAATAAGAGGGGTTCCCCATTTTGAGTCCCATTCAATAGGAGTTCGTATAGCTAATAAGAGTTCGTAAGCGGATAGAGTCCCTGAACTCTAATTAGTAAAGGACTTCAGGACCAAATAAAGCTGAGTTCGAAACTTTAAAGCATACTTAAGCTTTGAAAGTACCAGTATAACCTTGCATTATCGCTCAAAGTTTTGATACAAGACAAATACACATTTAATTCAACGGATAGTTGGAATACCCGATAATATTAGTAATGAAGGGCGGCGCAGGCCGGGTTAAAAATAAATAACAGTCCGTAACCGAATAACGGGAGAGGGGTTCCCTCTGGAGAGGCCAAATATATATTATTTCCCCCTCTTGTTCGGGTCACTACAGCACACACGGTTGTCATATCTCAGTAAAATTTATTCAACTATTTTTCTTATTACAACATAACATATTTTGTTTTCATTTTATGCACATGGAAAAAATAAGACACTCAAAAATTTGCAAATCTTTCTTAACCAACAGCCACATTTACTACAAAATGACCAACATTTGGTGTGAAGTAAACGAACATGTGTCCAAGTTTTCCAGCCTTCCACTTATTTGCAGTAATATTCTATGTATGCAAGAGTGTATGATACAAGAGTATGCAACTCTTTGGTACAAAACGTACCCTTTGACCAACCCCGTTTAGACGGGGATACAACCTGTGTGAACCATGGCGCCGTATATATCGGCATCAAAAAAGTTCCGTTTACTGTTTAACTTAGGGTATTGCCCAAAAACGCAATGCCCGGTGGTACATTTTGTACCATCCGAGACTCACTGAGTTGCATACTCTTGTTAAATAGTATCATGCACTCTTGATTTTAGCGTTTTTTTGACAATTTAAAACAGTAACGAACTTTCTATACCTGTTCCAGTTCTTCTGGTGTCATTTCGCGTTTTACAATTGCTGCCGGTCGCAGTTGAACTTTTTCCATTGGTGCTTTTTCCGCTTGAGGTTTTTTGTGATCGGCCTACAAATATGCTGTCAGATTGGAAAATATGTATAATTTCATTTCAAAATGATGTTCAAAATTTCGACAAATTGACAACGATTTCTTTCTGATCGTTTACCTCACTTTTATGCACCACCGCTTGGTAGTTCATTTTAAAACTGTACTGAACAAGTAAAAGTCGCGAAAACATAGATTCAACATTAAAATCGTTGAAACCTGGCTACAGTCAGTCAATTCCATCTCTGAATCACAGTCAATGCCGGAGTAGGCTAAAGTGGGCGGTCGCCTCCAAAATTCTAGGGAGGGGTCCCTTATCCAGATGGATATTAATGGTAATTTTTTATTCAAAATTTTGTTAGGGTGGGGTACCCTATTTAGGATAGGGCCCCCCAAATATAGGTATGGGTACTGGCTGGTCCGGCCCTGGACGCAGATTATAACTCACTGATAATATTTTGCCATAAAACTGTTCGTCTTTTTCTCGTTGAAATTTGGTCTGCAATTCGCGTGTTTCTAGCGGTTCCGGTGGCGGTTTTTGCGATTCGATTTTATGAATTTTCTGTAGATCTGTTTTAGGTCGTCTATCAAACACTTCACCAAGTTTGCCCATCGCTTCACGTTTCCACAATTTTTCACGTTTTTGTGCATCAGCATCGGTGCCTACAGCGGAAAATAGTTAAAAGTGATTTTTTTCACACAGCAACGTTACTCATCGTAGTTTCATTTACTTCCCAGTATCCAGGTAGATTTATACCTGATACCGGAACCGGATACGGATATCAGTTGTTTGACGGATATTAAACCGGAACCAGACATACGGTATTTGTGCTCTAAAAACGTACCAATGATCATGTGAAATTGGTAACAGCTATCTTGTTAAAACAACAACGCTATGTTACGTATTTTGAGCATCGTTCCAGCTAGTTTTTGCGCATATAATTTTATATTAACAAAACATGGCGACTACTACGTCAACGTAAATTATTCTGCGCAAACATTAATTGTCGGTGCGTGTAAATATTGCACACTATTTCGCTTGTTTTGACAACCTAAAAACAACGCCCAAATTCTTACTCAAAGTGGTCGTCCGAAGCTGATGTTGACGGAAATCGTTTGACAAAAACACATCAAGCGAAGTAACGCATTGAGTTTCGCCAAGTTTATTGCGTGCAATGCACATTATTTCACCAGCGTCCGCCGGACGTACTTGTGGAATCAATAAATAGTGCATACCGTCAAAGCTGAGCTTATAACGGCTTCCCTAAAACGAAATATTAACCCCTTCTCACATTGAGTTGCCTATAGGCAACTTAGCGCAGTGTATATACGTTAAATAATATATATCGCACCGTGTTTAACAATTGCAACACGTATACATAGTACTAAATCACCACAAGACGTGAGAGCCCCCTCGGGCTCGAGCGTCAAGCTCCTATAGCTGAGTGGTGATGGTTTACGCCTCCCACTCCAGTCACCGGAGTTCGAATCCTAGCATAAAAGTAGGTCTCAGGGGGAATAGAAAATATTCATGTGAGAAAGGGTTAAGCGAAAAATTTTCAGTTTACTATCTATAACCCTTTCTCACATTGAGTTGCCTATAGGCAACTTAGCGCAGTGTATATACGTTAAATAATATATATCGCACCGTGTTTAACAATTGCAACACGTATACATAGTACTAAATCACCACAAGACGTGAGAGCCCCCTCGGGCTCGAGCGTCAAGCTCCTATAGCTGAGTGGTGATGGTTTACGCCTCCCACTCCAGTCACCGGAGTTCGAATCCTAGCATAAAAGTAGGTCTCAGGGGGAATAGAAAATATTCATGTGAGAAAGGGTTAAGCGAAAAATTTTCAGTTTACTATCTATAACCCTTTCTCACATTGAGTTGCCTATAGGCAACTTAGCGCAGTGTATATACGTTAAATAATATATATCGCACCGTGTTTAACAATCGCAACACGTATACATAGTACTAAATCACCACAAGACGTGAGAGCCCCCTCGGGCTCGAGCGTCAAGCTCCTATAGCTGAGTGGTGATGGTTTACGCCTCCCACTCCAGTCACCGGAGTTCGAATCCTAGCATAAAAGTAGGTCTCAGGGGGAATAGAAAATATTCATGTGAGAAAGGGTTAAGCGAAAAATTTTCAGTTTACTATCTATAACCCTTTCTCACATTGAGTTGCCTATAGGCAACTTAGCGCAGTGTATATACGTTAAATAATATATATCGCACCGTGTTTAACAATCGCAACACGTATACATAGTACTAAATCACCACAAGACGTGAGAGCCCCCTCGGGCTCGAGCGTCAAGCTCCTATAGCTGAGTGGTGATGGTATACGCCTCCCACTCCAGTCACCGGAGTTCGAATCCTAGCATAAAAGTAGGTCTCAGGGGGAATAGAAAATATTCATGTGAGAAAGAATTAATATTTAAAGATTTTCGAAAATTGTTTCGATATTAAACAACACAAGCGATGGGACAATGAGAGATGTAATGCAAAATTACGACGGTTTTTCACAACGCAAAGCAAGTTTTTGATTTTTGCCACGATTCTTAAGTATCTTAACAGTTTTGCTGTTTGCTCAAAAAGGTACATTGTCTTGTTAACTGTCACGGTAAAATTTAGGTTATAAAAACGAAGGATAACTTGTATGTAACTGGCAACAATAGTATAAGTTGGTGATTACCTTCGCCCAGATAATACTTCAAAGTCATATCGTATTAACAAACATACTTCAGCCTGTAACTTAGGTTTTATCCATTCTTTATTGCTACGCTTATCTGTAAGAGGAATCTCCCGTGAATATTTTTTTATTTCATCTGAAATTTATTTGCAAGCTAGAATTCGAACCCCGATATTCTTTGATTGGAAAGTTTTAAATTTCCGCTCGACTATAAGAGCTTGACACTTGAGCACGAAAATTATTCGCGTATCACGGAGTTTTAGTTACTTCGCATACGCGTAATAAGTGCAAAACAGCGCATATATATTTTCTATACGAAAAAGGTTAACGAATCAAAATTATCGATTGTTATATTTCCTTACTGTCAGAGCTTCACGACCATTAACAAACCATGTCACACGCGGTCGTGGAATACCAGTGACAGCGCATTCAAATCGTGCCGGTTCATCTTCGACAACTTGAAGTGGCCGAGGTTTAATCGTAAACGTTGGTGGCGACTGAACTTTTTGTCGATCTTCAATTTCGGTTTCATGGCTCCTGAAATAAACCAAACCGTCGTTAAGGTCATGGCCCTTGACGTATTATTAGGCCAATGACTGTTGTATTATTTTTCAAAAGATATTTTGATTTCTGAACTAATTTACCAATGAGCACCTTTTCACTTTGCCGTTCAGGCGTCTTATACCAGAAACGATCGAGAACAGCAATTGTTACATGCCAATTGTAATCTTAAATTGTTTTAGAACTCATGTTTTCGTTCAATACTTATTTCTTCGTCAACGATATCCGAAGAGCTTAGCGCTACAGGTTCACAGTCACCATTGTCTACAATGTTAACGAATAACACATGTGTTATCTTGCAAAATTTTCTGGTTTAACTTTGATTTACCAATAAATAGCTTCTTGATTTTTCTTCTCAAGCGACTTAATACCAGAAACGCTCCAGCCTTGTGGCAACGCCGATTCTGTAATGACACGATTGCGAGCGCCACAAATCAACGACGCTTTGGTTTCAGCGGTTCCAAACCGGTTGGTTGCCCGAGCAACAAAGTCACCGGTGTCGTCCGGAAGTCCATACAAAATGTCGAGAGCTACGTAGCCTTGATCGAGAATTGGTCGAAAGCGGTGCCCTTCAAAAATTTTGACTAGTGCTATACCTTTTAATAATTTTAGTGTCTTCCGGCGCCGTCCGTCGCGGCCCGTCGTCGTCGGAACAGACGCTGCCGCACAAGTTTTGCGCTACCTTAACTGTACTTAAATTCTAGAGAAAAGCTAGTACAGCAAAAAAAGTAATTTGTACCAGCGGCTTGGCCAGGGTTTCAAGTCCGGAGGGTGTAACCGCATGAAATTTTTTTAGTTCCAGGACTCAGCAGATTTTTAAAAAAACCTGACATGTAACAATTTTTAGTAAATTCGAAATCGCATTAAATAAAATTGAACTTTATTTATAGGTACTTAGGAAATTCTTAATTTTACAAGTGTATTTTGGAATACACAGTTAACAGGATTAATACACGGTGCCTATAGTACACTTCCCCTTCTCCCATATTTAAAATTAAGTTTTAGGTTTATGTTTAGGCAAAGTATTAGGCAAAGCTTAAAGCTTAGGCTTAGGTTAATCTTTTTCGAAACCTAACCCAAAGCCTACGCTTACGCATGTAGGGGAAGCGTACAACAGTCTAGGTGGTTTGCGGTTATAATTTTGTAGCTAAAAGTTTTGATAATAACGATTTTTGTTTCAAAGTTTGCTCTTACCAAGCATAATACTTTTTCCATTATGAAACCAGTCAACGCGCATACGAGGATCATTAATTGGGGCGAGTTGACATTCAAAACGAGCAAAATCGCCTTCGTAAATTGTTATATTTTGCATATGCGATTTGAATACAGGAGGCTACAAATTTAAATGTATTAATTATTGCTATAAACTATGTGTAATATCGTTCAGCTGATTCATTTGGGGCGAGTTGACATTCAAAACGAGCAAAATCGCCTTCGTAAATTGTTATATTTTGCATATGCGATTTGAATACAGGAGGCTACAAATTTAAATGTATTAATTATTGCTATAAACTATGTGTAATATCGTTCAGCTGATTCATTTGGGGCGAGTTGACATTCAAAACGAGCAAAATCGCCTTCGTAAATTGTTATATTTTGCATATGCGATTTGAATACAGGAGGCTACAAATTTAAATGTATTAATTATTGCTATAAACTATGTGTAATATCGTTCAGCTGATTCATTTGGGGCGAGTTGACATTCAAAACGAGCAAAATCGCCTTCGTAAATTGTTATATTTTGCATATGCGATTTGAATACAGGAGGCTACAAATTTAAATGTATTAATTATTGCTATAAACTATGTGTAATATCGTTCAGCTGATTCATTTGGGGCGAGTTGACATTCAAAACGAGCAAAATCGCCTTCGTAAATTGTTATATTTTGCATATGCGATTTGAATACAGGAGGCTACAAATTTAAATGTATTAATTATTGCTATAAACTATGTGTAATATCGTTCAGCTGATTCATTTGGGGCGAGTTGACATTCAAAACGAGCAAAATCGCCTTCGTAAATTGTTATATTTTGCATATGCGATTTGAATACAGGAGGCTACAAATTTAAATGTATTAATTATTGCTATAAACTATGTGTAATATCGTTCAGCTGATTCATTTGGGGCGAGTTGACATTCAAAACGAGCAAAATCGCCTTCGTAAATTGTTATATTTTGCATATGCGATTTGAATACAGGAGGCTACAAATTTAAATGTATTAATTATTGCTATAAACTATGTGTAATATCGTTCAGCTGATTCATTTGGGGCGAGTTGACATTCAAAACGAGCAAAATCGCCTTCGTAAATTGTTATATTTTGCATATGCGATTTGAATACAGGAGGCTACAAATTTAAATGTATTAATTATTGCTATAAACTATGTGTAATATCGTTCAGCTGATTCATTTGGGGCGAGTTGACATTCAAAACGAGCAAAATCGCCTTCGTAAATTGTTATGTTTTGCATATGCGATTTGAATACAGGAGGCTACAAATTTAAATGTATTAATTATTGCTATAAACTATGTGTAATATCGTTCAGCTGATTCATTTGGGGCGAGTTGACATTCAAAACGAGCAAAATCGCCTTCGTAAATTGTTATATTTTGCATATGCGATTTGAATACAGGAGGCTACAAATTTAAATGTATTAATTATTGCTATAAACTATGTGTAATATCGTTCAGCTGATTCATTTGGGGCGAGTTGACATTCAAAACGAGCAAAATCGCCTTCGTAAATTGTTATATTTTGCATATGCGATTTGAATACAGGAGGCTACAAATTTAAATGTATTAATTTTTGCTATAAACGATGTGTAATACCGTTCAGCTGATTCATACGGAATTTTGAGAAGGCAATTGAAAACTGGATAGCTTTATTTCATAATCGACAGTTTTTAGCTTGCTGACCTTATAAGATGAAGGAAATAAGCTAAGATTACATTAGCAGTTGTGTTGAAATGAAGTGTAATTACATATATGAATAAATATTTTAAAATAAAATTATCCAATAACTTTGAAAATCTTTGATTACAGTATATATTTTAATATAATTTACAGCAGTTCCCTTTTTGCACTGCTTTTAAGTTTAATGTTACACACTACTGTAACAAAATACTTTATTTGTTATAAGTAAACATTATAGGCTTAAAATAGAAATTTGCGCAAAAATTTCACTAGTTTTTGTTGACCATTTTACTGGATTGCAACGGCGAGGGCGGGTGAAGCTTCTTCTACAATAACCTACGCAACGTTCTTTTCGAAAAATGTATCGACATTAAAAAATAATTTTATGTTAAGAAACTTTTGCCCCCTCTAAAAACAACTAATAATTCTTGCATTGCAAGCAAATTCGCTTGCAATTTTCTTGCCCTTACCGCTCCCTTAGATTCGTCCGCATAAAAATCGTCTGCCGTTAGTGCCAACGCAGTTTTTGTATATTGTTTGAATACGCGTTCCAGGTCACTCAATGTCTGTTTTGGTGCCTGACGTTGGAACATAATTCCAGGGCGTCCTAAAACATAGTAGCTTTTCACACATTGATCTCGGTTAAATGCCAATATTAGTGTCGGTAATTGCGCACAGTAAGTGTATTTCAGAGCAGCTGAGGGCAAACAATTATGAGCTCTTATATCAGTTTGAGGTTCAACTTAAATTCGTTCTCAGAATTTCTACTATAAAGTACATTTCTGTTGTTAACAGGCAAATCAACCTATTTATCAACGCCTTTAAATGGTCAAAACATCGAATCTGTAGCAGTACGTAAGCGCATGACAATTTGTATCATGAGCATCGCCTCGCTAAATGGTACTGAGGCCTTAGTGAACTACAAAGGACTTATGCCTTATGCCGATCACATTGTGCTTTGGTAGATCGTATTAGACTTTGCAACAGTCGTGTCGGCTCTCGAAATCTAGCGTGTAACCACAGTCCTGCACATAATATAGTCGGAAAAACTATGAAACTCTTATAGAAGTACTGTCAGACCCAGACCAGAAAGGTTGCAACGCACGTTTGGTGCTAAATTTTAATGCCAATGTTGTTTTCGATTGATGTTGAGAGCCCATTACTTGGTGGTCCCTGTCGGATCCTCAAGTGAATATAAATCGACTAAGAAATGAAGAACAGCTCACCTTGAACTACAAAAGAGCAACTGGTTTCAGCTTGGCCTTGTTGGTTGATCGCGCGACACGTATACGTTCCACTATCTTCAGGATACGTGTACAGAATGTCCAATGAAACGTAACCAAAATCAACCGTTGACTTGAATCGATGTCCGTGAACTAAAGGCTGGCCATTGTGCAACCAAACTATTGACAAACCAGAATCGGTAATTGGAGTTACTCGACATTCCATGTGTACCTGAAAAACGCAGCTAACACAAATTGAGATGCATTCGTCAATTGCAGGTGCTCATACAATTTAGATACAGGGATAGTCTTTTTCGAAGTTTTCTGAAAAGAGAGAACGAAGGCACTTTTACAGGGTTTAGAATTTAACACGTTTTGATCCTTGCGATCTGAAAAATTTCG
This sequence comes from Enoplolaimus lenunculus, assembly GCA_030248215.1. NCBI lineage: Eukaryota > Metazoa > Nematoda > Enoplea > Enoplida > Thoracostomopsidae > Enoplolaimus > Enoplolaimus lenunculus. Next base: position 159,527 of record JASANG010001630.1, on the reverse strand, counting down.
TCTCCAAGGCTCTGTTTGTCGCAAAAAGATTCGGCATCATGAAACACTGCTAATGTCTCTATCACGAACCAGTCTTGTCGGGCGAAAATCTATGCAAATAGTAATTAGTTATGTGAACCTCAGAATGGAATTTTCAGATTTGGTTGCAATAAACTTACCATTAGCTTGCCATCCTAGCTTTATCTCCTCTACGTACCTACGTTTAGGATCTAATCTCGGCGGTGGTAGGCATTTGTTCACTTAGTAACATAAGATACCCATTCAAAAAAAATTTTATAAGACGTGGCCCAACTTTCCTAAGCGTCTTAATAGTACGAGCAATTTACCGTTTCCCCTTCTTCCACAGTGCCAATATTTTCGTTTAATTTAGCGACAAATTCAGGCGGTGATGTAATTTCGCGTGATTTTGCAACGATCGTTGTTCGCGTTTCGACGGTTCCTTTGGCGTTTGTTGCCCGGCAAACGTATTCACCAGAGTCTTCCGGAATTAGACCGTGGATTTCGAGGGTTATGTTGCCGAAATCCGTTTGAGATTGAATTCGTGATCCTAAATACGCAAATGTACCATGTAGGCGCCTGCCTAATAAGCCTAAGCGTAAGCCGTAAGCCTAAACGTAAACAAAAGCATAATGCTAATGATAAGTGTAAACAGAAGTCTGTGCTCTCAGTCTCTAAGTTCCGCAACAATGTCCTTGTCTTCTAGTGGCCAGACCCCTTATATGAGCCGCAAAAAATCAATTCCTGTATATCTGATTTTTTTGTTGCATTTTAGCGTTAACAATTTTTTCTTTGTTGTTTAATGCAAAGTAAACAAACGTTAAACATTTTACCACGTAATTTTTGCAATTATTGCCGCAAATTTCCTAAAACCTGTCGTTTCACGCCTATTATAACCATAACCAGTATTTTATTAAGAAACCAAACATACCGTACGGGATCGGTTTGCCGTTGTGAAGCCATTCAACTTTCATATTCGGATCGCCTGGCGGATCTAAACGACATTCAAGACGAACAGATTCACCTTCCATTTTTTCGCCCATTTCCGTTAGCAGATTTAGAAATTTAGGTTCTTCGAATATCTGAAACACCATGTGTAATGATATACAAAAATTGCTATTGCCAATATCGCATAATTCTTCTATAACAGTAATAATTTACTGATTTATCTCGGTAAGGTGGCGCTATACTTCTGATGACATCCGGCGCCGTTCGTCACTGTATCACAACACACAGTTATTGCGGCATGGAACAACAATATTTCCCTTTTCCTAAACCCTGGCTACACTGCCGTGAGAAACAAATATTCATCCAAATCATTTAAACTGCTTGAACTCATAGACACTTCGAAGAACTTACTCGATCGGCCGGTAAAATGTATTGTTTTGGGCGTTGTAAATACGACTCAAGATCTGTAATCTTTTCTCGTTTCATGTTATCCGGCATTTGCCATTCAGTCTCTATGCCACTCCGAGCTTCAACCTAAAATTGGTTAAAGTTCAAAATTAAAAAAAGATCAGTTCCGGTATTTAATTGATTAGTAAAATGACAAATGTTAATAACGTTGTTCATTTTGCAATGTCAACTAAATTGTAGATAACGGTTCTGAACTTGTTTATAGTCTCCCACACATAACAACCGGATCAATATTATATAGCCTAAATTTAGTTTTAGCTTAAAGCCTCAACGTAAAGCGTAAGCCCAACCTAAGTCTAAAGTTTAGCCTTAGGAAAATCATTATTTGTAGCGTTGGAGGGTTTGCGTTCTATTAAATTGGGGAAAACTAAAATCAAGCTCCAGGTGTTCAGTAAAAATAAATATACTGACACTTTGGAGGTGGCTAAATTAAAATAGCCTTTCGAATGAGTCCAGGTTGACTTGTTGGTTAAATTTGCATTTCTCTGGTTCCGAATCATTTTCATCTATTTGTACGCTTAAAATTGTTTTATAATAAACTTCAGAACGTGTTTGATGTGATATTACATCACGACAATTCGTTGCCTGACAACTTGTCGCCCAACAACTTATCATCTAAATATCGTCGACTCAATAATTTGGTGCGCGTCATTATGCTGACGCTTAAACTTAAACTTTGAATTATTCGTAGAATTGTGCTTAGGCTTGAGCTTATTCTGAGGAAGTTGTCGAACGACGATATTTTTGATATTATTTAAGCGAAACGAACATGAATTTGAGCTTGAGTCGATGCTTCGCCCGTTTTGTTCACTGCCCGGCATGTAAACGTCCCGTTGTCTTGCGGCTCAACAGGAGCAATTTCCATTATAACAAAACCGAAATCGGATATCATTTTGATGCGAGCGCCTGAAACAAACGTGACTTCCTGTATTATTCTACGTAGCCCACCGTCAGGGTAAGGCTATCCGATTTGTGCCTTAAGTAGAAAAATTTGATTTAAAGATATTTTGGAGGCATATTTCGGACGACGTCAGATGGAATTCAAATTACCAAAAAGTATAGCCGCCACCGTTACAGGCACAATTAGTTTATTTTGAGCTGCAGAATTGGACACTAATAACCTTGTTGACGGCTCACGGAAGCAATTTAGACTCATTTGGGGGCTGCAATAGAGTAAGTATAACCTTTTGTCCAACTTTTACTTAGGCTTGTAAATCATTTTAGTTATAGGTTTATCTTTGCAGTGAGGCTTAAGCTTTGAGTAATGTTTAGGTTTGGTAATATGCTTGTACAACGGTTACGGCCCTGAAGCTGGTCTCGAAAGTGTATATTAGAATAAGCCGTTTCAATCCGCATGGCATTTTGCAAGAATATCTAAACCGAATCAATTCGACATACTGTTAGCCAATGGTCTTCCATTATGCAGCCATTCAATAGTCAAGTTAGGATCGTTTGACGGTTGAACTTGGCATTCAAAATGAGCCAATTGCCCTTCGTATAAATCGTTGGCATTTTGAAGTTCTTTCACAAACACTGGTGCCGGAAACACAGCATCGGGCGCAGGAGCAGTCCCTGGTTTCGGTGCGTCTAGGGCTGAAATTTTTTTGCCAGCACCTGCCATACGAGACGGCAGTTGACTTTCACCAATAATTCCGCGACGACCTTCACATTGCAGTGTTGCTGTGGTAACCGCTTCGCCAATTGAGTTTCGCGCACGACACAAGTATTCGCCAGAGTCTTCCGGGTAAACTGGAGTTATTTCGAGCACAACGACGCCAAAATCGCAAATGGTTTTGATACGTGAGCCTAAATTTGCGAAAATTAAGCTAAGTTTAATGCTAAATTAACGAAAATATTGAACTACATTTTTTGTACCATTTATATATTCCATACGGTAAAGACGTCTATCTCATCTTAAAAGACAACGAATACGAAACTAGCAACAGCGCAAGAATTAAAACACACTGAACAAATATATAAGGTCACTTCTGCCAAATCCTTTCTGCAGTTCGCTACTTTTTGCTATTTCGCCAAAGGTGTTAAAATTGCAATTTACGAGTAAAACCCTAGCGGTGAAGTAGATTTTTATAAACATGCGATAAGTTATGGCATACCGAATGCATGCAATGTGCACAGAAGCAAACACGCACACCGGTTGTTGGAGCAATTTTAGCACTCTTTCAACCAAGTGCCTTAATGTATCTTGACAAGCCAAAATTCTAAGCTGTCTGGCTAACTCAATAGGCTCTGCGAAACTGAAATATGTAAAAGTAACACAATTAGTGTTGTTAAAAAATCTATTTGTATTTTTCTAAATCTCAGTTGCGTAAACAACCAATCAGCCGGAATAAGACTGACTATAGTGTTATAACTCAATAGCACAAATGTGATAGCATACCTGTTTTCAACGGATGTCCATTGATAAACCATTCAACGCGGAGATCCGGATCATCTGCAGGCGTTAGTTTCGCAGCGAAACTTGCACTTTGACCTTCGTACAACGGCGGTTGATTTTTCAACGGCTCAACAAATACCGGAGCTAATTTTTGACGCTCTTTTTCGATTGCGATTTCACGCCGGTTCAAGTAGTCTTCGAGTTCTTGGACAGCTTTCGCTTTTGCGTCTTTGACTTGAGGCGCAATGATTAGGCCTGATTTGCCTGTAGAAAAATGTTTACGGCATACTAGCGTACTCTTGTACATTTACTGCATATTTAACGTTGAGGCTTAGGCTCAAGCATAGGCAAAGGTTTAAAGAAAGGCTTAGGTCTGAGTAGTCTTTTCCTAAGCCTAAACCTAAGTCTGTGTAACAAGATACCACTAAATGTTTACATTAAAGTAACACATACATTCGACAAATGGTGTCCGAGAAGTGTTTAACGATTTTATATTTGACAAAATTTTTTAGTTTAATGAAAAGGGGTATAACTGGCACCCAATAAACGCCCGATAGATTCACCCCTAAGTTAAATAAAACCTCACAAAACACTCACCTTGACAATTAATAGTAGTTTTCGTTGAATCGCTTCCAATCTGATTACTCGCTCGGCACATAAATTCACCATTGTCTTCGGGCATTACATACAAAATGTCCAGGACGCAGAAACCGAAATCGTTTATTGGCCGATACCGGTGTCCGTACGTCAGCGGTTTGCCGTTATGAAACCATTCCACGCGCAAGTTTGGATCATCAACAGGAATCAATTGAGCTTCCAAGTGGAGCGAGTCACCTTCGTCGAGCAACGGAATCTGAAACAAATGTTATTTGAAATTGTAGATTGAAAAGGGATTAGAGAATTCTCGCATCTGTTTTTTTTCAATTTCATGGCATATCTACCAAACTATAATGGACCTACCTAAGTATTGGCTGCTGTACGTTTGCCCCAGTAGTCTATGCCTAAGCTGAAGCCTAACCTAAACCGAAGCCACCTACGGCTAAGTTATAGCAAGCGGATTCAAATTGGGTCAGATGACTCAAGTGCTGAGTTCTTCAATTTCATGAGAGGTGCATAAAATTGTCTTGGATCTGTGTCCACGCTGGCTGTTGTACACTTCCTTTCCACTAGCCTAAGCCTAAGCTTAAGCCAAGGCATAAACAAACCCCTATCGCTAAGTCCAGGCCTATAAGCCTAAACCAAATCCAAAAGTATAAGCCTAAAGATATGCCAAAACATAAAAATCTTAAAAACTGTGGCTGAAAAGTGTACAACGGCCCTCATTTGTTGACCATTCGACTCAAAGACTTTTAAATAAAACCATGTCACAAAACCCAAAGCGTGCGAAAATTGAGCCACTAACCTCTGTTAACGGAACGATAAACTTCGGAGGTTGGAAAGCTTTTGGTGGAGGCAAATCTGTTGGTGGCTTGGGTCGCTCCAGTTCGATAATTTTCGGCACACTTTGAGGTTGTTGTGGATCAAAATTGATATTTGCACGACCTGAAACCAATATCGACTGATACGTTTAGAGCTTAATATTCGAATTTTTGACAATTAATAGCAATTAACTCGAAAATAGAATAATAGCAGTTTCAGTCAAAAATAACCGTGACGATTGGATAAAAACACAAAGTACATCTGCCTTTTTTAACATAGAGGTTAATATTGTGAAATCGGCACGTAGTTCTTGTAAAAAATATTACGAAGCCTAAAAATAGCTGCATGAAGTAACCTGTCTTGACCCAACAAGTTTTTCAACATTGTTTCATTCGTTTTGCTATACTGTAGAAAAAATTGAGGCTACATTGCTTACTTTGAGGTTGAAGCCTGACAAAACACTCCCCCCAAACAATTACGCTACTGTATAATTTACTAGAACAGTTGACAGATCCTGATGTAACAGCTTCGCCCAAACTATTGAACGCCCGAACAGACCATTCGCCAGTGTCTCGTGGCTCCAAATGCGCGATATCAAGTATGACCCAACCAAAATCGTTAATAATTTTTATTCGTGAACCTACAAAGTACAAAATATTAATATAAACACAAAAAATATTGACAGTTTAAAACGACTTTGCAACAGTAGAAAATGAATCTGCCTAGATAAACAGATATACGTCTATATTATTTATCTACTGCTTAAAGTTCTTAATCCAGAAAATCGACTACAGTTTGTATATCGATGTTTTGTTAAAACTGAAAACTTTCCTTGGAAATTGTATTTAATTGTAGACCCTGCGTTTACGGTTGCAAATTGCCCGCAAGTAAAATCGGTCCACGTAAGACATCATGGACGTGGGTATACCCACGAATAATAAATTTTAACGCACGTGTATAAATTTGTTAATCTCTACCAGCCTAAAATTTGGATAACAAACAACAAACTCAACATACAACAAACACGTGTTTTTTAAACTCTTTTTGGCTGGTTTGTAAGAAATACCAGTTACTATTGACATTTTCTTTTCCATCGGAACAGTTACAAAATTTGTTGCGCTAAGTTCAATTTTCTGTAACAATTTTTGCGAACACGGAACAAAAAATAATGATGGCTAAAGGCGAGTCATGCGTAAAGTTGTTTTATGCAGGTGTACAAGCGGGTAAATAAACTATTTTTACGAGTAAAATGCGAGCCGGGCAAACAATTGTATAACCACCTACAAACGTCAATCCGGCTTCGATGGAAAATTTCCGTTGACCCATCCTAGACACTTGTAAATAATCCTCTTCTGTAAAAGTAGCGTTAACGCTTTCCTGAGATCAAAAGCACGTAAACATACATTGGTTTTTGTTCAGAAATTAATATCAGCTGTATACGCTTTTATCAACATAATCCAGAAACTTCTGGTGTGGAAGCTGCGCGATTTGGTGCAGTGAAAAAAAATTTGCGAGCGAGCAAAGCGACTAAGAAACCAAACGCAATTTTAGTGCTAAATCTAAATGCACAATTTTGGTTTTGATCCCTGTTGAGATAGACCTAAGCATGAATGGTCCCGTCGTGGCTCACAAAATAATACACTGCAAAAAAAGGATGAGCCACATTGACTCTCTCCGAAAAGGCTTTTCAGGTCTAGGTAAACTGAGTCAATTTCGACTCTGCTAGAGTCAAACGTGCGACTCAGTGAATCGAATTTGACAGTGGCAGAGTCGAATTTGACTCAATTTGTGTAGTGTTGAGATTTAAAAAATAGAAAAAAAAAAAAAATAAAAAAAAAGTTTCTAAATTGAAAAAAAAAAGTCTTAAATTTAACTTGAATTTTTATACTATCCTTTGCCGTTAAAAAGCGAATACGCACGTAGATTCGTGACAAACGAAATGAAGTCTGTAAAAAGTGCATAAGGATACAGTAAATTGGCACCACCGCAATAGTAAGGGCGGTGTAATCCTTTTTAATTATTTCAATCCCGTATGATACCGATCGGGGTCATTTGGCACCTTATACCAACGCACGTCAGCCGGCGCATGACACCGCATAACCATTTGCAAACAGGATTTTTGACTGACGGAGCGGTCTGGCACCAAACGGTGCCTCACGAGAAGTGTAATGCCAGTGGCTTGAAGCAAATACCAATAGAAAACCGTTGAGCTAACTAACGCTGATATGACTTTTCTTACAGCTAACAAAATAGGCGCAAATAAATATCGGACTAATTTCAGGCCCGAGGTGACAAGTTTTTATGTTCCACAGTGTCAGCAGGGACTATGTTCGCTCTGCACCTGTCCTTGTACACGCCCCTGTCTATACTTACTAGCATCAACTAGCTGTCCATTATGTAACCATTGCGTTTCGACATCAATTGGCAAAACGTTCGCTTCAAAATGAACCGCTTGTCCTTCAGGAACGTCTCCCAAATTTGACAGTTGACTGGTGAATTGCGGTGGCACCTTTGGTTTCTCGGGCGCACCGGGAACGCCTGGCCGGGGTGCTTCTAAGTCGGCGATCTTAGCGATACTCGCAGGTTGTTGAGCGTCACGGATAATAGAGTCTTTTCCTGAAATAGAGATTTGATGTTACAATAACCATTACTAAATATTATTTTTTGTTGCTAAATATTCTTTAGCTTCTTGATATATTTATTTCAGGTAGCGTGTGCTATTGAGATGCCAAGTTTGAAAGACAATATCGTGAAAGATGTATTAATGATGATGAAACGCCGTAATAATTTACCTTTTCGTACATGAATATTTTCTGTTTTGGCTGAAAACCTAATGTGACATTAAGAATCGACTCCAAAGAATATTGTCTATTTTGCCTGAAAACCTAATTTGACACTAAGAGGCGATCCCAGAGACTGTGTTCGCCATTACCATTCAATAAAAAAACTTGATCCTCCAGCCGGAAACCAAGAAGTTAGGCATGCAAGTTGCAGCTACATTTACCAGTTGTGATTGTTCCGTATACACAGTTTTAATATTTAATTGCTCATAGTATACTCGATGTTTGAAAGGGCTAAATTAGGTGCAACATTTTTGATTACCTGTACATTTCAATGTTCCACTAGTTACTGCTTCACCACTGCTATTTGTCGCTTTACACATCCAAACACCGGAATCTTCCGGATATGTGTATTGAATATCGAGTGTAATGTAGCCAAAATCAACGTTTAACGCATATTTTGAACCTAAAGTGTATATTACTGATTATTAGTCTACTAACGTCTAAGCTTAAGCCTGAGCCAAAAGCTCAAATTAAGGCTAAATACGAGCGTAAAGCCTATTCTTTTGTCCATTGATGGTGGTATGGGGGTAACTTTTTTACGGGGTAAGGAAGTAAACAAGTAGCAGATTAATTATAAGCGTATCAATAAAGCTGAAGCTTGTTTATTTAACATAGTCATTATGTGTCGAAGAAACTATTTTTGGGAACAACCTTTGTTCTGGTTGGTAACCAAGTACTAATATTTGTTATTTTTACACCAATTTTAAGTAAACTTCCAAACCAAATGCATTATTATATATATAACCATTTCACATCGGCAAAAACTGGTTAACAATAATAAAATGAGCACTCACTATGCTCCAGTGGTTTCCCGTTGACAAACCATTCGATCTGCAACGTTGGATCTTGTGCTGGTTGAACTTGACATTCGAGTCGACTCTGCTCTGATTCTTTGCATTCGACGTTATTCAAATGAGCAACAAATGAGGGTGCAGGAAATTCCGGAGCCGGAGTATCGGGTTGCGCTTCTTTTGGGGCTTCAAGTTGTTGAACTTTTTGCCAACTTGCTGCGTGTTGCGGTTGCGCTAATATATCGCCAACGCCTTAAAATATAAAACAAATTAATTATCTAACATGCGGAATTACAATGTAAGTTGATTAACTTTAAGACGGCATTTATAGCTCAGGCCAATAGCTCAAGGAAAAGACTTACAAACGGTGTTCAAACTTTTTAAGAGAAGGAAAAAATTTACCAGGGGGATTCAGTCCTCCTGCACTCCTTTCCTTTAGTTACAGTCTCGTGTATACTGTATACATCTTTGTTTGTACTCAACCGGCCAGTGTTAACTATAGCGGGCCCACCCACTGGGAGACAGTGAGACTTGATGACTTAAATACTAGGAGGTTTGGTCTTAGGCTTAGATTTTATGAATAGTTTTATGTTTGTTTGTGCGTAGGCAAAGACTTCGGTTTAGGGTTAGTGGGCAGGCCTCTAAAATTAACATTCGCCGAATGAGTAAACAAAAAATGAATGCAATATACATGAACTTGTAGTGAGAGGGCGGCTACGGGGTTCAGGCCCAAAAAACACCTGCACCTACCTTGAACTTTGACGGTTGCCGATGATGCTGCTTCGCCAACTGCGTTTGTTAACTTCAGCGTATACAACCCAGAATGTTCCGGATATACGGTCGATATGTCAAGAGTTGCATGACCCAGTTCTTGTGTCGTTTTAATTAATTGCCCTGAAATTTAAAAATATTCAGAGTACAACTGAAAACGACACGCAAATTTGTTATAAGAGAGTCTAGCTTAATCATGCTGATTTAAATTTATGCATTTATAGCTTGTATTTTGTTATTTGTAGCTTGCAGGGTGCAAACGAATAGTAAAAATAACGAAAACGCATATTGATCAAAATAACTGAAACGGAAAAACAGATATTACAGTATAAAAGTTTCAGCAGATGTTTTATTTTTCTGCCAGCAGAATTGAGGCCAACAAATATAAATTTTAAAGAAAAAATAGCGGATTCGCCGAAATTTTTAAGATTTTGGATAACTTTCGCATGCAGGTAATCTGTCTATAACAATTGCGAGATATATACGATGTTTATTACTAATTTTGCACATAAAACTAACCAAATTTCACGTGTTTCTATAACCAAAAAGGACACCGATTTTTACCGGAAACGGAAGCCGTTATTATCTAATGCATATCCAACATTTCAGCGGTTAATAATCCCAAATCTAGTAATTTTTGAACCAATAAACGTATAGTTTTTCTTTTTAATTGCTTTCAACATCAATAACTGAATGGCGAGATACTTCAAATAATTTAAAAATTCGACTGCACAAACATACCAGCAGGAATCGGTTGATTATTGCGAAGCCACACAATCTTCATTGTATTATCTTTGACCGGTTCAAATTGAGCCGACAAATGCAACGGTTCGCCTTCGCCGATATTGTCAACATTTTCGAGTCCAGAAATAAAATGCGGCTTGACGTGCTAAATAACAAATAATTTCATTAAAACCATTAGTACGGCATATTACTTTTACGGCCGTCCCGGTTTCTGGTGGGTCTGTAAAAGAGTAGGCTTAAATTATGGACTGCATTTTTTGCTTAGGTTAACGCTTAGGAATACGCTTTATTCAACACTAAGGCTTAGGCTTAGGAATATAATTAATCTACTTTTACGGCCCTAAATGCAACATTGGCCAGTAAATGTGTAAATATATTCTCGAAGCCAGAGCGACCTATCACGGAATAGTTAGAAATTAATACAAAATTTAAGTTTGTTATAATATATTTATCGAATTCAAAATTTAGCATCAAATTTACTAACAAAATATGAGCAAATTAAATGTTACATTCTTATGCTACGCACCAAAGGCTAAACTTTAACTTTTACTTAATAATAAACTAACGCACTTCAACTGTAGGTTCCGGTTGTTCAATAACAACTTTCGATTCCATTTCTTGAATTTTCTGCCAACTGACCGGATGTTGCGTATCACGAAAGATAGATTCATAGCCTAAAACAAAGGATAATTATTAGTCATCCTAATTATTTTCGTTAAACAGTATGTACCTTAACATCCTGTTAATTAATGCGACAATATTGTGTAATATACACAAAAGATATGTAAGGTTAAAAATTAACCTTTAAGATAATATTATTTTAGGTCGGGAAATTGTGTTTGGCGCTAAGCCGCTATACTTTCCCCGGACGCACGTCAAAAAAGTTTTGTTTACAAATTGACAAACAGTGCCATGCTGCAATAAACGCGCGTTGTGGTACGGCGGCGGACGGCACCGGAGTGGCAGACGGTGTAGAACGGCATTAAAATACTTAAAAAGTACAGTGCAACCCTTACACTTTATTTTGGTAATATTTGTTAGCTTTCAAGCATCAACCAACCTTGAACTTTTAGTGTCGCAGTTGTTGTTGCTTCTCCGTGTAAGTTGATCGCTTGACAAGTATAAATTCCAGAGTCTTCCGGGTAAACATGCTGAATATCAAGAGTGACAAATCCGAAATCTTTTTCAGATCGAAATCGTGAACCTAAAACAAACATTGTCGGTTAAGCGAACAAATACGTTTTGCCAGGTTTATTTAGAATAAAAGCGGGTTAAACTTAAAACCTAAATCTAAAATTACGATAACTAAATTTAAGCATATGGCTAAGCTTATGTTTGGATTGAAGCGTAACGTTAAGCGATTTAAAGCCGAACAACTACAAAAGGCATTTTGAAAGTATGCTTTTGTGCATAATTGTTTCGCGCAACAGAATATGGAACATTTTTATAAAGGGGCCAATGTTGCAATTAGAGGTACTTGTAGTACCGTACCTGCCAGTTGTAACACTGTTGTCAATATACATTTCAAGATTTAGGCAATATTAACCACACTAATAAACGAGCATTACTGTAAATCAAATTTTGGGGCCGTAATTTTCAAATAATTGCAGCAAACAGTACGTAGAATTTGATAGAGTTGGATTGTGGGGGTCAAAAGTTTTGGTGATATTATTTAGGTGCTATCAGGGGCGTATACAAAGGAGTGATCGGAGGATAGCCATTCTGCAGAAATTGTTGAAAATGCGTAAGGTGTTAACTTACTCTTAGACATCCAAAAATTCGAACTATTTTCCTCGCTCGTTACGCTCACTCTTACAAACAACTTTGCCACAAAACTCAACGTAATGAAGTCCTGGTTAGGTTTCTTGGTGCTATACACAGTTACGAAATACGAGCCCATGACGTACCGAGTTCAATAGGTTTTCCATTAAACTGCCAAACGATCCGCAAGTTAGGATCATCAATTGGTGTAAACCGGGCTTCGAGATGTGCCGGCTCGCCTTCTTTTAAATCGTCAACGTTTTTCATCGGTTCAGTAAACACTGGCTTTTCGAATTGTTTATCTGGCGTTTGATGTTTCGGGAATTTTTCTAAACTTTCCAACTGTTTGATTTTTTGATACGATTTCGGATGTTGAGTTTCTAGCAGCAAAGATTGTTTACCTAAAATTGAACAAATATACAGATTAACAAACTGAGCAAGACTTTCGTAATAGCGCACGAGTTTGTTATAAGTGTAAGCACTACAGAGCATAGACGAAAGTGGGTAAAGCTTTTTTTGCATGGAATTTATACCTGCGCTTTAGAATTCTTTACCCGCTGACAAGCCCACATCAGAAAAATCTTTTACCGGACACACGTTTACCGCGGGTATTCACGGGTACATACTGAAGCCAAAAAGCTTCAATGTCAAGGATACTGAAGCCCAAAATACTTCAATGTCCAGGACACTGAAGCTTTTTGTCATCAACGTCCAGGATACTGAAGCTTTTTTGGCTTTAGTGCCTATGACACTACCCCCTCAAAAGTCACCTGGTGTATGCATGTTATTGCGGAAGTTGCACTACAGAAACCAAAATGAGGGAGGTCGTCCCATGACCGCCACACCTTTTTATTGGCTCACACCCCGGCTGTATGCCTTTGCTGTCCCATCGTGGTGATTATGTAAACTAAAGTGTTATCTTCTGCAACACAAGTCTATGAGTTGGCCCTGTAGCCAGGGGGTACCTCAGTCCTTATTTTAAAGATTTTGTCCCCCTTGATAATTTTCAATCTTGCTTGTAAGTCAACGAAAACCTTTGTATGTCCCTACTAAAAAACTTTAGCCCACTCCCCAGCAAGGTGACCTGGCTACGGTCTTGGTATGAGCATCAATTTACCGACAACAGATATTGTTCCGGTACAAACGGTTTCGCCAAGTTCATTTACTGCTCGACACATATAAATACCATGATCTTGTTTCCGAATCGATGTAATTTTGAGCGAAACGTAGCCGAAATCATGCGAGTACATAATGCGATTGCTCTGTTGTAAAGGTGCATCATTAAAGTACCTGAATATAAAATTAACCAAAATTCACTTTTTCCAATTTATTGACCAAATCTGCAATATTATTAAAGTTGGAACGGTCACAATACGTAATTTGATTACAGCATGGTATGCAGTATTTTTATACGAACAATTTCCAGTAAACGAAAGATGATAAATCTTACCGTCATAAATTCACTTTAACCTAAATATATTAAATTTGAAAAAAAATGAGACAGGTAAAGTTCTTCATTACGGGCTTCTGATAATTTTACGAATATATTTACAAAAAAATAGAAAAACTATTTTAGAGTTTTCAGCAAAATAATTAAACAGTGTGTTGTGTTTGCAACTGCCATTTTAGCTTAGTTCATAAGGTACCATATCGTGCAGCAATCGACTGACCGATAATATAAGCAACAAATCAGTGTTAATGAACCTCCATTCATTCGAATAACCAACACTTTAGTCGTTTTTGCTGCTGTCGACTACCAATATAAATTGCCCGCTACTCTAATGCGATAAACAACAGCAATGCCATTACATCACCAAAAGTGCGTAGTCAGGAGGGGTTCAGATGCTAAACCCCCTAGGAGAATTTAGTGCTGGGTTTTAAGATACGGTTTCAGGCCGCAATGCAAAAAACGCCCCTTCGAAATTTTTATAGAACTGAACCGCGTATTTCAAAATCCTGGCTACGCCCACGCTTCACCCGATACAATCAACAATGATTTACATTTTATGAAATTTGCAAAAGATTTTACCTCAAAAAAATCTTTTATACTTAGCTATTTTGCAAATAAATGCCAAATTTCAAACGTACCATTCAATTGTTAAATTAGGATCATTCACAGGGATCACTCGTGCCTCCAGTAGCACGGAAGATCCTTCTGGGACGTCGTCTTGATTTTGAATAGGCTGTGTGAAAACAGGTTTTTGAAACGTTGGTGCTGCTGGTGCAGCCGGCGTTTCTTTAGGCGCTTCAATAATTTTAATCTTTTCCATACTTTTCCCACGTAACGTGTCAAGGTATAGGCTGGATCGTGCTGAAATAGCAGAATAACACCGGTGGCTATAGTTGTCGTGCAACATCGGTCGTCGCCGTACGTTGCCGTTTGTCACTGTACGTCATCGATGTGCGTACGATCGAGCACCGTGGCCGAACGCGCTGGATTTGAAATGTTTTAAAAGGATCGAGCCACATTTAAGCAGTTTAGGCCATTCATCTGCTTTGATCTCTTTTATTGAATATAATTATAACTTATTTGTCTCTATATCTACGAATGGACTCCATACCGTTACGGACTCCTACTGAATAACCTACTTAAAACAAATTATGGGTTCAGTTCCTTTGAAAAATTGCTCGCGCCGCCAGTAAATGGAACGTTTTGGAAACAGTGCGCTAACGCTGTTTACCTTTAACTTCCAATGTTCCAGTAGTCACAGCTTCGCCAAGTTTGTTGTACGCACGGCAACTATAAGAACCGGCATCTTCAGGCAAAACATAAAGAATATCCAATGAAACGAAACCAAAATCGTGTATCATTGCCATACGTGAGCTTGCTGGCAAAGGTTGTCCGTTACGTAGCCATTGTACCCTGAAACAAATGAGGCAAGATGCTTATATTTAATTTGAAAGCAATAATGCAACATTAACAATCCAAAAACGACATATAGTAGAGTTAACGATTGACAGTTTCGATTCTAAAATCAACATATGGTAGACTATATCGCATCGAAATTGCCACTCGTTAACTTTACCATTTGCCATTTTTGGTGCTTAGCGGAGAAAAATTGTTATAAACGTCCAGGCTCAGGCAGCAAATCGCCATCCGCTGCCAATAAAAGTAGCGGTTCCAGAATTCTTTAAATTGCCTAATTCTCAGCCACGAGACAGGAATAAAACAGTTGGTTCTTTCGCTTAGAAACAACTCGTATCAGCAAGTGGTGGCAGCTGCTGTACGCAGTATGCAATACGAAGCCGACCCGAAAACTTGCCAACAAGCCAATAAACAAGGAAATGTATATCTTATGATTGCGCTATACGTTTAATTATCTTAATGCCGCAAGGAAATGTATATCTTATGATTGCGCTATACGTTTAATTATCTTAATGCCGCAAGGAAATGTATATTTTTGTTGGTTCGTTTAATTATCTTAATGCCGCAAGGAAATGTATATCTTATGATTGCGCTATACGTTTAATTATCTTAATGCCGCAAGGAAATGTATATCTTATGATTGCGCTATACGTTTAATTATCTTAATGCCGCAAGGAAATGTATATCTTATGATTGCGCTATACGTTTAATTATCTTAGAGGAAGATGATTGCGCTATACGTTTAATTATCTTAATGCCGCAAGGAAATGTATATCTTATGATTGCGCTATACGTTTAATTATCTTAATGCCGGTTTTGTTTTGAGAATTATGATTATAGTTTTTTCTTATGGCAAGGAAATGTATATCTTATGATTGCGCTATACGTTCAATTATCTTCATGCCGCAAGGAAATGTATATCTTGCTATTTGCGAAATGTATGGCTGTTTTGCGGATGAGTTTACGAGAGTATTGTGGATGTCCTTTGCTATGTAATTTTAATCCGTCCTAATCTGTCCGTCACCGTACGGTGCCTATCACGTTCGATACCGTATGGTGGCGGACAGGCGATGGACAGCGCCGTACGACAAATTTAGCGCATCACTTACTTCAAATTAGTATCGTTCACTGGTGTTAAAGTTGCTTCAAAATGTGCCGGTTGGCCTTCAACGCGATCTGGACACGAATTCAGCTGTTGAACAAAAGCAGGCTTTGTGATGGTTGGATCTGGACGATCTGGAGCTTTTGCTCGCGGCGCTTCCAAGACCCGGATTTTCTCCAGCCCAGACGGGTGCAAGGTGTCTTTCATGATTGCCGACTTTGCTGGAATGAAATTAAAACATGGTACCATTTGCAGTACGCACGATCGCAAACAGTCGAAATTTTTGAGTCAATGCCTCACATTTGTGATTTCTGCCCGTGATAATTAACAATTTTTCCATTTGGTATCAAAAGAACCTTCTTCAAAATTGTTAATATTAAGTAACCATTTGTTTTCATAGTCATGGCTTTTGGCAACGGACTACAGTCACTGTTACCAACCCCCGATTGAATGCAATTAATATTCTCTTCCAGTGTGTGTAATTTTTTTAAACTATCTTCCTTTCTGAGACCGATTGAGAGTAAAACAAAAATATTACGATTTTAGTAATTTCAAGGTTTTGAAGATATCTACTACGCCAAGATTTAAGCACTAGACCCTGGTTTTATATTTAGACTTTGTGTTAAGTCCCTTTTCTATACATAGAGTCATTTAACTGGTGTTCTTTATTCTTAAACCTGATTCAAGCACCAAATACGTACCCCGTCTCGCTGCCCAGTTCAGGGGCTGCATGTTAAAATCATAAACAGGCCTGGGCGTAGGCGATAAATATTTCGAACGGGGACTTGTGTTTCAAACTGAAACCGTGTCGAAAAATCTAAGTGCACAAATCCCCAAGGGTGAAGGGTTAACGCTTGGACCCCTACTGGCTACGTCCTTGTTAACAGATCCAAAGAGGACTCAAAGAGGTCAACATTCCGCGCTCACCATTTTCCAAGCACGGATCTATGCGCCATTAGACAATCCACCTGTTTAACTATTACCACAATACCATGAATAACTTTTCATAAACCTATCTTTGAACACAAAATTTTAAAAACTCTGAATCTGCATTTGGCAAACTAATATAAACCGAGCATACTTACATTGAATTTCAAGAATTGCCTGTGTTGTTGCTTCGCCTTGTAAATTTGTCGCTTTACAAATGTAGACGCCGGAATCTTCAGGGAAAGCATACGCAATGTCAAGCGACACAAATCCAAAATCAAACGTTTGAGTAAACCGATTACCCAAATTCAACGATTGCCCATTGTGATACCATTCAATTTTCATCGCCGGATCCGACATTGGCGTTAGTCGGCATTCAAAATGCACCGGTTGACCTTCGAGACGCCCTAAATTTTAATACATTTTTAACCCTTTCTCACATGAATATTTTCTATTTCCCCTGAGACCTACTTTTATGCTAGGATTCGAACTCCGGTGACTGGAGTGGGAGGCGTATACCATCACCACTCAGTTATAGGAGCTTGACGCCCGAGCCCGAGGGGGCTCTCACATCTTGTGGTGATTTAGTACTATGTATACGTGTTGCAATTGTTAAAAAAGGTGCGATATATACTATTTAACGTATATACAATGCGCTAAGTTGCCTATAGGCAACTCAATGCGAGAAGGGGTTAAGCAATAAGCATTGCGCTATAAAACGACTATTGAAGAGACCCTTAAAATTTAATTGGAGTTAATGATTGTTCAGTAAACTTGTACCTGTACGCACAAATTAAATTGTCTTGACATTTCAAGACTCATACGTTCTAAAATTTTGAACACATTAATGTTTTGTATTTCAGAATTATTAGCCTTACACAGCTCAGAAATATGTGTCTATGTCTTATATTCAAAAAATTACTGTTTACAATTTATATGAAAAAATTTCTTTCTTTCAAGAAATAGTTATCTTATATTCAAGAATTTATTTTTTGATTCTTACGTACGTAAAAAAGTTTCTTCGTTTATATTCTTCCGATAGTATATAAATAATCGAATTTCAAAGATATTTCGGGTTGAGCTCGCGCTCTCCCAAACCTACGTTTACGTCTTGGATGTATCTTAGGTTGTAAAATTAGAGAATTTGGTTGAGCTTAACTCTCCATTTTAAAGACGATTTCTCCGGCAAATTTTGTTTCCATGACATATATGCGTCAAAAATCAGGAAAACAAGTGTATTATCTCAGACATATTTTCTTGTATTTCAGACATATTTGTGCTGCATTTCAGAAATATTTGGCTCAATCGTTTATGAAACACACTCTTAAATTTAACACATTTAACTGTTAAAATTTCAGACGCAAATTTCGGAAAAATTTCAGAAACTAAAGTCTTGCATTCAAGACATATAATGTCTGGTGTCTAGATTATGACATAATCGTCTTGAATTTAACAAAATATACTTGAATATCAGAAAATCTTTGTGTGTACCTGACAGAAAAATATCTGAATAGCGAGTGGGGCTGCAACCCTCAAGACGCCGTAAACTTTAATACGTTTTCAAGCTATCAGGTTGGCGCTATACAAACGACTAATAAAGAAAATTGAATAACAAATTGTTCAATAAATCTGTACCTGTACTGACAGAAAAAATTACCTGGATATTGCATAGGGGACTGCAAGCATTGCGGAATCTCTCTGCACCGACTCCCTTGTAAACTCAAACAGCAATTTTTGCTTACCTTCGACATTTTGCATTTGATGTGTGAACCGTGGTGGTTCATGTGATGGCTCAGGCGGTGGTTGGACAATTTCTTTCGGCGTTTCAATTTCTTTGATCTTTTGCCAACTTTTCGGATGTTGAACATCAAGGATCAACT
Source organism: Enoplolaimus lenunculus (assembly GCA_030248215.1). Taxonomy (NCBI): domain Eukaryota; kingdom Metazoa; phylum Nematoda; class Enoplea; order Enoplida; family Thoracostomopsidae; genus Enoplolaimus; species Enoplolaimus lenunculus. Next base: position 140,615 of record JASANG010001630.1, on the reverse strand, counting down.
TATGTTTACTTGCGACTTCTGCAAATTCATATATACAGAGCACATTATTGCGTCATTTCATATATAAACACAAATCTAACAAATCAACTGGCTTGAAATACCAAATAGACATACAGTGCTATAATTTTGTTTATTTTAGTATCGTATAGACTAGTCTGGCACTTTCTGTCATCGTCCTGCGTTGTCTGAATTCTACACCGCCCAGCAGCATATGGCACCGTACGGCAACGCACCTGAATTGCTACATACCGCAGCATAAACAACTTGTAAACAAACTTACGGTGCCGTACAACAAGTATATATAGCGCCACACGCAGGATGTACAACGGTATACCTGGCGCTCGCACCCGCGGCACGTGGCGCCATAAGGTAACGCAATCCTGAACCGAAAAGAAAAGATTCATTCCGACAACAGAATTTCAGCGTCACTATGCAGAGATATAGTAATCTGAATCTTAAATGATTTAAGATTAAGTTAAATGTCTGATAGTCTAATATACTATTGTTGTATTTTCTATATTTTACCAATACTAGTCGATGTTTCAGCTTGTCCAAGCGAATTTACTGCCCGCGCCGTCCACGTGCCAGTATCTTCTGGAAACGCGTACAAAATGTCCAATGAAACGTAACCAAATTCGTGTAACATTTTGAAACGATGCCCGGCGACAAGTGGCGCACCGTTGTGATACCACTGGATCTAAAAAAAGTAGATAAAAACATGATTTTACCGAAATGGAATTTTTGCTTAAAAAAGCTTTATTGATATATCTCGTTAAAGCCTTTCGCAAAATGAATACTTGGTTACGGTACATTTCCACACCACTTAAAAGCCTTAGGTTTAAAACATAGGTTTACGCTTTAGGCTGACAAAAAACTTAAGCAAAGGCTTCTCAGACTTTTAGGCAGTCCCTTCCGTAAAGCTAAAGCTAAACTAACCTTAAGTATAACCTTAAGCATGTGGGGGAAAGTGTACTACAAGAGCAGACTATTTTGAATATTATGTTATATTAAATTTTACACCAGGATTTGAATCCGAACCTGTCAGGTGTCCACTCAGTATATAAAGGACTTTGGAGTATTTAGCGTATACAGTTTGAGCTAAACGTAAGAACGAGAGATGGGGTTAAGTACGTGTTTTGCCACGTTGGCTATTACAAATGCCCAGAGTTCAGATGTGGATAACACGTTTAAATCGCAGTTTATATTCAATCTGAAATCAAAGCAAACGCTCGCGAGTTGAACGCTGCAAAAATTATTTGCGAAGCCGTTTTGTTGTTTGTACATAAGTTGACGCAACACAGTCACCAGTTGTAAATTGTGTCTTACATTTGTGTATTCACTACGAAGGTTCCGGTTTCGTGCACCTATTTCCGCAGTTTCAAAAAGTTTCAAGTTTCAGCATAATTTAAACTTTTGGGTGTATAAAGCTTAGGCTTACGCTTAAGTGTAGACTTAGGTCTAGGGTTAGGGTTAACTTTGATTCGTGGGAAACTGTACAAGTGCCACAGTGTTCAACATCAGCAGGACAACTTATGTGCGGCTTACTTTCAAGTTTGGATCGAACGTAGGTTGAACTTGACACTCCAAATGAATCGGATGCCCTTCTTGTGCCGCTGGGGGTTGTGCAAGCTGAACGGTGAAATTTGGTGGCGTCACAGGACGTTCTTCAATAATTTGTTCTGGTTTCACTCGGTTTTCAAGTTCTTGGACTTGAGCCCAACTGGTCGGATGTTGTGTATCAAGAAGCAGTGCATCTTTTGCTAAAATTTATAATTTTTCAAGTCACACTTGCAGGGTTTGATATTGCATCGATTATTGCGGTTTGAGGAGTTCGCATTGAGTTCTCCTCTTCTTATTCGGGTCAATACAGTACGGGTCTGAAACAACCATATAAACACAATCTGGCAAAAAACCTACGAATGCATTTAATTGCGCACGATACATCAGCTTCGCCAAAATCGCTCTTTGCGTGACACGTATAAATGCCAGAATCTTCAGGGTACAGCGTTAAAATATCCAAGCTCACATAGTCGATATCGTGTTTCCATCGAAATCGGTGCCCTAAAATAATGAAAAAATAGCAGAATAAAGCAACACCCACATTTTTGAAGACGTTTACTTTGAAACTTGCATTTATAGAAGCTCGAACACGCATTATATGTAATTTGAGCATCGAACACGCATTATACGTAATTTAAGCATCGTTTCAGTGGCCCATGCTATTGGGGTCCACCTATTATTAAAGTCTAATTATTGATATTAGCCTTAGGCTAAGCTACCAGCGTCCAACTTTTCCAGACTCTTACTCTTCCAGTGGGCATAACCCTAGAAGAATATGGGTTTTTAGTTAACTGTTTTTTATATTAAATTATAAACAGAAGTAACGTGTTAGTAAGTTTGAGCTGCAAAGCTCACCTATAAGTTGATAAATATATACGATTGAAATCGACCTACAACTTCGGGACTACCTTGCGGAATTGGTTGTCCATTACGAAGCCAAGTCACTTGAAGCGTTGGATCTCCAATAGGTTGCAATTTGCAATCCATATGGACCGTTTGGCCTTCTGGAATTCCGTCTTCGTTCACATTTTGGATTTGTTGTGTGAAGTGCGGTTTCGCATATTCCTACAAATAACATAGCTAACATATTGCACCTACGTAAAAACCGAGCAAATATTGGCGGAGGTACGGAATATGAACCCCCCCTAGGAATTTAATAAAACATAGCTCATTTTATAGATCTCAGTGCGCTGAGTGGAACGGTGACTTTAAATTTTAACTTTTTACAATATATAACATGTGCAAACAACAATCAAATTTGTATAAGGAATGAACCTTAAGCGAAAATTTTACCAAGAGGTGACTGATAGATACTTCCTGTTCCAATCCGAGCGTGTTTGCACTACAATTTTGAGGGCCATAACTTTTGAACCGTTGTTCTTGCAGCCATGAAAATGGTACCGTTGAATTCAACTTTTCGAGATCTATAGGATGGACCGCTTTTTATCAAAATCCTAGGCGGGTCCAGATTCCATACCTCCGCCGCAAATATTAATCGTACTACGATATTAAGACTTTTGATGGGGAGTAGTAAAAATTCATTGCTGCAAAGACACAAAGCTATACTCATGTATATGCTGGAAGATTGATTGTATCTGAAACAGGACCGCGTAGTCAAGCAAAAACTTTCAAGATGGGAGTCCGTAGATTTCACATGAAAATTATCTCAGGGAATACTGATGTATTTCTTTGGTTTGCTGAAAACATGATCGGTCTCTTAGAACACAGGCCTGATGTAAAACTAGTTTATCTCGTGTTTAGTTCAAAATTAAAGTTGATATGAAACAAACTTTTTCAGGCGTCGGCATTCGCTCGTCGACTCTGTTTTCCATTTCTTGCAACTTTCGCCACGTTTCTTCGCGTTGACTGTCCAAATATAAATTGCGTCGTGCTAAAACACAGTTCAAAACTTAAAATATATTATTACTTCGTATTTCAGGGCGATTTTTCGTAAAAACTGGAGTTGTTTTTATTGGTAATAAGCTATAAGCGCAAATTGGATAAATGCTTATTCAAAATGAATACTGCAAATTTAAAAGTTAAAATTTGATTGAGAGTTCAGATAAAGTACAACTTAATACAGGCCAGTAGCTTTACTTATATACCTTGCTAGAGGGAACTATAAATCGTTCAGAGGACATACCATAGATTTCGTTAACTTACAGGCGAGGATGAAAATTTTCTAGGGGAAGCCAAACTTTTTCCAGGGAGGGGGGCTGAGTCCCTCTGGCATTCTTTTGGCTACGGGCCCGGGTCAACATGCAATTTGCTTACCTGTACATATAATGTCGCACGAAGATGTCGCTTCACCCATCGCATTTATCGCTCGACACGTATATTTTCCGCTGTCTTCAGGATACGCGTACAAAATATCTAATGCAACGTAACCGAAATCGTGTACAGGCCGGAAACGGTGTCCTAAAATAGTTTTAATCATTAGTTTCAAACCTATTACTTGTGAATATATACAAGCCGTAGCACTAAAAAGCATTAATTTGCAGACAACTGCAATAAATATCAAACATTAGCATACGATCATCAGTCCACATTGGCGTTGCGCGAATTTTGGGTTCGAAAGAACCACGTCAGTTTACTTAAGAGTCTGTTTGTCTTTACAGCTAGCGTTTAGTTAATGACACAAATAGATTTGTTAAACTCATTGGATACGACCATGGACCACCATGACATCCTCTGTTAACATTGCTATCAGTCCAGCCAATGATAATTTAGCCGTTGAGATGTACGGATTAATTTCTCGTGCGTGTATGTTGTATTAAAAATTGCAGCTGCAAGTTTTATGAACAAATTTCCAGATAAAATTGGGAGGTCCAAGTTTCAACGGCAAGAAACATTCACCCGTTAAATACGTTTCACCGCGAATGTCTTTAGCTTAAAACACCACCGCACACCATGCCCAGTAGTAAACATTTGAATGTGTCCAAATTTTGTGCAAAGAAATAAAGTTCTAACCAGCGCTAATCAAGCAAGAAATGCAACGAAGACAAAATTCCTTAGGAAAATGTGGTAAGATTCGTTTGTAATGTTACGACTAAATAACTGTAATGTTAGCTTGTTAGCCCCTTAAAACCATAACAAAGAAAACTGGCGTCACACAATCACTGATAAACTAATTTTAATTAAAAATCATCACAGTTGAAAAGCTTTTTCGGATGATTGCGCAAAATTTAAATAGAAAATTCTCTTAGAAACAACTGCAAATTTGATACGGTTATGAATTTATGAAACTATAGATATTGACTGGGTTTCTGGAACACTACTTAAGTTCGATTTTATGCTTTAGAACAAGCAAGAGTATATAATGACACATTGTGACACTACGCCACACTCTGCGTTCTTAGCAAGGAATGTCACTCGGTCCCAAATGCGAGGTACTCCTACGTTAATTAAGGGGGGAAGTATTTGCACATGCTTAACGTATACAAACATCGGATTGTTCTGTGGCACGCAATAAGGTATGGTTAATTGTAGAAATATAGCCAGCTTTACCCCCTAGTAGGAGATGGTACGCTCAGCATTTAATGCAGAGCATGGCGAAATATCACACCCTGACATAGACTTTTGCAAAAAGTAATTGATCTGGTGCACACTAACAGTTCTACCGTACCAACCTTGGTCAAATTAGCATTGTAAATACGCAAGCACCAACTTTGTTCTGATCAAGCAGACTCCGAATTCTTGTTTGTGTTACGGTTCAAAAAATTAACTATTTACCAAAATATGTAACTTTAATTATTATTTAATAATAACTTAAGTATACTTCAGTAAGATTTCAGAATCCCGGCCATTATATAGATTATTTTACCTTGTTTCAAGGGTTTCCCATTGACAAACCATTCTATCTTCAATGTATTATCGTTCACCGGTTCAATAGTTGCTTCAATATGAGCACTTTGTCCTTCCTGTTATATCATACAATGCGGTGTCCATATTATAACTGGAGTAACGCGCTCGTTTTGTTACCCGATGTTGTATTATTAATAAGTGCAAAACGCGTTCCTGACTGCCTCAGTTATAACATGAACTCCGCATAACGCACAAGAGAATGCAACATCGGTAATTTAGTGTGGTGCAAAATGTGCCCAGCGAGCGTTGGATTTTGCGCTTAAATAGCCTATACTGTACACTACACATGATATTACTTAAATGATCCGGTAAGTTGGTTCAAATCATACAAAAGGTCTTAGGTTCGTTCTTTACTACATCAAAAGTGTCGTTTTTGTGTATTTTTGACTGAGAGTTATCATCAACTGCGTTTTTATGAAATTAAAAACTATTGCTTACGTAATTCATGCATTTAAAATCAGTTGCATAGCTAGAATTTCAGATATATATATTTATTTATTTATATATTCACTCTATCTTTGATCTTTACATACGTCCCCGTGTTTAAAATCAGTGACAATGAAAATAAACCAACCTTCAATTCTGTATTTCCGGTTAACTGCGTTAGAAAAATTGGTTTTGTTTTAGCAACTTCTGGTTCTGTCGGTTTCGCTGGAGTCGCTTCTTCCATTTGACGAATTTTTTTCCAAGATTCTGGATGATGCGGTTCTGAAATGGTATCAAACTTACGCGGGTATTTTCCGTTTAACTTGACGTTTAATTGTATTTCTGCTCTTGAATGGTTTCTTAGCTACATTTTTGAGTTTAGGTTAAGGTTCACACTTAGTCTTAATAAAGGATTGATACTTAGGACAATAGGCTTTTCATAAACTTAACCCTGAGCACAATGCCGGAGCAGACAGTGAGGGGCTCCCTTAAACCCCAGGGTGGGGCCCCCAGCGTAGAGGTCAATGCAAATACTTGGTGATTGATCTGAGGTTCTTCGAGCTCACGCTCACGTTTGATAGCTAACAAGACACTCTTCCAAAAACAGTTTCAACAAAAGTTGCAAAATGACGGATCTAGAAAATAAAGCGGTTTTTAAAATGAATCACTTTCGCAAGCAGCACGAAGTATTTTTTGACATTTTCTTTTAAAGTAGCTAAACAGCTCATATTTTAGGTACAACCTTATACAATCTTCATATGCTCTAATTTGTGTAGATAGCACACAGCACACCTGTTAAAACTTTCTTTATAACCGTTCTTGACTATCTACCTCATATCGTGAGGGTTATATTATTTAAATTAAAGGCCCTTTAGGATTGCGGCGCCCCCAAAACGGGGCGCATAGGGGTGGCTGCTCCGGGCCCTACCTGAGCATAAGCCTCAGCTTTACTCTCGAGTTCGAAGGGGCTCTCACTTCTTGTAGACATTTTTGCTGTCAACGTATCCAATCAGTTAATCCGGCATACTGTCACAATAATTTCAACTGCCAAAAGTACCTGTAATAATCTTTCGTTTACTAGAACACGAAATAGTGCACGAAACTTCGCTTGTGCCAAGACGATTCCTTGCTCGACAGGTGTAAGTCCCTGTGTCTTCTGGATAAATATACAAGATATCCAGCGAAATGTAGCCAAAGTCATGCGTTGTACGAAACCGATGTCCAGCGCTTAAATAAAATGAACATCAGTCGCCGTTCTGTCGCAGAAGTTAGCTTATTATGCCGGTCTGTCGTAAAAAAGCCAGTTTTGCTGTTTTCTGGAATACTTTTATCTCATTTGTAAATCTTATGCCCCTATTTTGAATTTTTAGCTCAATTGTAAATCACGTGTAGATTGCAGAAATCAATTGAATTTTTTTGGCTTTGTAAGTTTTGATCCGGGCCGGCTCAAATGTATTTTGCAACTATCATCAGTTAATGCTAGCTCTTGTAGCTGTCGAACCAGTCAAAGTTCAGGTTCGAAATGCAGAACATTTTTCGCAGTTGCCTTGTCGTACTTCTGCGCAAATTTTGAGATCTGCAATTACAAGAGTTCGGAAGTTTGAAAACCAATCAGCAACTGGCGCTAGATGTCCCACAGCTTTGAGAAAACGGGTCTCAGTTAGGCGCACGATATACAATTAAAAACAACTTACAATCAGTGTCGACTTAATTTTAAAACGAAAAGATTTACTAATAACGTTATATCAATTTAACTTCAAAGTTCCAAACTTACGATAACGGTTTGCCGTTATGCAACCATTCAACGACAAGTTCTGGGTCGTTCACTGGGAGCACGTTGCATTCAATGTGCGCAGATTGACCTTCTTTTAAATCTGTCAAATCTTGAAGTTGAGTTTCAAAAACGGGAGCTTGTTTTTCAGCGTCCGGAGAATCAGTTGCCATCAAGCGAGGCGCTTCAAGTTCACGAATGCGTTGCAACGATTGTGGATGCAACGCATCGAGCATCATTGCTGATTTGCCTGAAAATTGCTCGAAAAGTATTAGTGGATTAAATTTTCACACTTTGGAATTTTTATATTTTTGCTAAATTTTTAACATTTAAAAAACTTTAAAATTTTTTAAAAATTTCAAAAATATTACATATTTTTGAAATTGGAAATTTTATATTTTTATTTTTCAAAATTTTTAAAATTTAAAAATATTCATATTTTAAAAATTTCAAAAATATTACAAATTTTCAAATTAGAAATTTTTAGTTTTTTGTAAATTTTTAAATTTAAAAATTTACAATTTTAAAAAAATTCATAAATTTTAAAAATTTAAAAAATAGTCTAAACTACTACTCTTCGGTGAACGAACGTTAAAAACTATTACCTCGGCAAACCACATTACACTGAGAACTCGCTTCGCCAACCGCGTTCCGTGCCACCAGCGAATACGTTCCAGTATCTTCAGGATAAACATACAAAATATTCAATGCAACAAATCCGAAATCACGCGACATTTGAAATCGATGCCCATGCTGTAACGGGATTCCATTGACGAACCATTCAACGCGCAATGTTGGATCGTTCATTGGTAACAGTTGCGCTTCCAGATGAATGAATTCTCCTTCGTTTGCATCAGGAACATCGCGCAAATGCTGTGAGAAGAATGGAGCCTCACTAGCGACGTCTGCTGGTGCGTCTGGAGCCGCCCGCGCCGCTTCAAGTGCTGAGATTTGACGCACAGAACCGGGATGTTTGGTGTCGGACATTATTGAACTGGCGGCTGAAGTTTTGAATTAAATTTCGACCTATGTTATTTGTACGAAAGTATCATTTTCCTGCGGGATATATACAATAGCGTAAACCTGGGTTTAAGACTAATCGTTTGCATAGACTTACACTTGGTTTTAAGCTTATCTTGACGCTGAAGCTTAGGTTTTAGGCTAGAGAATATGCTTTTAGGTAATGTTTGGCGATGTAGCGAGCGATAGTATTCAGTGAGAAAATCTGGTATTCTCGTTTGAGAGATGCGATAGGTTTATTGCTAGCGGATTTTTAGGTTGAAAACTAGACACCGGCACTTGTTGTAAATTTTCCCCATGCAAGATTAATTCTATTAGCCCTAATCCAAGCAAAATTCTAAGATAAGCCAAAAATCTGAAAGTTTCTGAAAACTTTGAATAAGTCTAGTGTCATAAATTACAGTTGACAAAATTTTTTTGGAACGTAAATTAATCATACTTAGCAGCAGCATTCACGAGTATGCCGCCAGATGAGGGACAGGAGTGCCCCTTGGCTCCGTGAAATAATTTCGACCATCTAAAATGTTTTAATTCTCGCTGTAAGCTTGTTTATTTCCACCTATGACCCTTCTTCACTAGTTTGGGTCCCCGTAGCGGCATGAGGTGGCTCGAACCGAGTTTGACCATTCATTTATTTAGCTTGCATCATGCATTTACTAGTAAGGTTGAATTTCAAAACAGGCCAGATTTTTCAGGAGGGCTCAGCTCCCCACCGTATGGCTATGCTTATGTTTACCTGTGCAATTAATTACACATTCACACTGCGATTTCCCGAGTGCATTTCGTGCAACACACGTATAAGTTCCCGAATCTTCTGGATAAATTGTCAAAATATCCAGCGAAACAAATGTAAAATCGAAGAACGTTCGAAATCGATGTCCTGAAAGAGGAAGTTAATGGATGTTTCATTTTATGGATTTGAAACAACTGATAGCTTCGTAAACAAAATTTACGCCAAATTCATGGCAGTTTGAATCTTAATGCTGCAACCGGCAGTCTTGAGTATAACAAGTAGTATTTGCAAACCTTTTGCTTTGCTATTGGTTCAATTTTTCAAAACCTTCCAAAGAATGACGTAGTATATGTGTTAACGCTAACCAATAGGAATCGGCGCTCCATTTCGATACCATTCAACAACAAGCGTGTTATCTCCAGAAGGACCCACTTGGCACTCTAAATGGACACTTTGGCCCTCAACAAATGTGTCCAATTGAGGCGGAAGGGGTTTCAAAAACGTCGCGGGTCCCTGAAATTTATAATTAATTAAACAATAAATTCAAGTTTTTTGTAATAAACATTCTATTTTATAGAATGTTTGCAAATCTTGTCTTGTATGCACATACCAGTTAATTTTAAATTTTGATCCACATTAGTTTAGTTTTGCTATTAATACTGGCAATTTATTTCTTACCTGAGGACCACTTTCAACGAATTCAGTTCGCCGATATTTAGACGCTGATTCTAATTCTTCGATTTTGCTCATGGTTTTCCCATATCGACTATCTGACATTATTGCAGCGTTAGCTGAAACCACAATTTTAAAATCATTGACAAATGAACGCTCAACTGCTTGTCATCAGACAGCGAGTTAATATTTAGCCAAAGCCTAAAGCATAATACTAAGTATAATCCTTGGCCAAAACCTAACTCTGGACCATAATTATAGAAGTCGTCGATCAGACAAGATTTTTGATTTAAAGTTGTCGGTCGACGAGTTTATCGGGCGACGAATTGTCGTGATGCCAAAATTCAGTATGACAATTATTATATGCATTAATATACACCTACCGCTGAAATTCCAGCTTCTGCTCCCAAGTAATTAAGTAGAACTTCGATGATTACAAGCTGTTTACAACCGGTTGATCTGAATAAATGTGTATAGTTATATAACGACCTGTGTCATCTACAGATATATTCTTATGAGAACAGCCGGAATTTCATTTCGGAAGGATGCAGAACTTCGTGTACATTTTTGCGAGCGAACAAGTCAGCAAGATATTTGTTTGACCTTTAAGATATACCAAGTAGTTCTAAATTCTGAAAAAGCGTTTTTTTCTTGTTGCTTCAAATGTAGCCTGCTTAGGGGTGTATCCTTATTATCGATCTTGTATACACTCCTGCATAAGTCGTCAGAACAGCTTCGTTGTTGCATATCTTTTCATTAAAAAATTTCGCTTGCTCGCATGGGCATATACTTGGAATAAGGAAATATATCCCCGCCCGAAATTTCACAAGAAACAGGAAAGACTTCCTTTTCAGATTACAATACTGTAGTGGTCCGAATAAGAGGGGTAATACTTGGGAGTCCCCATTTTGAGTTCCAATCAATAGGAGTGCGTATACCTAATAAGAATCCGTAAGCGGATAGAGTCTCTAAACCGTAATTCCCTAATTGTAGCGCATAAACGACTATAGGACCAATTAAAGTTGAGTTCGAAAGTTTAAAGCGTACTTAAGTTTTGAAAGTACATTCCAAAGTGTAACCTTGGAATATCGCTTAAGCTATTGCCACAAGAGAAATAAACGGTTTAATTCAACGGATAGTTGCAATACCAAATATATATCAGTAACGAAGGGCGCCGGAGATCGGGTTAAAAATAAAACTGGGGGTACCCTCTGGAGAGGCAGAGAAAATATCAGTCCTTCTCTTATTCGGGCGCTACAGCAACCGTTTGAATCTAGTGGTTAAATAATTGTTTTCGTTCGCTGCGTTCGCTCGCCAAAATCTTTTACATGAATTTTATTTTCTTTCGAAATGAAACCCTGGCTACACCAACGTCTACTCGCCAGGGCAACATGAACTACGAATAAAGACTAACCTTGAACACTGACTGTTGACTCTGAGGAACACTGGCCTTGTGCGTTTGTTACACGAACAGCGTATGTTCCAGTGTCTTCCGGTATGACCCCAATAACGTCCAATGAAATGAAACCAAAATCAAACAGGGTTCGTGTCCTTGAGCCTGAAATTTAATTCACGACAATTATGATTGAGTATAGTCATGAGCAAAAGCAAGATATAAAAAACGAATTGGTTACCTGTATAACTGTTTCTGTCAAGGTATAGATCATTTCCGTAACAGTAGTAGAAGCCTACCCCTAAGCCTGATCGCAAAAATACGCCTATACCTAGGTTTAAGCATAAGCCTAGGCCTAAACATAAAATTAACTTAAAGCTTATGCTTACTTCGTACTGTTCCACGAAAAAGCGGTCCGCCCCTGATCTATAGATAGGCCAAAATTTCGAAAAGAATTTGGTGTGTTACAAACTAAAACGTATACAAAACCGTTCATCATAATACCAGAAATGAGTTTGAGCCCTAATATCAAACTCTGGATACTCAGAATCTTGTTTTCAAACCACGGTACGGCAGATTGTGAAGGCAAAAACGCTTAAACCAATGCAACTTGCTTTACGTACGCTAGGTAACTTTGAGTAGACAAATTAACAGGTCGTAAAAAGCTGTGAAAATAAAGCGTCAAATGAAAACTAAATCATTAGACATTTTTTGCTTTATTAAATGTTTTCGAGTATCGTCTAGTGTGATGTAAACCCAAATTAAGGCATTTGCATGCTTCCGTCCACACACTGTTTTCAAACAAGTTTCGGCATTACTTAGGCTTAGAGTTTTATGCAGGGTTCACATTAATACATTTTATGAGGACACCGGGAACGATAAATTTTGTGTGTATTAAATATAAATATATAGAGAGGTCAAAACAGTTGTAACCTCGGGTTAACGCTTGTCACAAAAATTGTAGTGACCACGACTAGGGTGGGGTTACAACAATATTTTGTCCTAAGGTGGGGTTAACGAGTGGCAATTTTAAAAATTGACACTCGTTAATCCCAGGATATGTCGTTCCCGGTGTCCTCATAAAATGTATTAATGTGAACCCTGCATTATAGGATATAGATCAGGATTAGGCTTAAGATTGGGCGTAGGATAAACACATGTTGTGAAAACCATGCAACGCAAACACCAGTTATGTTTGAAATATTGCAAAATTGTAGCAATCTACATGCCGCAAAAATTAGCGTAAGAAATTCACATACCAGTAAGCAATGGACGGCCATTAAGAAACCATTCAACTCGCATCGTTGGATCTCCAACTGGTTCGATTTTGGTTTCTAAATGCAAATTGGTGTTTTCTCGCAATTGAACGTTCTGAGCCAATTGGTTCAGCAATCGTGGCGGACCTGAAATGTGCAAAATTACTAATCTTTGTCCTCACTGGTAAAATGCATAAATTCGATATCTGTAAAATTCTAATATAATTAAATGCGAGCTAAAATATATACTTATCATGTATTGTTGAAAAATCAGAAGGTTACTACTGATTCGCTCAAATTTTAAGGAAAACCTTACTATAGAAAAGTTCAGCTGGCATTGAAAAACTGCTTGTTCAATTATTAGCATGTTTCATGACAGTTTGCAGAAGATATAGTATGAATTCTCAGGAAACCAGACAAAAAAACGAAATAATGGCTAACCAGAACAGTGCGAATCTGGTCCTTCGTGCGACACAGGCCCACGTCGTTTTTCAAGCTCAGCCAATCGCGGAATGCCTTCCGGATGCTGTGGTTCCAAATATAGTGCCCTTTTGCCTAAAACAATTACAGAAATCATTAGCAAAATGCAATATACAAACTGACCAATACTCAATCCACTCGATATCAAAATTTTCGTGTTTCCATTTCAATCACTGACCTTTAACATTCAACTGCGCCTGGCAACTGACGGTTCCCAGCTGATTGGTCGCTTTCACCGTATAAACCCCGGTGTCTTCTGGGTACGCGTACAAGATGTCCAACGCGACGAACCCAAAATCATACATCGGTCTAAATCGGTGTCCGGTTTGCAGCGGTGCACCATTGTGAAACCATTCGACTCGCATTTTTGGGTCATTCATTGGATGAAGACGGCATTCAAAATGAACAGAATCTCCTATAAAAAATTTTCCACAAGTCTAAATGTGAATGGATTTACAAAATCAATTACGGCTTATGCTTTGACTATATTTATTATCAAATGTTTTTGTGGTACTTTTAACTAGGGCCATATTCTCAAATGCGTGTTGCACCTATTACCGGCTAGTGTAGGCAAATCAAACGCGAAAAAGTGCTCAATATCGTGTATTAGGTGCTACACACATCTGAAAATACAAGCCCACAATAAAATCGTTTAATTAGCATGACATTGTTTGAGATTGAGATAAACTTTAACGGTAAGCCGAAAAAATTTTTTTCGCATTTTTACAGAAAGTATAAAACATGACAAAAGATTTCAATGAAGTTCATCTGGGTGGAATGCATTTAGAATCATAGTTCGATCAACATAGGCGATTAAGCGAACAAAATATCTGACGTCTTGTAAATACTTAAATATGGCGAAATCGAATAATTAAATATACGATGTGTTACCGTTTTCGCAAAAAAAACAAGATATTTTCAGTGAAATTGTAATTTTAAACATGAACAGGTAGCAAATTCTAAATTGCGCAGCAACCTCGAGTAGTAATTTTTTTCAATAACTTCACGTAATATAAAGACATTAGAATACCTTCTTTCACTTCGCCAGCATCAATCAATTGTTGTGTGAATCGCGGCTGTTCGACGCTCACAAATTCTTCCGGTCGCTCGGATAACACCGGCCCAATATGAATTTGTTGTCCCTCCAGAACGGATATTTGTTCAATTGAGCTTGCGTGTTGCGTATGCAAGACCAGGCTTTCTTTGCCTAAAAATATTTTTTTATTATTTTTAATAAAGCATCAAACGCAAAATCGTTGCGTTTTTAATTTTCATCAGAGAACGCGGTAGTAAACTTTTCGAAAACCATCTGTCGGTGCATAGCTTCTTCTGTAATATATCAAGGTAAAGTTAGATTTCGATGCGCATTGAATAACAAAGCTGTTCAGCCCACTGATGGTTCCGCAAGAATTACTCTCGTGTTCTTTGATGAAAATTGTAAAGACAAAATTATATTTCGATACGCAGAAGCTTAATAGTCATATTAAATCAAAAGTAGTTGGAGCAACAACTTCTGCTAAGCTTAAAACATCACTAGTACCTTTGTAATGACGGTAATAGGTAACAACTCAATAAAGCCGCTACTTAGACTGTAGTCAAAAAGGTAAACCGCCTTCAACCGTCCTCTTATCCGACTGTTAACTCTTCCTCGCCCTATCTACAAATACCCTGACCATCTGTAGTAAAAACAATTCCTTGCTGCGGGACTGCAATTCAAATTAAAAAATGTGATCGTCAATTCTACATCGGTTCACTATTCATAACGATGCGAAATATACCTTCACATATCAGTGTAGCTGTAGAAACGGCTTTACCACTGCGATTGACTGCAACACAACTGTATTCGCCGCTATCTTCGACTGTGCAGTGTGAAATTGTCAACGATGCAAAACCAAAATCACTTTGCATATGTATTCTTGAAGCTAAAATGGGTTTTCAAAGAGGTATAATAAGGATAACGAAGAATAGAGCTATTATTCAATACTTACTTAAGTTTGAAACACTGGCCTGAGTGTATAATTTTTTAGTGCTAAGAATTGTTGAGAACATGATAAACGTATATTTTGTGGTTATTTAAAATAATTGCTTTAAGCCCCATTCACGAGTGCAAGTTTTTGCAGGGAGAACTCGCAGCTGCAACTTGCACAAAATGCTTGCACAAGGAAGTATTTTCAAAGGAACATTTCGCTTTAAAGCCTAGCAACTATGTTCACTGGTGTGAATTAAATAAAAAAGCACGAATTACAGTGAATAATTTGCAGCTGGAAGAAGTTCAAATCTGCTTTGTGACCAAAGTTGCACGTACAAGACTTATGCTACATAAACTTGCACGTGTGTATAGGTTTTACAATTTTGTGAAATATTTCGATACGTTGGAAACCGATCAACCGTTGGACCAAGACAAAGCACACCAGCACGCGAGTTTACTTTTTACAACAAATATTCAATTTAAGCACCAGATTTGCTTGATAGTTAACCCTAAAATGCTTCAAAACTCACAATTCCAAACTTCTTTTTAATTTGAAATCGGTTCTCAGTATGAAGTAAAATTATCCAAATCTACTGTTTCTGGACAGCACATCTAGGGTTGCGCTATATCCCAATTGTGAAAAGGTGTTCAAATTAAGGCTCGGATAACCCTAAAGTGAATTTCATGATGATCTCTAATAGGTTCTGAAGTTAAAGCACAAAATTTCGAAATCAAAAAATATTAAACAAGTACCTTATCAATTTCACGAAAATATCTTCTCGAAAGCAAATAAATATGAGATAATTTACTCTGCTACCCCTTAAAGTATTTCCGGCTACACAATAAACATCGTGAATTTTTTGCTGTTGTAAGGTACGTGACTTGTCTGCCTTATGGATAAACCGGGATTATCATGAGATGTAGCATTGCAAAAAAAATTTGTGTTACAATTTGTATTTGATATTCTATGCTGGTGATGTCTGGCACCGAAATACGTCAAAAAATTAGCTCAACACTTACCCATTGTCATCGGTCGTCCGTTGCGTTCCCATTCAATTCGCATACTCGGATCGCCAGTCGGAATATACCGTGCCTCAAAATGAGCTCGTTGTCCCTCGCGAATGCTTACATTTTGCATTTGGGCGGTGAACTGCGGCGACCGGCAACTGACATCAAGTCTCGTCGCATCGTCTACATCTGCTGACCATAACGCTTCACCGGTGATTGTATTTTTGCCTGAAGAAAAACTCATGCAAGTGCCCGAATTCTCTCTCATATGCTCATATCACATATTACTACCAAAAGCGCACGATACTTTTTACCAAGAGTATGCAACTGGGTACATTCTGTGTAGCAAAGAATGTACCCAGCGCGCGTTGCATTTTTGCCCTACCCGCCATACTTCACCCAACTCTTGGAATTGCATCCCTCAAAGTTGACACAGAAGTTGAACAAATGAAATGCGAAAAATATGCTGAATTTCAAGCCTCACCATACACTGATTTGAAAGTTACAATGCATAGGTGCTGCATACATTTAAAAATACAGGTAAAAAGTGGAATTATATATCCCTTTTCGTTCACTATTAGCGTTAAAATCTTTGCGCATATTCTCGAACGTGTGCAGCTGCTGTTACCAGATAGCGATAGGGTTTCTAACTTTCGTATAGAAGAACGGTCAGGTTCGAAGTTACCTTGTTTTTGCACTTGATATGCGTACGCTATGCGCTTTAGTTGTACTAGGTGCTGCCAATCGCTTGCTTGAAACCTATTACTAACTACGATAGGTGCTACATACAGTTGAGAATACTAACTACTCTTTCAAGTATACAAAGTTTATCTTAACTACTGTAGTCTACAATTTATCCACAAACTGAAGTGGGCAATCCTTCCTAAATTGATCTTAAATTATGTTAAAAGGGTTAATGCAGGACGGGAAGAGCATTACGAACCCGTAGCCATAGCGGAACCAGGGGTTGGCTTAACCCTCTATTAAACTTTTGCCCCTCGAAAAAATTCAGTGTCTCTAGGAAGCCCTGTGAAACGCTTGGATGCCCCTCCTGCAAACATTTAAGCCCTCCTTAGCAAGCTGAGCTGTCCACGGACTTGAAGCATAACGAATTTTGGTTCAGTTTTTAAATACCATAACAATGCAGTTTGGCAGACGTTTCAGTAGAACCGAGTGCATTAGTTGCGCGACAGGTATATCGGCCCGAATCTTCAGGTACTGTTTGCAGTATATCCAAAGCGACAAAACCAAAATCGTTCAATAGTCGAAATCGACTGCCTAAAATAAGCTCTGGGCCGACATTAGATTTTCAAATTAGAAATTCAGTGTATGTGAAAAAATACAAACTTCCTAATAATAACCGCAAACTTTCTGTCTTCTTTCATTTACATTGCACTTTTGGCAAAACGTTGTGTAAGATCCTCCAAAGTGCTTTAAACAAAACTGGTTTGTTCAATCGAACCAGGCAAAGTTCGGGTTCACGACCAGATATGGTATTTATCTTGTTCTAATGAATAACACGTCGAAATCGCGCCAGACCAACTCATTCTGCTTTATTACTGATGGACCGATTATGTTATCTCAAAAAAGGGACCACAGTTCAATTCCCCGCAAGCTGCGTTGAACGATATATAAATTTTGAAATTGTTTTGAAAAAAAAATTCAAATCCTGAGGAAAGACCTTTGAGCGTCAAAAAAGTGACTTTGTTAAAAAATCAAATTTACATGTGAACCAGTCGAGATAAACCAACCGAGACGCTCAAATCTCCAAGATGTTTTAAAATCGAACCATTTTTGAGCAAACGCCGCCTGAGCGGCATTATTAACCGAAGATACTTCGAAAGCTTTTATAGTGGGTAGTGAACACAAATTTAAGAAAGTAAGTTGCGGTTTTATTGAAATTACAGGATACGATACGAAGAAAGAATGCAGTCCTCGCCACGTACCCATAGTCAGTGGTTTTCCATTAAAAAACCACTCGACTTTCAGTGTATTATCGTCAACGGGCGACAACTTCGCCTCAAAGTGAGCCGGTCTTCCTTCAATCGTTTCAACTGATCGCATTTCTTGTCGAAAGCTTGGTTTCTCTTTTGCTCCATACTCGTCAGTGAGTTTTCCGCCTGGTGTTTGCGTTTTGGCTTGACCTGATTCAAATTGACTCAGTTGCGTATTTGTAGGCACACCGTTAGCCAAAACGCTGCGTGATGCTGAAATTATTGTCGCGCAGTGAGCATTAATGTTGCGACTAATGTTACCTTTACGGGTATAACAGAATTGTAGGCATATTCCTAAGCTTATGCTTAAGCCTTTGAAGGATAAGTGTAAAATGGCTCTGGCACATTTTCTAGTTCATATGTGTCTAAGCTTTGGTTCAGGTTTAGAAAAGGAAATTACACGTGTCCAAGCCTGAACCCTTGCCTAAGCCTTAGACTAGCCGGAACCTTAAATGTGCCAGCAATTGTACAGGAACCACCTGCAAATTAACCTACGCTTTATCATAAACAAAAATTGCCTAAAGTTTAAGCGTGCTATATTTTTAAAATTAACGTGTGATATTTATACCTGTTTGAACCTTGTGGCCAAAAGTTTTCTCGAAATTTTTGTGGAAACAAATAAGTTAAGGTTTATTTTAGTATACACTTTGCAAGGTGTGAATGGATAGGAAAAATAACGGTAACGGATAGTGATCAAAATAACAGAAATGGAAACAGAAACGGAAAATGAATATTGAAGTATAAAAATTTCAAAGATGTTTCATTTT
The DNA here is from genome assembly GCA_030248215.1 of Enoplolaimus lenunculus. NCBI lineage: Eukaryota > Metazoa > Nematoda > Enoplea > Enoplida > Thoracostomopsidae > Enoplolaimus > Enoplolaimus lenunculus. The sequence continues at coordinate 121,702 of JASANG010001630.1, read as the reverse complement.
TCTATTAACACAATAGAGACGTATAAATATTCACCGGTTTTTAAGGAAAAATGGCAGATGTATCGAAATTTTTAGAATGAATTTCGTAATTTATATTTCATTTCGAACAGTTGCAGCATATCTACAATTTAATAATGCGGAGATTACACGTGATTTACCAGTCGTAGTGGGACTACATTTATTGAGCGATGCTCGAACACACGTAAGCAATTAAGGTAATATGCAAATTAGTTGTTAGCTAACTATTCATTTATCGGTTTTGGAGGTTTGTAAGCAATTTTTTCAGATTCCTCGCACCCAAAAACCTTCAGTAAACCCTAATAATTATTGAAATAATTTAAAAAATCTAGTTTTGCTTGTCAATTAAGCTAATATGCAAATTAGCTATTAGCTAACTATTCAATTATCGGTTTTGGATGTTTGTAAATTATTTATTAACATTCCTCGCACCTAAAAGCCCTTTAGTGCTGAAATTATATTGCTTTTAACCTTAATAATTAGTGAAGTATTGTAAAAAGTCCTAATTTAGGCTTATAAACTATGCTAATATGAAATTATCTATTACCTAACTGCTCAATTATCGATTTTGGAGATTTTTAAACAGTCTACGCAGATTCCTCGCACCCAAAAACGTTTTAATGCTAAAATTAGATTGCTTCTAACTGTAATAATTAGTGAAATATTGTGGCAGTCCTAACTTAGGCTTAATTAATTATGCAAATTAGCCGGTAGCTAATAAACGGCTTAAAATTTTAAAATTGCAATGCGAAGTTATTACCCCAGGATAATTGGCTTTCAAACAAAAAGTTTATCAAAATCGGTTCAGCCGTTCCTGAGATTCTTTCGGACGGACAGCCGGACAGACGGACAGACGGACAAACGGACATCCACCTTCTTCGCTCAATAACCAATTTTCCGCGGACAAACAACATAATTTTAACGGAAACAAACACCGATTTTTATCGGATATGGACAACGGATATCTGATTACACCATGATATTGTGTAATGTAACATATAGCCTTACTCTTTGTATAGGTCCCTGCCGTTGAAAATTAATAATCGAATGATGCTTATTCCTATTTAAACTTGAAAATCAAGAAAGTTAATCATTGCTTTTTTTAAATTTGAAGACTATACCACTGTTTATACAAAATGAGACACATACAATATTTAAAACGTTGAATTCAAGTTTGATATAGTCTAAACGATTGGCAAACCTTAAGTTTACATTTTATAAGCGGTATTTTAAGTTGTCTGTTTCACGATTTTATAGTGATCGACAATACTTATTGTTCTTAAAGTTTGGCCAATACATAGAACAGGACCGTAACAGCAGTATAAGCATGTTACTAAACTTATGCCTAATTCTATGCATACCATGAGGTTATGTCTAAACCTAATAGTAAGATTAAGCATAAAAAATTAGTCAAAAGCTTCATCTATTGCAGCCCCACAGAAAAACGTTTCACCCCGTATTCTTTATATGATCCCAATTTTATAGTGTTTCAATTTAATTTAGCATTAGGTAACAATTAGTATATTTGTTCCGTGTTTTTTCGCAGTGAAAAACTTGTTTAGTGCGGCGCTGCTATGACTGGAGAGTGTGCCAAAGGGAGTTGGAACCAGAGGGGGTCTAGAAAATACAACCCATCAATCAAAAATGTTTTGCGACCGCTGCAGAGGATTTATTACTAAAGTAACATCAAGCTTTCTCAAACATAATTTTTCATATTTCTATGCACACTGTAAAATGTGAATAGAGAAATCTTCCGATCGAAGTTACTCCTCCGAACCAACAAAAAATTAATATTGCTTGTTTCTCTGAGAATGTACTTCGCCAATACCAATCAAGTACATCAAATGCTGGACTTGTTTTATCTACACGGCAAAAAAATGGTTATTCAAATTGACTCTTTCCGAAATAGACTCTTCGAAACTACACGAATTGTGTCAAATTCGACTCCACCACAGTAAAATTTTGTTCACTGAGACGCACGTTTGACTCTGGTGGAGTGGAATTTGACTCAGTATGCGTAGTCCCGTAGAGCCTAATTCGGAGAGAGTCAATTTGACTCACTATTTTTTGCAGTGTTCGTTGTAAAGCGAAATTTTTTACAAATGCAATTGCAAAACAAACAGAATTCAGAAACAATATCATGATTTCAGTTCAGTATAGCAGATTGCATTATACTGAATCTGCTCCGAAGGGCCAAAAAATTTTGAACTAGTACTCATATTTTTATCTATTTGGAAGCTGCAACAACAGGTAAAAATACCGGAGCCGGAGGTCAACAAAATTTGCCGGAGCCTGAGCTGGATGTAAAGCCGCAGTTGAGCGAAATTACGTAGTAGAAACAATGTTTAATTTGCTAATTTTAGTAAATAGTTGTAATGTGTTGTTAAATCTTTTAGTGTTACGCTTATTTTTCACGAAATTTTGGCAAGTTTTATTCAAAATTGCACCAAATGTTGAAAAAACCCAACTAAGAACAACAGAAAATTTCAATGCCGAAATTCCCGGAACCTCCGACAGCAAATCAGCACAAACCGGAGTCGATGATCGATTTTCTGCCGGAGCCGGAGCTTTAGGCAGACCTCCAGTTGCACCTTCCTATTTGGCAATACAAATAAATTGTAATGTTTAGATTAATAATTTGCATCTTAAAACTGTCAACACGATATGTGAAAGACACGCAACGGTTCCATTTGCTTTTGACCCACATCTGGTTTCAACTGTGAAGATTTAATTCAACAGTATAGCGTTTACGGCAAACGTATTTGCGCAAAGAAACTTTAAAAACCCTATTCACGCGTGCAATTTTTTGCAGCTGAAAATTTTTCAAATTAGAATTCGGTGATTGTTTTAATCACCAAATTTTCGGCGTGAAGAGTTTGGCTAAATTTCATTATGCAAAGTTGTGTAAAGCCTTCAGATACAGAAAAATGTACAACACGAATAGAGCATGTGGTTGTATTATACGCTCAGTTCTTGTGCTTGTTCTTCCAAAAATGTTATGATTTTTAAATGTGTACAAAAACATTAATGAATGAATGCTTCAATAAAATAATAATTTGAATTTAAATTATTGAACTTAATTGCTACTCACTTCAGGATATGTTATAGAGTTTTCGAAGAAATCATTGTTTGAGGCTGTCTTAAGTGTTGACCTGTGGTTTGTAGCACATCTAACATTTTGTGTTAACTATTACATTAAAACCGCAGAGATTTGTTGGTTGACACAATAGTTGCTACGGCCAATGTAAAGAACATGGGCGGAACAGTTTTATAAGAATAATCCTAAGCCTAAGCGTAAACATAAGCCTAAGCCAAGCAAAAAGATTTGTCTAAAGCTTAAGCTTTACTGTATAACAGTCCCACAGAAAAACGTTCCGCCCCTGATCTTTACATGGGCCGTTGCCATAGGTGGGCACCGGATATCCGGATATGAAAAATATCTGGATATGTATCCAAAATGAAATATGCATACGGATATCCGAATATCCACCGGATACCCGTGTATTCACTGGATATCCGAGATGCTGTTGTGTAAAAAATGTTTTGAACTAATTTGAATTATTTCACCACTAATGTAATTGGATCTGCCGAAAAGAAATTCTGTGTTCAAACCTCAGTGAGATTATTGAACTAATTTTTTGAAGATATTTGTGAGTAGATTTGTCTTTTTCGGTGTTTATTGTTTGCAAAATTTAGAGCTGTTTGATTTTGGTTTTATTCCAATACCTTTTTGGATACTGTCATAAACTTGGTCCTGCGGTGGACCTATTGCACAGCAAAAGACTCTCTCCGAAATAGGTTTTCCCGGACTACACAAACTGAGCCAAATTCGAAGCGCCTAAGCGAGTTTAATTTGACTCTGGCGGAATCGAATTTTGACTCAGTTTGTGTAGTCCGGAAAAGCCTATTTCGGAGAGAGTCAATTTGACTTACCATTGTTTGCACTGTGTCTGAAAAGTAACTTAGTGTTCGAATGCTTCGTCGTTTATGTTTGAGATAAATTAGGTATAATTAAGATGGCGCTATACTTCTAAAGGCGATCGGCGTCGTTTGTCACCGCACGGCACTATACCGCAAAACGCATGAATTTCTACACGGCATCGCATAACAATTGATAAATAAAATTTTTTAACTTGCAGTGCTGTACGGCGTCGGACGTCGCCGCACGACAAGTATAGCGCCACACTTATCTATTCAAAATTACAGTTTTTCTATCTCTTACAAAATATATGTGCTAATTGTTAAACTTGAGTATGTTAGCTTATAGTTGTTCCGTTTGCACAATAAACAGCTTCGTTCCGTCCGATATGGAAAAAGAGCATCTTAATAGTTTTGGTTTATATTTTTAAGCAAAGGTAGCTTAAGATCTCAAAAGTTACACAACAGGTTATGAGACTTCAAATTATCTCAAATAAACGTTTTATCTTTCATCTGAGATTTATGTCCATATTCCCAAATATATGTAGCGCCTATTACCAGGTGAGTTGGTGATATGTTCTGTATGTTTCGAACCAAACCAGCCCAGAACTTCGAATTAGGCGCATGATCCGCATTTGATTATTTGACATTTGTAGCAGCAGCAGTTAATAAGCATAAGTCTAAGCCTACGCGTAAGCATAAGCCTATACATACCTGAGCCCAAGCCTACGCCTGGGCAAAAGACGTAGTCTGAAGCTTAGGCTTACTCTAACGCAGTCTTGCGAAGAATCAATCATTCAGTTTCTCTTCAAATGTTCACGACGATATGAATTCTGATTGGGCAGGGTGGTACCCTTCTCATTGGAAAAATGTTTATAAATAATTCTCAGAGCTTGAGTAATTTTAATTTTTTTTCAGCCGCTATAATTAGTTCATGCTTCCCGCTGGATTCGTTCGCTAGTTGATTATATTTTGATAGCCTTCATTAAAAAATTCTGGATTGCGCACAGGGGCCCCAAGTATTATAGATCAGGAGCGAACGGTTGTTCTGTGGAACTGGAATGAAGTAAGCATAAGCTTTAAACTAATTTTTCGTTAGGCTTAGGCGTATTGCCTTAGGTATATGCAAATACTACTGTTGCGGCCCTCATCTATGGTATTGCTCCACACTGGCAGTATTTTTTCTCTTTTGTTAGCGTTTTATTGTTGTATTTGAAAATTGCTGTTTTAATGTTTGTAATTATCTTTAATTGTGCCTTATAGTTCTTACGTCGCAATGTTGTAATTTTCAACCATACCGCTGGTACAAGCAATTGCTATCTGTAAACATGCTAGTAAATATATACTGAAGTGAGCTTGAGACTATTAAAGAGCAAGCACAAGATTATACATGCAAAGAAGCAAATGAAATTTAAATAGTTTTACTGAACGAAAATAGAATAAATGTCAGCAAAACAATAAAGCAAAAACACACCATAAAATATTAACCTCTTCTATACATCCAATACAGTTTTCGAAAGTTTCAAATTTTGACCTATAACGTAGACATGCGTTTTTTCTTAATTTTAGGCTTAGGTTTTAGCTAACAATCACGTTTAGGTTTAGGCCTTAGGTTCATGGTAAAATGGACAAATGCGTCTTATTAAGTATTCTTTGTAAAATTTTTTAAATGCAAATTGTTATACAGCAGGTTACGAAACTATGTATACTTGCGATCAATTGCTTTACTTTAATTTTAAACTATAATCGGGCCCGTACCGTAGAAAGACCGGGAATGGTTCGGCCACCCCCTGAAGAATATTTGCCCTTCACCTTGAAAATTGTAAACCTTGTTTGTGAGTCATTGCAAATCGTTATACTCTTGAAAAATGTTTAGCCCCCTCTTAGCAACGTGAGCGAGCTACGGCCCAGAGCGATGGGAATAGAACATAATTATTAAACTTCTTGTTGAAACAACACTGCAAATAGCAATGTATCCATAAGAAAGTAAAAAATGCATTAAAAGAAAGAAATACTAGAGACAAACCTATATAGCAAGGTCTAGAATGACGACATGATATACTGCAGCTTTGAGTTGCGCTTAAGTAACGTTAAAGAAACCGCAAATATCTGGTTTAGCTGCGTCAGAATAATGCGATGATTTAATCCATGCTAGAATAAGCCGAAAAAATTAACACTTCCCGTTTAAAATGTAGTCTTCAATGTTGTCAAATTTCTAAGTCTGCAATGACGAAGTGGCGAAGTATATGTCACAAAGTTTGATCACTGGTTTGTATCAAGACTTTTTTTGTATCACTACCAGTAACATATTTTGGGGGGGGGTGGGGATGTATCTCCGCACAGGTCCCACCGTACTGTAAAATTTCTCGATACAAATAGTTCACACAAACCTCTAAATGTGTCTTCTAGTTAAGTAGGTAAACAATAAGGAGAGGTTATACCTCAAAATTCAAAAATTTTGCACGTTCGACGTAAATCAACAATCTTCAATAAAGATTAATTTGCAAAAAACGCGGTTCAAAACTATAAAATTTCTCGGAAACAAAATTTCTCGGAAAACAAAAGGTATCCGCCCACACCGGGAAATCCTGAATCAGCCACTGATCAGTGCATGTGTGTACTGCATCTTATACCGTTTTATCTGGATGAAAAAGTTGACGTTTGTGACACAAAAATGCTGTTTTTATGAATAAGCTGAAATTTTACATGTTTAAATCATAAATCAAAGCTAAAAAAGATATATACAAGTCGTGTCCAATATTTACGAGCTAAATCGACTAGGCACCTCAAATTATTCTCAACTATGTGTACAGCATTTGTCACCAGTTTTTAAGGTTTCAAGCAAGCAAACTGTAGCACCTCCTGATTGTATTTCTGCTCCAAAATAGAACCGATGAAATGAAAAAATGTGCTAAGTTTGAAACCTTACCAATCATTCCACTAAGCCTAATCGTTCATTCGACGTTTACAATATCTATCAGCAACCGGTAATAGTACTACACACAACTAAGAATATGACTAGAGATATCTAAGCAAGTCGAATTACGGTTGCTATATTAGCAAAATAAAGGTTTAAAATCATGAGAGAATACCACTTCAGTACGACAGAAAGGAAAAATTCAAACATTAAACACAACAGAATGTGATATTCACACCTGATCGATCTAATAAAATTAATTACTGATTTTTAAATTTTGAATAACATGTAACACCAATTCTGGTACTGAAGTCTTGGTTTGATAAATTAAATGTAATTTTGATCCAAGGCTAAAAATAATATCAGATTTAGATGTACAATCTGTTTTCGTGGCCTTTATTTCGTTACGAGTGATTTGTTTAGCGGATCAAAAGACCAGCTGAATTTTAATGTGGTACTTGCACTCAATGATTTCAGTATAAACATCATCATACTTTTCACTCTGGAAAACATTGCGATTAATTTGCAAATTCTGCCCATGTACAGATCAGGGGTGGAACCTTTTACTGCATTGACTGCAGTTGGACACGTTTAGCTTTACACAAATTTTTTGCTCAGGTTTACGATTAGGCTTAGGTATTAGCTCATTCTTACGCTTACGTTTAGGGTTAGGTTTAGTAATATGCTTATACTACTGTAGCGGCCCTGTTAAATACATTGGTTGCAAATTATATACAACACAATTATTTAATGAATAGAACGAGAAAATATAAATATAAATAGTGACAGCACATCATGAGACTATAAGCAATACCGCAGAAGTCAACGTACAATGGCTGTTCACAATTGAAACATAACACATAAAAACCAAAGAATGTTGAACTCAAACTTAAAAAATAACTTGAACAAGAAACCAGCGCTATGCCAAAAGAGCTTTCCTTTAGACCAGGTATTCCTATGGTGGACTATAGATTTCCAGATTCAGGTATGAGAAGAGTTATATTACGTTTTTCATTCGATTAAGTATTAATTAATTTTTTCAGCGTTTGAGAACTTCAAATACTTTTACCTTATCTGCGCTTTTTAGGCAAGGTTATTAGTAGCCAAGATTTTTTTAAAATGAATAAATTTTGTCACGATTTCTTCGGCTTATAGTCTCATTTTAAAAAACATTGAAAATTTTGTTAGTTTTATAACAATTTACGCATTTGAAATATGCAAATCAAATGTTAACCCAACGGCATCCAACATATAACCTGCTCAAACAGCACGCAAAATACTTGAACTATCACCATTGTCAATTTCAAACTTTTGATACTGGCCGAGGTATGAGTTAAAATCGTTGACATGAAGCGCAACTGATTCTACTTAGTTCAAAGTTTGTAGTTTTGTTTAAGCAGAATTTACCATGAAATATGAACCCAATGTAGTTTCTACCCGAAAGTAGCTGGACCGATTCCGTACTTGAAAATAGATTTCTGTTAAAATTGGATAAATTCATCCATGAAAATGCCTAGTATAATACTTTACTACAAAAATAGATTTTTTGCATTCTCTAAAAGCGAAGCAAACAACAAAACAACGCCATGATAACTATGAACCGAAGACGGCTAATTTTTCATACTGATTCTTCGATTCCAAATTTGAAAACAAATTTTAGTTGAAATATGGACAAATTCAAGTTGAAAACGATCGAACGAAAGTACTTAAAACTACCAAAAATAGAATTTTTGCATGTTTAACATTAAATCAAACCACACAGCAACCGCTATGAAAACAATAAAATCGAAATATGTGAAATTTTTCGTTGTTCTTTGATTGCCAACCTAAAAAAATTCGAATTGAAATTGCAAAAATTCGCGTAAAAAATAGATCAAACAAAATACTGAACTATCAAAAAAAAAGAATATTTGCGTTTTCAACATGAACACAAACAATACAGCAACGCTATGAGAACGATAAACCAAAAAATGACGAGTTTTTCGTTGATACACCAGGGTTTTTGGAATCGTCTGCTGCAGGACTAGGGGTAGGTTGATCAGCGGAACGGGTGACCATGTAAGGCAAATGCCGAGGGCTGGCAGAGCCGCGTTTCGCCGCATTTTGTCGACGTTTCTCCAAGGCAATGAAGGAATCTGTCGCTTCTGCGCTGAGCAAAGAACTTGTGATGATTCGAGCGTCGGCTGTAAATGTGATACTTGTCAAATACACAGAAGAAGCAAGTGGAAACGAATGGTTAGTGGAACAGCTATGAGTTAGTAATGATGTAGGCGAATCTGATATTTGTGCGCTGCGAAACCAACATTTGAAGTCAGAAAAAACGTTTCAATCTTAAAACTACCAAGTAACGACTACCTGTAACGCGGCTGGGGTATCCAAGGCCCCCAAAGTTATACCTGTTAAAGGACCTCATGCTCAGACACAGTTTAAACATATTACCAAGAAACATGCAAGAGACGTGGACAATCAACCAAAATATATACATGAAATGCTTGCTATGGTTTTACTAAACAGTTTCAGTTGCGAACTTACTTGTAAGAACAATGAAAAATGTTATTTTCTTAAAGATAAGGCATTCGTATTATAGACCGTGGTAATTGGAACGCTAAGAAATTTCCACAGTATGACGTATTTTGTATTTATAGTTAATAAGCATTGAAATGTCAAATTCTTGCTAAATATATCCACCTTTATTCAGTGAATTATACACAAAGCATTGGTTGGGTTGCAGAAACATGACTTAAGTTAAGTTTTGCTGTTAAAAAATCCGAATAACTTTGCTGCGAAGTAATACGCTGAAATGGTGGCTATTCTACCTGTTAACTGCGAGGTAGGTTTTTAAAATGTCCAAAACAAAATCAAATCATATCTCTGCAACTCAGTCAGTAAAATCACGCAATATTTAAAACGAATAAAACAGATGCATGAAGTATTACTAACATATTGACAACATAGCTTGACGCTGTACCAGCAATTGTTGGTTTATATGCACTTAGCAGATTTTTTGCATCTCTTTCACATTGTAAATTCGAATTTAAATTAAATATTAGCGAATCCATAGGTTTCTGGTTCTGAATAATACTTCTTTTCTTTTTCTAACTTTTTTGCAATTTGTACCGCGTGTCTGGTAAATATTTGAATATTCGACAGTTGAAAATTGTGCCGAAAGAGCAAATACAAACAGTTTAGACTTTTAGTGGAACACATTGTATGGCAAAATATTCACGAGCATAGCGCTTATGGCAATGCATTCCGCCCCCCCTGGATTCGCCACTGATTTGAATTTAAGTCAGTAATGTGCAATTAGCAGCTTATATTTTGCTTTGCATACTTTTTGGGTTGGATTGACTGGTTCTATAAAATGAATTGAACGAATAAAAATGAATTGAACGAATATCAGTTGACGAAATCTGCTTTTTAAATTAAGTAAAATTTTAAATTTTTACTGTGTCACATTTAAATTTAAGTGTAAAAATTTCCACAATACAATATTTTATACTGAAATGTGTTTTGGATGCTGCCATGCTGACTTATTGTTATTCTACTCAACGTTAATATATTTTCAGTTTGCGTTGAGAATACCAGGGCAGGTCTTTGTATTTCAGAAGATTGACTGGATGCAGATTTAGCAATTGTTTCTTTTTTACTAATACAGTGAAATAGATTTTTGCGCATATATCTGATAAAGAAAAATCACTACCCTTGATAAATGTTCAATGGATAGAATTTTAAATTCAAAAAACTGTAAATATCCTTAAAGCCTAGATGCTAGAGCGGTAAAATCTCCACTCTCTAATCTATTCTAGCATTGTTTTAGCTAGAACATCTGTAACTTAAACTTTAAATTTATAAATGTTTTCAATATTTTGGATTTGTCTATTAATGTAAAGGGCATACAAAACGTACCATTGACTTGCACGTTGGCAGAAGCTTGAGCTTCTCCCAACTGGTTTGCTGCAAGACACGTATAGGTCCCGGTGTCTTCTGGTGCCACAGACGTAATGTCGAGCGTTGCGTATCCGAAATCAAACATGGTTGATACTCGAGAACCTGAAAATTGCATATACAAAGGAAGGCTAAAAAATTTTGTGGAGGGTATACAAGGGTGTTCTTTGACTTACAAACAAGGTTGAAAACTTTCTAGGGCGCCAAAGTTTTGGGCCAGAAATGAAATTTAAGTTTTCAAAATTAAAGCACCGTCCTAATGCTGTACAAGCGCGCATGGTTGTGTAAAACAAATATGCTTTTGTTGACGTTCCGGACATGGGACTTATTGCAAAAATCTAAATTATTATGCAAACTGCAATTTTAAAAATTTTGTCAAAATAGCGTTAATTTTACAGATGTGAACACTTGGGAGCACACCCGGCTTTGCTAGCCGGTACAGAACGACAAGACCCACTATTTAAATCGTATGAATTCTAAGCCATTCCTAAGTTAGGGATACCCTTAGTCTGATTTTTTACCTTAATTCTCATAAGTTTTTGTTTTCTTAAACAACTTTAGTTCGTTAAATACGATTTTATTTAGATTATTACGCAGACCCGTATCTAGCTCAACATGCTATGGGGATCAAGAAATTTTTGGAAGAATATGTGTTGACTTTAGGTTATTTAAAAACCGAATTAAAAGTTTTCTTAGGGAAGTTAAAATTTTTCTATTGAGAAGTTAAAATTTTTCTATTACCACCACTATTGCTGCAAAAATGTACTGCGTGCGTTAAAATACAACATTCATGCTTACTGGCTTTCAAAGGTTTCCCGTTTTTTAACCATATGACTTTCAAATGTGGATCATTAATCGGCACAAGGCGGCATTCTAAATGCGCCGATTGACCCTCGCGCAAACCAGAGACACTTTGAGGTTGCGTTTGGAATTGTGGCGCTACTATTTCAGCTTCTGGTTCTTCATGTCGAATAGGTGGTCGTGCACGTTCTACGTGCCGTAAGTTGACTATTTCTTTTTGATCATATGTCGTTGCTCCTCTGAAATTAAGCTAATTTTCTATCTGTCCGCTGCTGCACAGAAGGTTTTGATTGTTGAACTTATCACCAGTTGGTAATCGGTCTTGTAACTTCTGTATTAGTAAATTTAAAACTCAAAATGCAACACAAATTGGTTTGAAGTTTTTTGTCGGACAACTGCCTGGAAGAACAGATTCTTGGCCGACCAAATAAACTAACCATACAATTTCTTGTTTTAGTGACAGTTGACACACTTGATTTTGCTTGATTATTATTGTAACAGCTTAAGCATAGCCGTTCTGCCACCTTTTAAAAACAATTTTGAAACTTGGTTTCAGTTTATAACATTTTCAAACGTTAGCTTAAAAGATCGTTGCAAGAAGATTGGATGCCAATTTTGATTTTGAATGCTTACTCGTCATAAATCTGTTTCACACCGAACGGCTGTTTCGCTTGTACACTAATACGACCTCTCAGTGTTGCAGTTCCTCCAGCGTTTACTGCAGTGCACTGATACCATCCGCTATCTTCAGTTTTTGCGTTTTCGATGTATAACGTTGACTCTCCGCCTTGACTTTCAATTCTGAAACACTTGTGATACATACTCTGTAAAAACGTTCTATTTAAAAAATACTTTAATAGTTTTATTTCACTGATTTTTTTAAGTATAAATGTACTAATTAGTAAATCCTTGCTGAAATAATGTAAATAAGTAAAACTGCTGCTGTTATTTGCTGATTAACTAAGTAAATGTAAAGCTAAAAATTTTGCGTTTGTTTAAAATTAAGTAAAACTGTGCCAAGCACCATAGTAAGTAAAACGGACACTTAATTCGGCATCAGTTTTTACCTTATTCTAAGCATATTTTTAGTGAGTTGGGGTAACATAAAATTGTATCTCTCCTAATTTCGGAAAAACTAGAAAAATGACGGTTTCAAATGCTTTCTGTGATAAAGAGCCAACCTTGTAATGATAAACATTTTTGTGAACCTTGTCCGAGTACTAAATCACAATCCAGTGAAAGAAAAAATACTATTCCAAATCTTACTTATAAGGCTGTCCTGGGGTGAGCGTTGTCTGCTCGCGCATCCATGTTAACTGTGGAGCCGGATTTCCAGCCGCTTTACACCGTAACGCCAACGATTGTCCAGGTTCAATAACGACAGATTGAAATTTTTCAACAAACTGTGGTGCAGAATTTTTTTGATTTGCTATAAAAAATATTGCACAATTAATCAATTATTTCAGTGTCTTAGTCAGAGTCTTTTGTTTTAACCTCAATTTCTACACAAAGGAACTATTGTCATTGGCCAAATTACTGCGTTTAGGTTATATTTTGAAAATTTCAATTACTGAATATTGTCACTTCGGGTCCGGATCAAAATTCAGTAAATTGCTATTAGAAATATTCAAGTCATTCATTAAACATATAACCAAAGAAAGCAGTCATGTGTTAAAAAGGAACGCTCCAACTTTTTAAATTGCGTGCTCAGTATTATCTGTATGAAGCTATGTTATTGGTTTGACATTAAATTTTAAAAAAAACCTTATTGGTGAAAACTTTCAGTTTGAATTTTGACTAAGTTAAGCAAATCACTGTTGAAACAGGTCAGCTCATTCATCAGACATTCGGTCAATGTTACGTTTGGAGTTTTAACTGATATTTTCGCTTTACAGGGGCGAATTCATGGAAATGGTCATTGAATGTTTGTGAACCTCTTTGTATTATGCAAAACGTTATGTGAAACATAAACTAGCAAATGTTTGGATTTGGACAGCGCCAATTAAATGTATTCGTAAAAGTATCGTATCGGTTCCGTGATTCCTTGCCTGTAGCCCCCCACTTAAACTTTTTTCTGGATTCGCCCTTGCGATTTGGCTATCATTATGAACGAAAAACTAAACAACGACCAAAAATACAAACGGAAAAGGCGTACCTTGTACGGCCAATGTGACCACAAGTTTCGCTTCACCACCTGGATTTCGAGCCAAACACACATAAGTTCCTTGATCGGTAACTTGAACCATATTAATTAACAACGAATGAACGCCGTCGTTGGAAACTAAAAGTTTATATTTTGACGAATCTCGGATGGGAGTTGAATCTTTAAACCATTCAACTGAAGGATACGGTTTGCCGGCAAGTTTGACGTCCAAACGGGCAACTTGTCGTTCACGAACGGTCACAAATTCCGGGGCACGAAGGACTTGTGGCGGCTGAACGCCGCTAGGACTGTTTGTTGCCGAATTACCGGGATCCGACATTGTAGTCGTTCCTCTCTCACCACCACCGGTATTCGCCGGTCGGTACATATCACTGAAATATATTAAAAGATTAAAAAAATTTAAATTTCTATGTGGTCACGAAAGACAGTTTTGCCCAAATTCTCAAATGTGTGTAGAACCTATCGCAAGTTTGCATTGACAGGTTTTCTAACAAGCGCACAACAGCAGCAGCTGATCTGAATTTTTCAGCTCTGGGCTGAATTTCAAAGCTCACCAGTCGATCCTGTAAGGATACGCCAAAGATAAAGCCTAAGCGTTCGCTCGAAGATTACAATACCTTTTGCTAACTGGTGATTAATAGGATAGGTAAATTTTGATCAGAGAAATGGTAAGCATCGAAGTTTAGCATGTTTCAGGATGGTATTTGCCGTGAAACAGTGCAAAATTTTAAATCTGCAGCTGTCGTCGTTCGCATGTTTGAAAACCTAGTACTGCTAACTGGTGAAAAGGTGGTACACAGAGTTGACAATACAGCTGCTTATGTTAGACAGGAGACCCGGTGCTTTTAGAATAGCCCGACTTATCGCTTACTATTCGCCGAAGAGTGTTTATAACGAAATATTTTAAAAATTTATAAAACCGATTAACGGTAAGTTGGTTCAAGGATCGGTCAATTGCAGACTTAGGAAAAGGACGATGTGAAGTTTAGAATCAGTTAAAACATTTAAAATTTCACCAGGCTCAGGTGTTTAGTGTGTGAGCTGCTTCTCACAAAGTTAATTTGATCGGCCCTGACCGTTAAAATATATAGAAAATGAGTTTAAAGAATACATAGCTATTGTTCTCTAGCGAAAAGTTAAAAATAATTTTAATAAAAAAGCACAAATTATAAGTTTTCCGTAAAAATTCGCTAATTTTTCTTAGGGATTCCTTGAGTGTTCCGTGTTTCGCCAATTGGAGTACGGGAGGTATTAACTACGGCACTGCTACTAAATATCTTAACAATGACCACTACTACAGGGTTCGGTATATAGAACACAGTTCTCACTGGGATAAAAGAAACCGCTGTAAAACGCATTTTCAAAAGACCCCGAATAAAATATTAAATTCAGCAAAAAATGACCATCTGTTGTCACAAAGTCGGAACTGTTGCAGTTGCAAAAAAGCAATTATAACAGAGCGTCAAGGCAAGCTATCTACTGCACTATGCATTGCATATTGATTAATGCAACTCAGAAAGCTATAAATTCTCGTAGTTGTGCAGTGTTCTAGAACTCTGGCGAATTGCAGGGAATATTTAACTAAATAAATGATTGCTTGTAGTAGCCCTTGCAAGTAGCTGCAGAAAAACAGACCAGAAGCTTTACTGCTTTCGAGGTATAATGATCAAAGTAACCTGGCGAACTAATTATGCCCTTCCAAATTTTGCCAGATAATTGAAATTGACAATTATGACTTTTGTGATATAGAACTGCGGCGAACTAATTATGCCCTTCCAAATTTTGCCAGATAATTGAAATTGACAATTATGACTTTTGTGATATAGAACTACGGCGAACTAATTATGCCCTTCCAAATTTTGCCAGATAATTGAAATTGACAATTATGACTTTTGTGATATAGAACTACGGCGAACTAATTATGCCCTTCCAAATTTTGCCAGATAATTGAAATTGACAATTATGACTTTTGTGATATAGAACTGCGGCGAACTAATTATGCCCTTCCAAATTTTGCCAGATAATTGAAATTGACAATTATGACTTTTGTGATATAGAACTACGGCGAACTAATTATGCCCTTCCAAATTTTGCCAGATAATTGAAATTGACAATTATGACTTTTGTGATATAGAACTACGATGTTAGCCTTGACTGGTATTAAAATTTTCATGAGATCGATGCAGTCAAGTTATGCAAAAACAAGCAGTACAGGCAGGGCCATAGGAATAGTACAGGGTATGCTTGGGCTACAGAATTTGTTTTTGCATTGACTAGGCTTCTTTTGACTTTTCTTTACGTTGATGCCATCGACGGGTTTAGGAAAGATCCCGCCCGGGATCGATGCCTACACCTCTTGTTCCCTTTGCTCGTGATAGTTTAGCCCCTAATTCCACTTGATAGAACTCCTGGTTGCCTTAAAACGTGTTGCCGCTAAGCGCAATATTAGGGACGAACTGTAAATTTTGAGTCAGCGCAAACCATGGACTAACGCATACGGACTATTTCTCTCGTATCAGGATATCTACATCTATATAGGAAATATCCAGCCTCAGATCCTCCACCAGATAATCATAGATTCGTTGCTGGCTGAGGCATAAGCTTTTAGGTAATATGCTTATACTACCCTTACGGCCCTAAACGTAACATTGCCTAGCCGGAAACCTTAATTTTGGTTTTGGACTGGTCTTTAAGCTTTGGTGCTTAAAATGTTTTAACGCTACTGTCGGCAAACAAATATCACATTTATTGCGCGGATACGCATTCTGCCGACAATTAACTTTTTGAAATTTTTGCAAACCAAAATCCAGAGTCACATGCCACACCCATCAAAAAACAATTTTCAGGATTTCCATACTTTGTACCCCCCTCTGTTGACAAAGAATAAACATTACAATATAAACACTAGAAAAATGACAAAACAGAAGCACAGTTTCTGCAATAGTATGATAGCGTTTCTACACCATTGACTGCACTACGATTGAATACATTGTATATTGCAAAAGTTTGAATTAAAGCAAGCACAGCTGCATATTAGCAAGACATTTGTTCGGCGTACAATATTTCAATTTTAACTTCTAGTGCTACCTGAAAAGATGAGTGCTTCTATCATATTTTGTGCAAAAGTTGTGCATCTACGGCAACAGCAGCAAATTGTGACCGAAAGCCAAGCAACACTGTTTTAGCTTTGCATGCGGTGTGTAAAGCAAGAGTGTTTTAAATTTCAAAGTTGAACGAAAAAAAATATGCTTTAAACTTCGCAGGGAAGATATTATTTTTGAAGTGAGCCGTTTTTTAATAATTCCTAAAAAACCTTCGAGATAGCGACCGTATTTTCTCGGAATCTCTCCTGTCGTTTATACCACCGTAGCGCAAACCTGTGCAAGGGGAGAAATATATGGAATGTATCCGTGTCTAAAATTTTCAGAGGGGCAAGAAAAATGGACGCTTTTACAGGCTTTAGAATAACCTGCGTGAACTGTAGAGTGAACAATAAAGTTATAACCACCAGAAATGAAATCATGGTTACGACCCTATACCGATATCGCTTATTAGATGCGGTCGTAAACAAGACTCAACTCTTGACGTTTTGGCGGGACTAAGTAAACAAAAGTTTTATTATTATTATTTGTACAGCTTTTACAAAGATTAGCGAACGCAGTTTGCGTCAATCTGTAAGAAAAATCTTCAATATAAGAATGTTTCGACGCGTGTTCTCGAACCGTGTGCTTTTTGTTACTTCCACTACTTGTTCACACTGTTTTAGAGCAGTGATAACGTCCGCTTTTTATAAAATGTTTGCTGCGTACAGTGTTCAGAAAAACTATTGCAGCTGTGCATATCAAAATTAAAAAATGTATCACGTAAACGACAAAATGGTTTGTGTTTTGATTCTGTCATTTTAAAAAAATTTTGCCTCCTCAGAAAATTTTCAATCATGCTCGTAAGTCATCAAACCCCTTGTATATATGCCCCCCTGCAAATTTTTTTGGGTCCCTCCGAGCAAGGTGAGCTGGATAGGGCCAGCTCCCAATGTACTAGACCATTTTGCTTACGTACACTTCGCACTGTAAGGTTAAGGCTCAGGCTTAGATAAAGTCTTATATTAACCCTTTCTCGCATGAATATTTTCTATTTCCCCTGAGACGTACTTTTATGCTAGGATTCGAACACCAGTGACTGGAGTGGGAGGCGTATACGATCACCAACTCAGCTATAGGAGCTTGACGCTCGAGCCCGAGGGGATCTCACGTCTTGTGGTGATTTAGTACTATGTATACGTGTTGCAATTGTTAAACATAGGGCGATATATACTAGTTAACGTATATACACTGCACTGAGTTGCCTACAGGCAACTCAATGTGAGAAGGGGTTAAAGCTTATGCTTTTAGGCTTAGGCATAGGTAAGCCTACATTGGTAGGTGTTTTTCCTAACCTAATCCTAATTGTGTGGCAGGAAGGTGTCCAAGCGCAAAACATTATAAGTGGCTATAGCTTAACATTCATGTTTAAACATCCGTTGAAACCAACCAGGATTATGAGTTAAAGCCATACAGTTAGCTTTGAAATCACTAGCGGATCCAGAGGCGGGCGACGGAGGTGTACTCCATCCTTCAGAAATCTTTTTGTGTTAAAATGGTAAGGTCCCTGCCTTACAATTTTTTACAATTTGACCCGCAGCAAGTTGTGTGATAAAATTATAAATTTCCTACCTTACAATTTTTGCGTTTCATAACATTTTCCAGCCCCCCTGTCAGAAATTTTTGGATCCGCCTCTATCTGAAATGAAACGTATCTTCGAAAGCAACATTTTTACAAAGGCCAGGTATAAAGTGTAAGGAAAACGATAATGCTTTACAAAACTATTTTCCAATACGGTTAATCACAGAGGGAGCCAGTTTCAGTGTTTTTTTAAATTGGTTCAAAATATAAACAACTTTCAGAATGAACATTGGCTTGGCGGTATGACCCATAAAGGTGCGTCAGCAATACACAATTTAACAAAAGAAATAAAATCAACATAATTAGGTATCTCATCTCATACACTTTAAACCGTTTTATAGTTTCTTCACGCACAACACCAGGGCTCCAGGGTCATGTGCACAAGGGATATCATAAACGAGATATATTTTGCACCGAGTTGTCAGAGAGAATACAAAGAACGAGTCTTCCATTAGGATTTAAATTAACCCCTACATTCTGGAAGACCTTGTCATTGTGGAACATGTTGTTCGCTAGATTAGAGTTACAAAAACTTTTACATGATGTTTATGTCTTCTCGAAATGAAATTCACACTATGCCACTGCACAACACGTCACTGTTGAGTTCCGGGCACTCTACTATGACTCAATGTTATAAGTGTAAAAACAAAGCTTATTGGTGGGAGCGATTGCGCAATACACTGAACAACCTCAATATACGGAAATACAGTAGAACTATTTTGTTTTATTTACCACAATTGTTGCGCACAATCAGTGTATTTTTGGGCAATATTTTATTCACAACATTTGGTCCAAGCGGTGAGGTTTTGGCCAAACGGTAAAAGCAAAAATTGTATTCGCTACAATACGTACGTTTAAATGGCGTCGGTTTTATTTCGACAATTTTAAGGGATGGGTATAACAGTGAAAATTCATTTGAGATAAACGTAAAAGTTTTGCAAATGTTGACGGTGATTTTGCAAATTGAAATTTGTCAACAGCAATTGATTGCGCAATTGCGCACCTAAACCGATATGAATAATTGAAAAATTACTTTTAAAAAGCATTTTCGGTTTTTTTCACACGGTTTCAGGTTCTCGTTTTTCAACTCAGACCTAAATTGAAACCTGGACATGAGCGCAGATGCAATTCTTCGTTAGCACTAGCATATACAGAGTTGGAGGGGCGCCTGGGGACATCAGATAATTTTTTGTGATAAAAAATGGTAAAGTCTCTAAATAACAATTTGTGCCCGTCAGAAAATTTTCAGATATATAGCATACTGTAAAAATTGCGTTTCATAACTTTCGCAATCCCGCTCCTACGCCAAAAAAGTCTGGATCCGCAGCTGTGTGATAGGTTGTGCAAATGGGGATTTTGAGCAAAATATAAAATCGGATGACAGTGTGACACCGTTGCGAAATACTTTTTACTCTATATAACTATTTATATAGAACATAATCAGGTAAAATCAGGGCCGTATAGCTGTACCCACTTGCACATACCTTCCGGCCCCCGAAAATCTGGGGTAACGCAATATGCAAGTACCATGTCAGACGATTTTGCTTAAAGTCTTTGCCTAAGCCTGTGCCTAAACCTAAATTATTAATCTGGTCAAAATACAAAATGTTACTTAAATTATGCATTATCCGTGTTTATACAGTTGTTGAAATATGATTCGAAGATATGCTCAACTTTACACACAAACGCCTTAATTAATGCTTAATATATTGCCACCGAGTATAATTGTTTTATTTTATTTTTGGCCAATTCTTTAGGACTTTCTGCCATAGCAGTAGGCCCCAAACGATGCGTATATATTTACCAAAAGTGCTCGGTTAAAATTTAAGCATAGTGCGAGAATTCTAATTACAAGTTAAATTCTAATTACGAATTAATAGTTTCCTTAAGTTAACAAAATGATATAAAAATCCACGAACCTCAAGAACTCCTGACAAACTTCGATTTTCAATTTTGTTGAGTGCCAAAATTGCAATCAGCATACCGGGTGCTTGCCAGATGTGACAGATAGCCAGTCCACTTTTACCGCTTATGTATTTGCTTAAATCGAGCGTTGCGTAAAACTGGCGGAGCGGCTCAGAATCTGTACAATTTTTTATCAGCAAATATTTTCAGGGATTTCTCCTGTCACTCACTTAAACATCAACGTGTTCCGAATGCGTTACTTTTGCTGAGGCTTGCATTTTTTTTGATGTTTTAAGTAATACTGTAGTGACACGAATAATAGGAGGTTGATGTTTATTTGGCCTCACTAGACGGTACCCCCCTGTTATTGGGTTACTAACTGTTATTTATTGTTAACCCGCCCTCCGCCGCCCTTCGTTACTGATATATATCCGGTATTGCAAATATCCATTGAATTAAACGAATATTTGTCTTGTGGCAATAGCTTGAGCGATAATGCAAGGTTATACTTGTGAATGTACTTTCGAAACTTGAGTACGCTTTAAAGTTTCGAACTCAACTTTATTTGGTCCGGAGTCATTTTTGCGCTACAATTAGCGATGACTGGCATCTATGGACTATAATTAGGGTTTAGGGACTCTATCCGCTTACGGACTCTTATTTGGGATACGGACTCCTATTAATTTGGACTCAAAATGGGGACCCCCACTTATTACCCCTTGTATTCGGTCCAATACAGTAAATAAACAATAACCAAACTCGAAATAAAGATATAAATTTTGTTGCGCGTCTTAATACATTTTACCATGTTGAATAAATCCAATTTTTACCCACAATTAACCTGTGAACAATATTACTATTAAAACCAATAAAACGCTATTTCATACACATATGCCAGCATACAAATGATTGATTTGAGTCAGTTTCCTAAATAGCCAGCGACCCAAAAGTAGTACCTATCTCGGTTATCTATGATTACTCAAAGTTTACGAATATACTAACTTATTTCATATCGATGCATGACGTGAGGTGCACTTCCAAACGATTTGAATTGAACTAAATTTTTAATATGTTATATACGCAGATGAATTCAAATTAATAGACTTTATAATATTCACAAAAATTTGGCCACAGTAAAATACTATTTAACAAACCTAATGTTTAAATAAACAACGGTGGCTTGAACTCGATAACTGCGACACCAAGTGTGTATACCCGGGGAAAGGAATAGGTGTCCGAAACTCCGCCCAGCGATTTGGATAAAATGACTTCGGCCAATATATATGCTTCAGAAATCTGAACAGTTTTATGATGAAACTATAGTACATTTGCTGTGTCGACCCCCAAACCAAAATTTTGGCTATGCCAATGTCAGTCCGAATCACAGGCTCTAGATCTTAAGCTTCTTTATGGCAGGAATTCAAGGATTTTGGACGAACATAACAGATCGTGTTCTCAGCTGTGATTAGCGCCTATCATCAGTGCGTGCAAACCGTTATGTATGTTTTGAAGAAATCAATCACAGCTTGTGAAATTTTGCATATTCTGTATCGAACGTTCACCGAATTAAGGAAACAAAGATGAAATATAACAAAAATATAAAGGCACGTTTATAACAATTGGTCCTTGAACCACAAGCTTTGTAAGCGACAAGAGAACTAAAGCCTTAAGCGTTTACGGCAAAGGTATACAAGAGTACCATAACAGTAGTATGAGAATAAGCCTGATTCTGAGCCTAAGCGTAAGTGTTAGAATGAGATCATACCTAAGCCTTAGCCTGACCCGCAGCCCAAGGTTTAAGCGTACGAATGAGATCATACGTAAAGCTAAGCCTAAGCAAAAATTAGTCAAAAGCTTTAGCTTACTCTATTCCAGACTCACAGAAAAACGTCCGCCCTGATCTTTACATGGGCCAGCATTACGTAAAGCAACAATCTAATTTAAGCCAAAACCATTAATATGAACTATAATTTATGCCAAAATGATCTGTAGACGTGCCGAATAATTGCAAATATTGATTCGTACCATAATTAATGTTTAATAAAGAGTAACCCAGCGCTGGTGGTTTCTTAGTTTTCTTGCCTTCGATTGACCACATTTTGTCTGCTATGTACAACCTATCCGACTCAAAAAAATAGCAGTGCCTGCTTACTTTACAAATTTATGGTTAAGTCAAGGTAAAGCTTTTTCCTACTTCTTAGCCTGACGGGCCATAGACACGGTTTGTGTAGATGTTCTTGCGAAACATAAATCAAATGTTATACATGAGCAAGACATTATTGAAGGTATACAGCATGGCTATTAAGGGAAAATATTGCTATACCAGCATCACACTATTTTTATTAAAGAAAAATATAATAGAATTACGTATAAATACAATAGAAACATCTATTTTGTTGAGTAAACTATACAAATATTTAAAACGAACTAAAGCTATAAGAGCTAATTTATGATACACTAAATAATAATTGATACACTGAACGTTATACTAGCAATAAGCCGCCCTAAACTCGGAACCCTAAATATGCTTGCCAAGAGCACTTCACGCAAACCAAAACGCACTCCCACCGTTTGCACGAGGTGTCCAATTGCGTGAAAAGTGTAATTATAGCAATACGCAACTGTAATTTTACTCTTTCGAAAAATTCATAGCAAATACTTTGATTATTTATAAACGTAGCAGTCATGATTAGCGGAAGGTATAACAAAAATTCAAAAGTTGACACAAACTAAAGGGCAAATACTAAGAAACTTTTTGATCATAAGTTGTTTTTACTAAATTGGTAAGAATAGAAAAATTCTGTCGTAACGGGACCACGTTTCGATGATTATTAAAATTTTCATCACATTATCCCTTTTTCCAAAAATTAAGGCAAACTTTAAAATCGAGTACGACGTCTGTTGAACGCTCAAATATGTTTCAATTTATTACAATTTCAAATTTTAATAGAAAACCTTCCTTTTACATTTTTCAGCAAAAAATATGCACTAAACAATAATTGAAAATCGGGGCACACGCGGCAAACTGAGGTGGATGTACCGATGCGCTTAATTTACAATGTCTTCTTTATTTCGAGCAAGCCGCGATAACAAGCCCTGGGTCATTTAGCCAACTTTAATAATAAATAATACGGTTCTCAAAATATTTGTCAAACCAGCGATAGGTTAACGCGCCAAATATTCAACAAAGACAACCGAGAAAACCGTTTTGTCCGCACTGCACATTCTGCTTGTTTTAGTTACACATAAAATGATTGCAAAAACAGGGGTATAACTGCAACGCGTTTGCAAGGCAATAAAAAGTGTTTTTTTCAAATTTCAACAAAGAATATAATAAACATGAACGAGTGCAAATCAAGATTGAGCTTACGAGTTCACTTTCTTAACTCACAGCGCACGGCAAATTAGCAGCTAAAATTAACAGTTTCGAATTGAAAACTTAAAACTCGAAGCGAACAGCAGCACAACTATCTACGAAGTAGAAAATGCGTACAACTTATTGAACACAATACAACTTGAATAAAGACTCAAGCGCTACAAGACTTATTTACCAACTGCTGATCAGTGGCCAGAATTATATTTCACTTAAAGATAATTTAGTCCAATTATTTGTAAGAGAGCGTAGCGAGCGAGAAAATTTTTTACCTCTGCAGGTTATTCTACAGCGTATAAAAGTGCGTTTTTCGGATCTTTCTAAGAGTTTCGGAGATATATCTCGTTTATCTACCACTTGTATACGCCTATGCAGGTGATAGAAGCTAGGTGTTGGTCACAGGCCACTGGTAAAGAAGTTTTGTTTTATTCATTTATTAATATATCAATTCAGTTTAGTGTATTTTTTTCAGATATTGAACGCATTTCGTCAATATAACATTCTTTGACGGCGTGCGATTCGGTGTCTTTAGAAGGTTTTGAGGAAAAATCGATTGAAAGGCTTTCACGTGACATATTGCGTCAGCTGCAGCCGAATAGCACGAGAAGTTTGAGTCTATCGAGTTCAAAGAAGGCGTCTGAAATTTAAAATAAGAATTTTGTAAGAAAATTTGAAATCGGAACGGAAATAAGAGGAGCACGAATATAGATTGAAATATTTTAAGAAGCACGCCTCAAAGAAAACATATATAATATATACATAAATATATATACTGTCGGAAAATAGTACTTGTCACTTTTTCAATTGCAAATAGCAATTATTTCCCGTTAACCTGACTAAAGCGTTAGTGTTTAATCTTGTAGAACAAAATATCCAACGCACTAAGTAATTACTTAACCATTTTGTCGTTTTTAAAGGCGTACTTAAGTTAAGTAAATACTTAAGTCGTTGACTAAATTTCATAGATCACAAATTTACCATTCAGGCATTCTAACCTTAGTCTAATTAAAATTGTAGACTCATTGTGTCTTATTAATATAAATCAAAACTGTCACTTTCTTGTTATCACAATGGCTGATATTTAGCGTTTATTTGATTTTGCTCGAAATTTAAATATTTACTTAAGTTGTCAACTTAAGTAATTACTTAAATATAACTTAAATAAGTACTTAAGTAAGATTGCGGAAACCCAGCCATTATCCAACATGTAACTTATATTAAATAATTATAAAAACATGAATGTATTTTACTCAAACTCAACCTGTAAAATAGTTTTAAACTCTTGGTTTCGTACGTAATGTAAGTTTATTGGAGCCTAGAGCCCTATTCACACGTGCAAGTTTTTGAGCAAAATCTTGCACGTGCTACTAGCATGTGCATGTTTGGCCGCATTAAAATTTTAAGATTGAGAAGTTAATTAGTATTAATACTCACAGCTGAAAAATTGACACATTAATGGAAATCGAAAACCTATTTGGAATACAAGTATTAAAGACAGTCGCGCTGACGCTCGGATTTTAGGCTCTGACTTCAGCTTGAAATGCGTTTCAAGAAAAGTAGGCTTCATAAACATGTTTGATATTCAGGGACGGATCCAGAATTTTCTGACGGAGGGCGGGCTGGCAAAAGTTATGAAACGCAATTTTAACTACATGCTATATTTATGTCCCAATTTTCTGCGGGGGAAAATTGTAACGTAGGAATCTTAACGTGCCGCCCCAGCTTCCCCTTCAGGGTCAGCTAGTCTTAATATTGTATACCGTACTAATTTTAGTTTCGACTATATGATTCATTATGTAACTTATATTTTAACCCAATGCTCAGGTCATATAATGCTGTCCTTAACTTCAACTGGTCATTGTTGCATTAAAATGTAAACAAAAACGAGTACAATCAACCGACAGTGAATGATATCAACTGTGCTACAACTTTGCGCGAAAGCGAAATTGTGCGCAATTCTGAATTTGTAGTAGACCTTCGTATTCGACTAATAATTTCACCAAAACAAAGGAACCAAAATATCGAAATTCAGTTTTCAATATCATAGCTGTGATTTTTTTAAAATCTAAGTTTATATAAATGTGTTATTACCGCAAACACATTTTAAAAGCAACCTTTTGGCTTAACGATATGTTTCGTTAATTAAAATTGAATGGAATCAAGATAAAGTTACAAATTGAGGCCAATGTAAATAACAGGGGTATAACAGTATCATAAGCATATCCCTAAGCTTAAGCTTAAGTCTAAGCCTAAGCCTAAGCGTAAGAATGAGCTTATTCCTAAGCCTAAGCCTAATTCTAAGCCTAAGCAAAGCAAAAAATTAAAGTTAAGCTTAAGCTTAGCCTTTTCTAGTCCCACTGAAAAACGTTCCACCCCTGATCTTTACATGGACCGAAATTGAAGAAAAACGAAACAAATCTGCACGATTATTTTTGTTTAAGCGAAAAAGTAAAAGAAATTGCGGGTTATGGTTAACAGTCACGCTCAGAGTAGACGTCCGGTCAATATACAGATAATTTGGTGCTATATAAAAGCTGCACGAATTGTAAAAAACAAACCGGCTAACGTCCTCAACATTGCATTCCATAAATCAGGAGCGTTACAACTTAACATTTGTATCCAAATTTGCACAGACGCAAAACATTTCCTTCTACGAGCCAACGTATTTTCAGCAAGGTTCGTAAACCATTTATAGCTCTACGTCACTATTCGCCATCTAAATGTTGCAAACGTTGCTGAAAGCCAGTTGCTTCGAAGAACCAAAATTTTAAGGTTCCCATATTCTTAAATGTATGTAGCGTCCTATCAATTGGTGATAGAACCTGTAAACTTTGAACAAGCCAACTGAAAACTTAAAAATTTGCCCCATTTTCTGCGACTGATTGGCCGTACTTGTGAGTCAAGGTTCATGTTTATAATAACCGCAGTTAGTTTGTTTGCAAACCAATTACTAAGTTATGACAGTTGTTGCAGACATTTGAAAAAATCGAGTCTAGGGCAATTATTTTTAAATATGTAACGCAACTATCAACAGTTACTCATAGGTTTTCAAACTCACTAACTATTGCAGTTATTGAACTCAAAATACGTACCGAAGTAGAGCAAATCATATAATCAAAGAATGTGCTGAATTAAAAAATCTCAGCATTTACTGATACAAAACTTGCAATACCTATCACCAAGATGCTACAGATCACCAAGATGCTAGACATATTTAAGAATACGGGCCCAGAAAATAAAAAAACAAGCAAAAAATTCACTTAAAACTTACGACGTATTAGTTGACGACATCATCGAAGACGACTGCTGTTTTTGTTCATTAAACGATTTGCTGATTGTTGTGGTATACTTAGCTCCAGATGACGCAGCAACACCGCTGTTCCATTGTTGAATAGATCCCTTTACGCCACTGGCTTGTTCAACGACGCCTGCGATTTCCATGTTGACCGATGATTGAGCGCAGCCGTGTTCATTTTCTGCGATTACTGCATAAGTACCAGCGTCTTCTGGAAACACCATTTTAATACGTAACTCGGCCATTGTAGCACGGTATGACATTGCGACGCGCTGCGATGCAGCTAATGGTACGCCGTCTTTCGTCCATTGAATCTGAAGCAATTTGAAACAAAATATACAACAACACTTGTC
Organism: Enoplolaimus lenunculus; assembly: GCA_030248215.1. Taxonomy (NCBI): domain Eukaryota; kingdom Metazoa; phylum Nematoda; class Enoplea; order Enoplida; family Thoracostomopsidae; genus Enoplolaimus; species Enoplolaimus lenunculus. The sequence continues at coordinate 94,291 of JASANG010001630.1, read as the reverse complement.
AACTTACCGCGCAAGCTTACGCTGAAGCCTAAGCCCAAGCCTAAGCATACGTCTAGTTGTAACTCTAAGTTATGCCAAAATATTTGAAACGTTGTGTGAGGAATGTGTGTAAGAGCCATAAAAATTCTAGTACGGTAAACGACAATGTTAGGTCTTTCATTGTATCTTTAAATCTGGCGTTGACATATGTTAAGCCTATCGTCAGATCGCAAAAAGCAAACTCTGTTAATTTGGTTCCGTGGTTATTTTTCATTGTGCGAAGCTCAAATGTGCAGAAAAGTTTTTAACATTCGATCATTTTTGGAGTGCACCAGCTTCAGAAGGATAACGGTGAAGACCCATTTATTGAAGTAAATTTAGGTCCTGGTAAATATTGGTTCAAGACTGCATTGTCTGTTACTAGAAAATAAGGAATTAGGGGTCCAACCACCTTTCTTTGTAAATTTTGTTCCGATGAGTTAACGAACATATTTACGTAAACTTGAAATATAAGAACCCCGTAATCAATTCAAAGTTGCCAGACGATCGTTTCAAAAATCCTAGCGTGGTCGCTGAGGATAATACCACGCCCGGAGCGGAAACCCTCCGTTCCCTCCATCTGGGGGCCCACCCCCAATAGGGCCCCCATCCTAACAAGACTTTAAACAAAAATTTGAAAAATATTTTGATCATCGCAAGGGGCCCCCACTCCGAAATTTTGAAGGCCCACCCCGGAATTTTGGGGGCCCACCCTAGCCTGCTCCGGCACTGGACAATACACCAGCAGCTTACTTTAGGTGTCGGTTTTCCAACGATCGAACACTGAAATACCGCATCTTGGCCTTCAGACAAATGTAACGGTTTCAATTTTTGACGAAAATTTGGCGGTTGATGTGGACCTCCAGTGTCACCTTCTGTTTCGCTTTCGCTGAACAGCCATGCCTAAAATAAAAAACCAATCATGAAATTTATGCCAATTTCGAATTGGGATAGTCAAAAGCGGAATTACTACTTGGGCTAGCTCACGGCAGAATTATATGTCTGAAAAGCTGTGCGTCTCTGATTGGTTGGTTGATTGTCTTGGATTAAACTAATCTTAGGAAAAACTGTTTGGTAGCCAATAGGTAACGATTACTTAGCCAATGAGAAAAGAGTATTTGCATCAACAAATCGTATTTGAGTATGGCATTATAGTAACAACCAATCACAAGGCGTGCACCTGTAGCAGAGAAAAAATTACGCCGTGGGCTGGTCAAGTCGTAATTCCGCCCTGGACTATCCTAATTCGGAATTCAGTGTTTTAGCCTACCCAATCTCACAGAAAATTGCATAATATTAAAAATGTCACAGAAAATTGCATAATATTAAACTGTAAAATGATTTTAAAACAAAAAGACTCAATGAATAGCGCAACATTTAGAAAAAAACCAAAAATTTCACTACCAGAATTGCTAGAACTTTACGCAAAATGACTAATGACGACACCGGTGCCGGAGGTCAATTGTCTGCTGGAGCCGGTGGCAGACCTCCCCGTTTATACCCTGTTTTTCCGAACAAGTGTGTACCTTTTTCTTGCTACCTCGCGTCAACGAGATTATGTTGAATCGGCTGTCCGATTGCCTGTTTATCGGCATTTCAACGATCATAAAACTGTTTTAGCTGCTACTGTTTGCAAAATTGCTTATAAGTTTTTAATTAATAAAACTAACCCGACGCCTAAAGTTAAACCTACTGCAGAATCTGAATCGTTAGGATGAGTTGACACAAAAGTGTTATACTGTTGTTGACTGCTAATCCGTTGTTCAAGTAGCCGTTGCGATGGTGACGTTCCAAATCCTCCTGCAGGACGCTGCACTTGATGCCCAGTAGCTTCCATTTCTTGGATCATCGATCGTTTTTGATCGACTAAAATGGGAAAAGCGAAAAAGTGTTGTCGATTTTAGTATCCATGCACCCATAAATTACTAACATAAGTTTGAAGATGGTTTGCAGAAGGAAAAGCAACAATTTCCTAGCATAGAATACTTTCTACCAAGACAAAACAATTTGTGCTAGGAGTTAGAAAGTGAAAATGGCGTCAGGACCTAACCCTCCTAGTCTCGCTCCAGTAGTTTTGGCTCCATAGTTTTGCAAAACACATTTTCTCAGTTCTAAAATAATGTGATTTAGAACGTTTTGTATAAATTTTTAGATATTTAGTAAAAGTTAAGATAAACTAGACTTAAAAAACTATTACAAGAGCATGCAACTGGGTACGTTCACCATATAAAGGAATGAGAAAGCGCATGCGGCATTTTGGGCCGAACCCCTACATTTATGAAAAGGAGATTTGTTTTAACAAATCTTCAATTCTAAGTATAACAGATATTCAAGGTGCCAGAGTGTTCATTTATATTCTTGCAGTTTCCAATGTATTTTCATGTTTCTATCAACATCTATTCCTCCATAAATGGGGTGAGGTCAGCGGCGTATACAAGGACATACAGGGGGATATATTCTCTTCAGAAATTGTTGCACTCAAAAATGTACTTTTACAGGCTATAGAACACTTGCGCACGTCGAATTCTTACTCGCTATACTGGCTCGCAAAAACTTTTAAATGTGGTTACCGCTTTCCGAAATGAAATTATGGCTTACACCCCTGGGTAGTAGTAAATGCAACACCGCTTGTACTTCATATACCGCGGAACATTGCTAGGTTGCACGCTTTCGACCGTAGAGTCTCCATCGAGTTTTGCTACTATCAAGAGTGTATGATAGATGAGTATGCAACTCTTGGGGTTTCGCATGGTACAAAATGTACCACCGGGCGTTACGTTTTTGGCCAACCCCCACACTTATTTAGGGGGTAGTTGATGTTTGAAATGTAGCATTAGCATGTTTTTAAAAGTATAAACCGGGTACGTTTAGAATATTGAAATATTTGAACGTGAGAAATAGAAAAGTTTCAAACTTGACTTCCCCTTAAATAAGAGAAAGGGTAGGTCGAAAACACAACGTGTGTTGGGTTTATCTTTTGTACACAGAATGTATATTCAGTTGCACACTCTTGTTGAAACCATTAATGTACTCCTACTACTACTAACCTGAAGACGCAGTTGGTGTCACTATAAGCATCGCTGAAGTCGTTTTGGTTCCATGATTGTTTGCAGCCTGGCAAGTATAGCGTCCTGAATGATTGTCTGTAACAGCCGCAAACACGAGGCGGCATCGTTGTCCAAGCTTGTGGATTTCAACCCCAGCCAGGGATCCTTCAAATATCGGCGCGCCATCTTTGAACCATTTAACGAGCGGTTCAGGAGTTCCATCAACTTCACACTCGAGCACTGTACGTTGGCCAACGTTGACGCGTTTGTCTTGCAGAGGCTGCAAATATATTTAGTTTCGAAATAAATTTGTGATTATACGCCCTTTATAATAATTTTGTTAACGATGCCACAAAATCTCTCATGAGGCCCGTAACCGGCCAACCTTGCTAGGGGGGCTGAAAAAATTTCAGGAGGGGCACTTAAAGGTTTTCAGTGACTTATAAGCAAGGTTGAACACCTTCTAGGGGGGCCAAAATTATTCCAGGGGTGCTGAGCCTCCCCCCGCCCCCCAACTGGCTACGGGCCCGTCTTCTATAGCGCTGGTTTAATACAGCTTCATGTGTACAGGAGGCTAGGAAAAATTAACTCTAAGCTGTTCTTATGCGCCGTTTCAATTACTTATAGCACTGGTTTCATACAATTTCGTTGAAAGAGCAGGCTACAAAATGATTAGCAATTTAAGACTTAAAACAGTCTGTTAATGAACAGTTAACAATAACTAAATTATTCAATCTAGTGTTCTCTGTTCAGCTGGTAACATCGTTATATATCAACTCCAACAATGCAACAACTTGAAAGTTTAACACAATATTCAACAAAATCATAGAATTTCAGCGGTGCAACACATGCGAAAAGTTTATGTTTTAAGTAGAATAAAATACAATGTAACTCGCCGAAACTTCACCGTACCTTAATAAAGAAAGGTGTCTCCTGAGTAACTCTGGTTGAGTGCTGTTGTCCTGTTTGTTTCATTGAACTACCACTCGACTCATCAACTTGGTGATGAGATTGATACCAACCGGATTGATGTGAACGAATCTGAAACAAAACAATGCTGAAAAGTGGGCAATTTTTACTTTGCCTCTAAAAGAGAAAGGTATTGGCCCTTTTTTCTCCTCGCAAGGGAAAACAATTTCCCATTTTCACAAAGGACTAAACAGAATAGGAGATACCGGCACAAATGCTCCAACTCTAAAAAGTGCAAAACTTCCCCCATAGTGAAACATTTTGTCTGTAGGTTCTCTAAATGGCTACTGTCTCGCTGAACCTACGCAAGTCCAATTAATGCTAACCGAGGGTGTCGCACGTAAAACCACTCAAACTAAGCAACGTTTTATTGAACATGAGAAACGCAAATTAATAATTTTGCTGTATGTCGCATGCAAATCCCTTTCGAACGCAGATATCATCCTTATTCGGGTAGTAGCCAGTGTGAGGGATTACGGAACCATACAATCCGTTTGTGGTCTTCTCGTAGGTTTTGGGAACTTTTTGAGTTAGTAAACACCAGAAACCACGTTCAAAATTTCGGCCCATATATAGAACAGGGTCGGATCGTTATCCTGCGGGGCTGTTTGCTCAGACTTAATCTTAGCAATAGGCTCATCCTTACGCTTAGGTTTAGGCTTAGGTTTAGGCTTAGTCTTAGGAATATGCTTATACTACAGTTCGGCCCTGTTACATACATGGGCCAAAATTTGCATAGAACGTAACCAATATCCAAAATACCAGAAACGCCGCTGAGGCGCTAATCTATAACTTTTGACAGCCCGCTCTGGCGGTTACTATTGTTTTCGATAGCGGCAATTTTCAATGGAATATGTGTTCTAGGTAAGTGTATAACGTTTTTAAAAATCTGCTATGGTGAATTGTACGTAAGAATTGTTAACAAGCATAAACGCACCAAAACTGCGACTAAGTGTGACAAATTTTTGTAGCTTACGAACGCTTTCAGACGGCAAGTTTCGGCCTTGTTGTTCAAATTAAAAAGCATTGTAAATTTGCTTGCATGGTAAGGTGAGACAGCCCTGTAATGAGCATACGTGCAGCCAGTTAATAGCTATGCTACTGTAACTCAACTCAACACCTTGCTACCCACTGCGTCGAGAGTACAAGTGCAGCTTTGGCCGTCCGCTGAAGCAAATACTCGTGGCTTCACTAACTAACAGACCACAGCACAGTGCCGTTTTTAGACCTTGGAGGTCAATTTTAACCTCGAAAACCAGTTTTCTGTTTGAAGTAAACGTTCGAACTGTAATCTAAACCCGGTTCCGCATGCGTAATATTTTTACATACTAAAGAACGGAATTTAACCAGGAAAGTGTAGTTAACAGACCACAGAAAAATTTCCTTTAAAATCCAACTTGTTGTATACATTTAAGAAAAATGATATTTATGCCTTATTACATGTGTTGCTCCATATTTTACTTCAGCTTGTGCATTCAAAAAAAACTTTGTGAATTTAATGTTTCAAAAGATCTTAATTCAGCTATGCTTCCAAATATTGAAACTTATTTGTCAACAGATGAAAGCGTTTACTTGGTTCATTCGCGGTGACTCTATATTTGTCTTACAGGCAAATTACTTTGGTCTTACTATTTTAGGTTCTATGCCCTATCATAAACTTTTGCCAGTTTATTGGAATGATATGCGGGTTTGTTGACAACCTATCAAATTACTGCTCGGCAATAAAACACTATAATAAGGGATCGAAACCGATGCTTAGGGTCTGGAGTCCACGCTTTTTCATGTTGCTCAAATACAGATGTTATCGTATTTTCCTAACATGAATTAAATTTGTAAAATTTAATAATTCTATTAATACTTGAATGAATATAATTCTGATCAAACGTGCATAAATTGTTTTGAAATATTATGAACCCCCACTGTTTGAAAACACTGAATCCGCCCTCGCAACTTAATTTTAGTATTTCACCATATTAACAAATAGTTGAACGAGTTCTCCAAAAGTAATCAGTGTTCTGGGAGCAAGCGAAGCGAGTTAGAAATTTTTTTCACCTCTAACATAACGCGAGTTGTTTTTAAATCATGAGAACGCACGTTTTTCTTCGGCCTTTTCAAATTTCGGAAGGCGGTGTATCTCGGTATCCCCTCTGTTTGTATGCGCTCCTGTCACACTTTTACTGACATTAAACTTCATTAGTTTATTGCGTTCCCATCCATTTTTTTATTTCAAGCCACGCTGAACCTCCTTTAACATTACATGAAGCATTAGGCTGTCATATATAACAGAATGCACACATACGCAGGAATATTGAGCGAAGCGTTTTATGTTTTGTACTTGGGGGTCGAAAGGTGGATGTCCGTCCGTCCGTCTGCCCGTCTGTCCGTCAGCTTGTCCGTCTGTCCGTCCGCAAAGAATCTCAGGAACGGCTGAACCGATTTTGATAAACTTTTTTTGTTTCAAAGTCAATTATCCTGGAGTGTTAACCTCGCATTGGGGTTTTAAAATTTTAAGCCGTTTATCAGCTACAGGCTAATTTGCATAATTAATTAAGCCTAAATTAGGACTTTCCACAATATTTCGCTAATTATTACAGTTACAAGCAATATTTTAGCATTAAAGGGGTTTTCGGTGCGAGAAATCTGCCTAGACTGTTTACAAACCTCCAAAACCGATACTTGAGCAGTTAGCTAATAGATAATTTGCATATTAGCATAGTTTATAAGCCTAAATTAGGACTTTTTACAATATTTCACTAATTATTAAGGTTAAAAGCAATATAATTTCAACACTAAAGGGTTTTTTGGTGCGAGGAATTTGAATAAATAGTTTACAAACATCCAAAACGGATAATTGAATAGTTAGCTAATAGCTAATTTGCATATTAGCTTAATTAACAAGACAAAACTAGGACTTTTTAAAGGGTTTACTGAAGGTTTTTGGGTGCGACGAATCTGAGGAAATTGCTTACAAACCTCCAAAACCGATAAATGAATAGTTATCTAACAACTAATTTGCATATTACCTTAATTGCTTACGTGCGTTCGAGCTTCGCTCAATAAATGTAGTCCCACTACGACTGGTAATAAACTTGCAAAATTCTTTTTCATTTTACTTTTTGAACTAGGAAAACGCCAGATCAAGTATTGGCATAAGTAGGTGTTTTTAGAAAAAATCATTGAATTTTTGGTAGTCTATAGAACGCGGCCATAAAAGTATTGTAAGCATATTTCTAAACTTAAGCGTAAGCGTAAAGAATTAACCTATACCTAAGACTAAACCTAAGTGAAAAAAATTAGTTTAAGCTTAAGCGTACTCTATCGCAGTCCCATGAAAAAACGATCCGCCTCTGATCTTTACATGAGCCGAAATATTAATTAAAGCCAAAGTTTAAAAATAGGTTCGGTTGTGGAATTAAGGATTACAGTGTAATCAGCGTGTTCGCATCAGGATTTGCCTTCACCAACTATTCACGCCTTTGTGTTATTATCTTTGATCATTTTTGCCCCCGCCGGTGCGCGATGTCTTCTGCTTCCAAGAAATATGGGTTTTGAATACAAAAGGATTTGTTGAGTTGGTGGTATCCCCTAGGTCTTCACGGCTTTTAGGGCAAATATAGGTATAAAACGACTTGTATTTGCTTTAATTCGTAAGAGTTTGTCAAATAATTATTGAGTCAATTGGCTTGAAGCATCTAAACTGCGATATACGATTTGAGGGTCGGAAAATGCCAGAATAAGCATCATTCTTAGCATAACAAAAAAGTCAAGGATCATCCCACAGTTAACCAAGAACTGTCGCAATAATATATTGCTGAGAAAGTTTCTAGATGGTTCTAAGCATACCAATTTTTATTACTCACAGCGGGTGGCAGTGTTACATGAGCTTTAATGTCATAAGTTACCTCAGACTGAAAATTTTTGCAGTATAAAGGCCACCAACGGTGAATACTGTAAACTTATTGAACAGTAGAATGAGAACGGCCATGAGTAAATCAAAAACACTACATTTTGCTTAAAATATAAAAAAAAATTATTAAAATTTGTTATTTTTAAGCCGAATCACGTTTCACCTTCTCATCACTTTACAAATTACTGTTTTAGAGCTAAAAAGCATGAAAAGCGACGTTAATGTTTCTTTTCTTTACCTACAAATCACTATGGTTTGTTAATATTTAACAGCAGGAAAAGTTTAGGTCTGTCGACCGTAAACAACTCACAGTTGGTGTTGGTGATAAGGTTCAGAAATATTTTTTCACCCATCACAGATGTTTAAGAGAAAAATTCTGGTAGAGAAAACCCGTCTTCGGCGAAAGCGAGTTCCAAACTTCTGAAATGGTTTGAGTTAGAACCCATGGCTTTCAAGCAACAACCTTAATTTCGATTAAGCCAATTAAATTTTTTTAAACTTACGCTGCATCAGTAAATGCATTTTTTATATTTTGAAATTAAAACCAAGTCAAAATACATACCTCGATTCCGGCTTCTTGTACTTCTTGAAATACGTTTGTCACCGCGCCATCATCCAGCGCCATGGTTCCTTTCTGTCGAACAACCAAATCTGCCGTTGAACGCGCTTCGCCTCCAACGTTTTCTGCTTTTACTGTAAATTGTCCTGCATCGACCATTTCAACTGATTTGATCAATAGTACGTGAACACCGTTGCCTTCCTATAAAAATAATAAACACCAGTTAACGGTGTTTGCGTCAGTTTGCTACTATTCTTGTATTTGCACAGCTATCTTATTTTTTAAAAAATAACTATGATCACGTTACAGCTTTCGAATACTTTATGTATTGTATTAAAACAAATCCTAACCAGGCCCGTAGCCAGCACACCTAGGGGCTGAAATTTTTTTGAGGAGGTTCATTCAAGGGTTTTCAATGAATAACAGGCCAGGTTGAAAATTTTCTAGGGGACAACATATCCCCTACTCCTGGCCGCGTCTTGGCTACGGGCCCGATCCCAATATTCACGGATTATTATAAAACGCACTATTCTTATCCAAATTTTTACAATAGTCCTTGACAATTGCCAAAATTAAGAATCGTCAGCGTTCCAGCTTTAATTATATGGCTAAGTAAAATAAAATATTGGGCGTTTTACAACTATAGTACTATTTTTTACGTAACATGGAGGTTTCTTAAATGTACCAACCAAGTTCCAGGTAAATGTTTAAATGAGATACATTCCCTATAAGTAAATGGTGTGATTATAACATACGTTGAGAATTTGAATTTCTGGACATGATTTAATCGGCTCGTCTTGCCGATACCAAGTGACCGTTGGCTCGGGGTCGCCGATAACTTGAACTTCCCATCGCAGCTCGACACCTTCTTCGATTTCTTTGCTCACCAAACGTTTTTTGAAATCAGGCGCCGCTACCACAGCTGAAACATTTCAATTTAAATTCAAAGCTGATTCTGATTCAGCAGATACATACGATTCAAGTGGTTTATCGCAACGTCAATCTGTGCATACTTTGGCAGATTGACGTACCCAAACATTATTATCAAGATGCAGTTTCCTGTATTGACTGAAAAAGTTCCTTCAAACTTTAACTCACAAAAAGTTACAAAACAGAGTGTTGACCCTCACCCCTCCCCCCCGGGTACGTCACTACTATTGTGTCCCTATACCCTCTATAAATATTCTTGCCACTTTACTAACAATTTCTGGTTGTGGCATCTCAGTGGATAAAACATTTAGCAAATTTTACTTACGTCGAACGACCAACTGAGCACTGCTGGTCGCAAGCCCACCAATATTTCGTGCTGCACATACGAATTTCCCACTATCTTTCATTGTCGTCCGCTCTAATTGCAATCGAACATGACCATTTTCATAACTGATCCGAGCACGCGGCTCACTGTAGTCGACGCCATCTTTCTGCCACGTAATATCCGGTATAGGTTGTCCTGAAGCAATATTTTGAGCTGGTTTAAATTGAAACTTTAAACGCAACTTTTGAAAAGTATTTTATGAAAATAAAAACTCTGTGTTCGTTTTCTGTAATGTGTGTAGTGTAGGTGGTTTTAACTAATCACTCTGATTAGCATGTTTGATGATTTCGCGTCATGTTGCGGGATCCTTAGTTATTGTAATTGGTTACTACACAGGTTTTCAGCGTTTGAAGAAATCTTTATTACCGCAATAGATAATGCTAGTACACGTAGGTGTACACATGCGCAACTGGACTAAAGGCTTGTAAGACTCTAGACTAAATTGCTGCTTGGGCCCCTCATATTTAAATGAACGAAATTAAAAAACTGCTTTTAGAAAAGCTGTAATGCTTTGCAGGTATATAAACCACATCAGAAACAATAGGTTTTTGTAACGCATACATATTAATATGCATACGTAACGTAAATAATCTGATGAAACGCGCTCAAAATACGTATGTGGGGCGTTCCAGTTTTAATATATAGATTTTTTCAGTTATATTAAATATGTATGTTATTTGGTCTTTTAAATGGAGGGAATATAAGATGTGGAATTTCATCAGATTTTAGTTCAATAATCTACTTCGTTGTTTGGTTTAAGTAAACGTTTATGTATGAAATTAAGGGTCTCACAATAACACTGTCGCCGTTTCAAACGTTAGCATAGCTACAACATTCAAATTACTGTACTGAAGTGACACCAATATGAAGGGTGACATATTTATTTCGGTTCTGTAGGTACTTCGTTTTGCTATTCGGCTCCGGACTGTTATTTGTTTTTAACTAATACCAGTTGTTTTAACTACAGTCCTTAATTTGTGCCAACCGTTTTCTAAGCTGGTTACATCCGGGTTATGTAACGAATCAAATTCTGTATTGAATTAGATTTGGACCATGAACCATTTACCCAATGTAATTGCGCTAATTGACGTTTGTTGACTTAATAGTAATTTTTAACTCTATCGATTTGATTAGGGAAATAGACTCCTTACTGATGCAGACTCAAAAAAGGGGACCGTAAAACTGTTTTCACTTCATCCCCCTTTATTTCTGGATCACTAAAGCGTACTTCTGCTAAGTTATAAGAACAGGGATACATTTATAGTATGGTTTTTGGTATTAAGCAAAAAAAATTATATATCAAAGAAACCTTAGGAGCCGAGAAATTTAATTCAATTCTTGAATGCAGAAACATTCTACAACAGAACATAGTTAGGGTTACAAACATGAAATAGGTGCGATTTTATTAGTAAGCCATGTTCTTACAAATTTTATTTTCTAAAGAAAGTCGAATACAATCAATAGTAACCTAGGGATCAGGGTTGAAACTCACTGAAATTTAAACAGCCTCACTGAGAGTGTATGGTCGTTTGTTGAGGTTCAGCGTGCTAACCTTGTCTCTGGTGGCGCTTTAGCACTTATTTTCTAAAAAATCCATCATGCAAATATGTCACTTTTAAAACGATATTTAGAAGGCGGAATATATTTCACCGTTCCTAGTACTGCTCAAATTAGTTTTACGAGTGAGCATCTGGAATTGTCATAAGTTTGTGTTACATTTCATTTCCAGATGCTACGGGTTGTAGGCGAATTGTATGTCCAATTATTCAGAAGAAAGACTATAACAAATCTTTGGCAACTACAATACGACGCTGGTGACCTAGAGAAGTGACCGTTTGACGAATAATGAAATGTTCCCTAAAGGAAAAGCCCTCACACGGCCGAGGTTAGCACCTATAAACATCCTAAAAGCACTTCCCCTTTATAGATTCTAAATGAAGCTTCATTTAGCCAAAGTAGCAAAATCATAGTAAGTCAAACTCGCGTACGGTGCAGTGTTCGTCATGCACCTGAACTTAACTGAAACCCTTGCTCGGGAACTTCTCAGGTATCTGCTTTTGAAGGCCAACATGTTGCCGCCCCAGAAGTGCAGAAACCAAAATCACTATTCGTCAAACGGACACTTTCATAGGTTTTAAAATACCAATCTCGCATTGTAGTTGCCAAAAAAATCGCTATAGTCTTACTTTTAAATAGTTGGACATACAAGTCGCCTACAACCCGTAGCAGCTGGAAATGAAATGTAACACAAACGTTATGACAATTCCAGATGATCACTCGTAAAACTAATTTGAGCAGTATTAGAAACGATGAAATATATTCCGCCTTCTAAATATCGTTTTAAAAGTGACCTATTTGCATGATGGATTTTTTAGAAAATAAGTGCTAAAGCGCCACCAGAGACAAGGTTAGCACCCTGAACCTCACTAAACGATCATACAATCTCAGTGAGGCTGTTTAAATTTCAGCGAGTTTCAACCCTGATCGCTAGGTTACTATTGATTGTATTCGACTTTCTTTAGAAAATAAAATTTGTAAGAACGTGGCGTACTAATAAATAAATCGCACCTATTTCATGTTTGTAACCCTAACTATGTTCTGTTGTAGAATGCTTCTGCATTCAAGAATTAAATTAAATTTCTCGACTCCTAAGTACTCCTCGATATAATTTTTGTTTTTTTTGCTTAATACCAAAAACCAGCTGGAAATGAAGTGAAACAGAATATATAATTTTTTTGCTTTGACAGGTTTTACTTAATAAACAAATGACAATTCCAGACGATCGCTCGTAAAAACTATTTTGAACCGTTTTCGATTCCGCCTTTTATAAATTTCATTTTAAAACAGTCATATTTGCATAATGACTGATTCTGTTACAAAATAAGTGCTGAAGCGCCATCAGCGTCAAGATTAGCACCCTTAACTTCGGCAAACGACCTAACGCTCTCAGTGAGGCTCTTAAATTTCAGTTAGCTTCAACGCTGAGCCCTACATTACCATTAGTCTTTGTTGCACTCTGAAGCTCTAGTTGTTGGCATAATTACTACTAACATACGTTTCCTCGCTGAAGCCAAATATTAAGTTAACGTCATCAATCTTACTTTTTTATTTATCTTAATGACGATGTTTAGTTTAGTATTTAAGTCATTTTACTTTTTTTCTGCAGCCATAAAGAGATTCGATTTATTAGCCTCACTAGCCAGGGGTCGTATTAAAATTGATTGATATGAGAGACATATAACCTCATAATTTTTGAACAGACTAGAAATAAACAAGTTTTCAGTTTTAAAATCTATAATCTGATGAATTCGTCGTCGAAGGGAAAATTTTCAATTCGTGCGCTTGTTGTCAAAAAACTTTTAAATGAGTCTATACTCACTCAAAAAACAATTTTCGGCCCTCACACTAGGAAACTTTCAACTTAGGTTATAGAAGTGATGTGAAATCGTTGCACGACACTTTCTTAACATTTCTTAGCCATATAGCGTGTTGTGCTGTTACAGTTGATTTTAATTGTTTTTACCCACCTTCCAGAATTTTGCAAACTGACGCTAAACTTTTTTAAAAGAGCTCATAACGTGGGTTCATGTAAAGATCCAGGGGCGAAACCTTTTTCGGCGGCACTGCAATAGAGTACGCTTAGACTTAGGTATAAGCACATTCTAACGCGTCGGTTTAAGCTTATGCTTAAACATACGCTTATACTACTGTTACGACCCTGTTCTATACATTGGCTAAAACGTGTTTACACAACACCACTTGATTTCGTACCAACCTGTAACAATTCCTTCAAAAGTGGCCGGTTGTCCTTCGACAACGACCACTGACACAAGCGTTCTTGTAAATTTTGGCGCAATATATTGTTCTTTCGGCACCGACGCAACAACTTTTTCTGACGTTACCACAAAGTCGCTTGACAGCGCTTCTTAAAATTCAAAGCAAACAACAAAGAGTGTATAGAATTCAGTAGTGGATCCAGAATTTTTTCAAAAGGGTTATGACCATACGCGAAATGTATAGTGGAAACAACTCGCACGCAAACGAAGCAAGCGAACAGCCGAACGCGCTTATAGTGCTAAACCTTAATGTAAAATGTTGGTTTTGATCGCTGTTCGTGGCCTAGGTTATGGCGACCCTTTTCGGTTCACCACTGCATGAACCTGTTGACTTATGGGCAGGATTGTTTTGTAATTTTTAGCCATGACTAACACATCAGCCCTGTAACCATAAATTGTTAGCAGAGAGGACAAGAAAAAATTGTCAAAACATAGAATTATTTTATTGCAGTTAAAAATTCCCCGATTACGAAGCTGTTTATAAGAATGCCGGCATCCGACATGCCGGCTCGCTCCCTATAGCTGAGCACGAGCGTTGCATCCGTAACTGAAATCAACAATATCATGCGCACACAATGGTAACGTCGATTTTCACGCTTACTTTCTTCCGCAAGCGTCAACTTCCCAAACGTTTCTGCTTTTCCGGCGACGTTTTCAGCGACCAAACGGTATTCGCCTGTGTGTTCGGGCCCGACAGCTGCAAGTGACACAATATGAGTGTCACCGACGCTAGAAAATCCAACATTTCTTCCAGTGACCAGTTTACCATTGAAAAACCATGTCACCTGAAAGCAAAATCGAACTTTTTCCCTTTAAATTGATGTGAGTTTGATTTTACCTCAGAATAAAAATTAAGGCTGAGTCAACTCGGAACGTTAAATTGTGATAAATCTTAACGTAAACTGAGTTAATTTATTAAATCTGAGTTAAATAATCTACTTACCCGAAATCTACCTCACAATGAGGGAGTGTTTAGTTTTATTACCTCACTCAAAATTAACTCGCTATATCAGTTGATTAATTTAACTTTTTGAAATTAACAGTGATGTAATCCAGTGTCCAATCAGAGTTGATGTAATCCAGTGTCCAATCAGAGTTGATGTAATCCAGTGTCCAATCAGAGTAGTTTAAACACGCGAATGCAAAGAATATTAGATATGAGCGAATGATGTCTGTAAAACTCCCATTCATTGACGATACGAAGAAGAGTTCACGGGCGCCCAATGAACACAACCTGAATTCTCTCGTATCAATAGTTTTGTCACAAAATCAGTCAAATCTTATCAGAAGTTGTTGCGCAAGCAAAGTTGTTCTTACTTTTGGTTTGGGGGCACCGATGACAATACATTCCATTACTAACGATTCGCCTTTAGGGATTGAAATATCAGGTAAATGCTTGACAATTTCTGGAGGAGTTGCGCTCGGAGTCATTTCGTAGCGTTCGTGTTCGTGAACATACTGAAATTAGAAACAGTAGTATACAAGCGTAAAATTATAATCGTTTGATACGCAAGTTTTCAAAACACTTTACAACAATTTTTATACTCGTTTTAGAATTTTTTGTCGTCTGTAAGCTTGGCTGTTTTATACAGTTTTGGTGGATTAACGCTGTGCAATATACAATAATGAAAAACCGTTGCAAGCGAGAAGCCAAACGCAATTTTTGTACTAAATCAACGTACAAAATAATGGTTTTCAAAGGTATTTTAGTATTAAATCTACATACAATAATACGGTTTTAAGATAGACCGGTTAAACCAGATCGGTTGAAGCCAGTTTTTTGTGACGTAAGCTGGGTGATCTTCCTTGGATCTGCCGATGATTATTTACTCATACAAACATTTGGAGTTCTCAGTTATAATAAATGTAATACAATTTGCAAGGAAGTTTTCGGTGTTCAAGTTACTGAAATCACAACGCATACCTTTGAAGTTTCATAATGTTCAATTTGTGGTTGACATATTTTCAGTTTGCAAATGCTTTTTGCTTCACCGCTAGCATTCACTGCCATCACCATGTACGTTCCGGCATCTTGTGGTACTGTTTGATGTTTTGTCAGTCTACACCATCCTGATGGATCAACTTGAACCTGAAAACAATTATTAATGCTGCATAAACGGTCTGAACGTTCTAAAATTACAGATATAGAGCATTATTTGCCATTGGCTAACAATAGACGCATATGCTAGACATAATTTAAAAATTAGTGCTCAATCAATAGTGTTTATAAGTTTATGTCCATTATTTTGAAGGGGAGTTATATGCTAAAATAGGCTATGTTAGTCTACGCTATTGCTCATGTATTTTGGGCACCGTTGCAGCACATGTTAGTCTACGCTATTGCTCATGTATTTTGGGCACCGTTGCAGCACATGTAAGCATTGTTTTAGCAAAACAGCGTTCTACAAAAGAATAAGTACGTATAAATTTATTGATAGTATAATTCTGCAAGGTTAAAGCGTGCGTTTAGCGAATGCTTTTTTTTATATAGCATACACTTTGTGAACACGTGTAAAACCCAGCACTGTAGTAGAGTTGCCCATGGGTGCAGCTATCAACAACGGCTACTACTTAAAATTACGTGTTAGAATTTGAAAGAAGAGACTGGGCGGAAGAAATGTAGAATAACTTCAGCACATACGCCAAGTAATGTGTTTCAGTTCAATAGCACCAAATATGGCCTTCATTATAAAATCCATGCCATGCCTAGCAATACAATTTCTGTGCCGAACATTCATGATTCACTACATATATTCGCACTGTCCTACCATGCATCCAGGACCAGATCGTAGCTCACGGTCGTTGTGAAACCATTTAACGGACGGCATCGGATCTCCAGTAACACGTGCCTCAAATACTACTTGATTGCCTTCTTCAATTACTTGGCTTTCGATGTTTTCAATAAATTTCGGTGGTTTGCCAATTGGTTTTGGAGGTGCTCGAGCTAAAAAGCAGAATTTAGAAATGCAGAGTAATTAAGCAACATTTTAGGCTGCATATAAACATATACATACACATAGTTTCATATCATTGAGGGTTCACTATTTGAAGCATTAATCAGCGGATGTCGCTCAAATATTTTTGGCCTGGCTACACCTTAATTGGTCAGATACTTTGTTTTCTGTCTGTATGTTTCTTCAAGTGAAGTAAAAAGTCGTAAGGCCATTAAATAACTGAAACTATTGGCAAAATTGGTCAAATAGGAAGCGACACAATGGCAAAAATACCGCAGTCGGCGCTGGTTAGAAAGCGCAACAAGATTTGTGGGGATGATAAAAAATACTCGTAACACGGAATTTTTTGGACCTGCAGCAAAATGGTTGTATAATGGGGGGAAGACGTCCGTAGCGGAGCGACGCCGTCCTCGCCGCTCTTCCATGGTTGCGGGCCTGGTTTTGTAGCGGTCGAATGCGAATGTAACAGAAGACACCGTAATTCGAATTGACACTTAATGGTGCGTTTAGCTAAATTGTATTTTATAGTAACTGGTTTTGACTTATTTGTTACAACCACAACTTTATACAAGTTACGTTTTTTTGGCACTGCAAGTACACTGACGGTTTTAAGAAGACACCACGGCCTTGGTACCCCAATAGCAGCGTACAATCGGAGGTCTTCATCCAACTCCGGTAGAAAATCGACCTCAGGCCCTGGCTCGGGTTGAATTTCGGTCAGGAAGTTCTGGCAATTTCGGTAGTGATATTTTGAATAGTTTTGCAAAATTTATTTCTTTGGTGCGTTTCAGTTTAACTTTTGCAACAACTTTGAGGAAAAAAATTGCCAACATTTCGTAAAAATAAGCTACTGTAGAAATATATTAAAATGAAAGGGCCAATTTTTAGGGTCAGTCCAGTACTGGATATATCACAACAAATCTCATATTTCCGCTTCTACTTCAATTAAATGTATGCCCGGTGTTAGGTCAATCTTAGGCTTCAAATTAAGCATAATGAAGGGCTGTGCTAAACCGATTTGCGGGATGTAAACAAACATCCGTTTCCGATAAAAATCGTGTTAGTTTTCGTTTTCGCAATAGAAATAACAGAAATTCTGTTATTTGCGCGCTGAAAATTAGTTATCTTAAAAATTTCGATGCATGCGCCATTTTTTTCTTTAGAACTTTACAAAACCCGGTGAATAAATATTTGCACGCCTTAACTGTATTGGCAGAAAAATAAAACATCTTTGAAACTTTTATACTTCAATATCCGTTTTGCATTTCCGTGATTACTATCCGTTTTCGTTATCGATATTTTTACTATCCGTTTACACCCTGTCGATTTGTAATTTTACAAAGTTTTCTCCAAATTGATTGGACAGATTAAATCTGTTTGAAAGCTTTATAGTTCAGCTAAAATCGCTCAAAATCGCAATTTTCATTTTGTGTGTCGAATTGTAAACAGGTTTTGTTGGTTTGAAATATAATCCGATGCGTGCAGATATATTTCGTCTTAAAGTTTAACCATAAGAAAATGATGTAATAGAAACATGATTAATATCACGTCCTGTCTTAAAAGTAACAACTTTTAAGTAAATATCGCAGAGTTGATTTGTAATTTAATAATTTTTCACCAAATTTTACTAACAAATCTTAATCTTTCCGGCATTATATTTATTATTATATAATCGTTAAAATCCGCAAATTTTCATATGAAGGATGTTAAACTATAAACAAGATCGGTAGGATTAATCTGATTTTCAAGTAATATGTTTTTTGGATAAAAGGTCAATGGCAAGTGCAAAAAGTCATTAAATCAAATCTAACTTCAAAGTAAGTCTACTTAAGATCATCGCAAAACTGAATTATAGTTTTATACCATCGTTTCAGTAGCAAATTTACATCTAAAGCGCAAACTGTTTCCAAACATTTTATGGTTTATGGTAAACTCGCTATATTCCACAATTTTCATTAACGATGTCAAACGGTAAACAGTCGAAAGCTTGAGTTCATCTGAAACTTTATCCTCAGAGAAAGAGAATTTCTATTTTGTGGTGTGCCTAATTCGTTGAATTCTTGATAAAACATCAATACCAAGTTTGCCGATTTCGTTGAACGTAAAAGTTCTTGATAATTTCTGTGGCTGTTAACGGATCGGATTAATATGCCAAATAATAATACAGTAATGTGTTGAAGTTTAATAGCCTGCTTTTAATCCGGAGAAAAGTTGTTATATCGCGTACTGACTTCAATATAAGTCTCCTAAAGGATACTGCAAAACTTTGTATTTTCAACAATTTTATGGTGTATGCTGAAATCGCTTAATCCTCACTCTTTTATTTTAGTAAAATAACATTTATGGTAATGCTCCGATACGTAACACGTTTTATAAGATACCCTACTAAACATACCTACTTGTTCTTAAGCATTGGCCTAAGAGAAAGATATCAAATTTTGTTAGCCTATTTCAATGATTATAAATTCTTTATTACGTCAAATTGCGAATCCTGTTTTATTTTACTAAAATTGCTTGGAAACATAAACAAGATCGGTAGGATTAATCTGATTTTCAAGTAATATGTTTTTTGGATAAAAGGTCAATGGCAAGTGCAAAAAGTCATTAAATCAAATCTAACTTCAAAGTAAGTCTACTTAAGATCATCGCAAAACTGAATTATAGTTTTATACCATCGTTTCAGTAGCAAATTTACATCTAAAGCGCAAACTGTTTCCAAACATTTTATGGTTTATGGTAAACTCGCTATATTCCACAATTTTCATTAACGATGTCAAACGGTAAACAGTCGAAAGCTTGAGTTCATCTGAAACTTTATCCTCAGAGAAAGAGAATTTCTATTTTGTGGTGTGCCTAATTCGTTGAATTCTTGATAAAACATCAATACCAAGTTTGCCGATTTCGTTGAACGTAAAAGTTCTTGATAATTTCTGTGGCTGTTAACGGATCGGATTAATATGCCAAATAATAATACAGTAATGTGTTGAAGTTTAATAGCCTGCTTTTAATCCGGAGAAAAGTTGTTATATCGCGTACTGACTTCAATATAAGTCTCCTAAAGGATATTGCAAAACTTTGTATTTTCAACAATTTTATGGTGTATGCTGAAATCGCTTAATCCTCACTCTTTTATTTTAGTAAAATAACATTTATGGTAATGCTCCGATACGTAACACGTTTTATAAGATACCCTACTAAGCATACCTACTTGTTCTTAAGCATTGGCCTAAGAGAAAGATATCAAATTTTGTTAGCCTATTTCAATGATTATAAATTCTTTATTACGTCAAATTGCGAATCCTGTTTTATTTTACTAAAATTGCTTGGAAACCATAGGTTTCTAAGAATTGCTAAGCAAAGAATGTGAGTATCTTAGTGGCTTAAAGCTCAAAACAGTAGAATGCTTATAAAGGCTAAGATTTCAGGTAAATTTGCATCTAAATTCAAAAGTTAGAACTATATACGAAGGTCAACTATTGACGAATGTACAAAGTGAGAATGTTAATTTCAAATCTAGCATGAAAATGCTTAAAATTTATTTTTTAGCAATTTTTAAGCTATATATTTTGAGTGTGTTAAATGCAACACTATGGCTGGCTAACAGGATAGAATATACATAAAACTGATTATAAAGTAATTTCTTCTGCACCATAGATCTTTTATAGCAAACTAATATTTTCGCAATAACTTTCGAATCAGCATTTTAAGGAAAGTGCCTAATTTCCCCATTTGTGTATATTGCATTTTGTGCACTCAATAATTTTTGTAAATTAAAAGGACAGAGCCTAATTTTTTGTCTTTAAAAGTTATTGCATTTTGCACCGTTCATCCAAATTTTAATAAATATCTTAACAAATCAAAGTTGGTTGATTTTAAATCTAGGTTAAGGCTGTTTTAAACCATCGTTTTCGTCTCAATCTACGGTATAATTTGCTTTAGATATGCAGAAAATGAAGCTAAATGAATTGTATAAAAGTTTAAGCGTAAAATATCTTCCCAACAACTTTGCAAATTTCGTCTAAGCCCAGATTCAATTTTCTGTCAATAAAAGTTATTTTATTCCGAACAATTCGCTGAACTTTTAAGTAAATATTTCAACAGAACAAGGTTGATCGAGATTCAATCTCGGCGAAAACTGTTTTAAACGATATATTAACTCTAATTTCACACTATAAATTGTATCAAATTTGCAGAAATCGTTCAAAAATACCTTATAAAATTGCAAATCGCTTCAAACTGTCTTCATAATAACAAGTACAAAGCCGATTTTCTCACTCAAAAGTTATTTCATTTTGCACAGTTGAAAACATTTTAGCAAATATCTCAACAAATTACAAATACTAAAATAGACTGTTTTCGACGAGTGATTTGTTATAATTGCACGCAGTAAATTGTGTTGGATCTGCTCAAATGGTCATAAAGTAGCTTAAGCGTTGATCACAGATGCTTGCATCAAAAGCCGCAAAGCGGTACTCAGGGTATTTAAACACATATTATATTTCGATATGTTTAGTTTTTCAAATACAAACAGGGCATTTCATCATTAAATTTTAACCCCGATACAAATAGGAGTTTGTTGATCTCATCAAAAGCATCACATTATTTTAGACTGCTTTTTACATCAAACTGGGCTAAGTGTTTGAACACTTAATTACCGCTAAAGAGGGCAGCCTTCATTTTGAAAATTGGACGTTTACGTTCTAACTTATAGGTTTCCTGAGATACAAACTAAAAATTGTCTATATTCCCCTTAACCTTATTGATTATGCCGTTGTTACGATTTATGCCAATTACTTTGATATGCTAAAAAACATAATGATAACCTAAACTGTTTTACATTTGTTTGGATTTTAATTGAAATGGCAAAACTTTTACGTCAGACAACCGCACATTCAACCGCCACATACCATTTCAAAAATACATATCTTGATAAATTGTCATTCTGATCTGTTTAGCGAATAATATTTTATGTCTCTAAAGTGTTGCACAACGACTATTAATGCAAAAAATGCACTTGTTTCCAGCTCGTTTCACTCTTGACGTTCAATTATACGCTCGATACCCTGCCAGAAATTGCTGGATCCGCCGCTAATTTATGTGTGAGATGACCATGTGTCTTTTTGTTGAGGTGTATTGAGGCGTTGCGTACCCTGTACGACAGCCCTAGAAAAAATCGTTTCAAAATTCCTGACAAGCGATAGCTGAAATTTCACGCAAGCAGCCCCGAACCATTTAACTTATAGATATTTTAGTTTGTAAAATTGGAAAATTATTCATTATTTATGTTCTAATATCGAACATACGGTGCATTTTTATTCAGTAAGTGCCGTGTAATCCAACCTGTGGACCCTTCTTAAACTGTTTTCTCAATCCCGCCCCTGAAACTTAGTGCATTTTTAGCACACAAAGCCGGATACTGTTGTTTCTGGTATATTTGGTTAAACACTGTAATTTAAGACTTTGATCTGGAGAGATGAAGCAGTATCTAATCTTATAGTTAGATTTAAAGGTTTCTACTCTCGTCGTCAACTAAACAAATCCATCAAATAGTTCTGTTAAGATAGTTTTCTAATTAGATTTTGCAAGTTTTATATATCAACATTTAGCGATATATTGTTGGAACATTACTGAATATTAATCTACAACCAGCCATGTTTTGTAATTAATCCTTAATCCGGAACCCACGCCACCTACAATTCTATATAATTACCATTAATATTTCCGATGCAAATCCTGTAAAATATTCTGATAATATTATCAAGGGAATGTAATCTTTTTACGACATAAAGATTTGTTTATACGTACAGAACATAACAAAATTTAATTTTATATCTTCGTGAGGATATAACCGCACGCTAAAAATTTCGGTGAGCAAATGCTGAAAATATCTTGGTCTCTAGAACCCGTCTGGTTCTTTTAAGCCAACAAAAGTGTCTGTTCTTGTTGTCTTTTCAGGAATTTCGCAGGAAGTGAGCAAATAACCACAGTATGCACATTCTTTAATCAAGTGCTCGACTCATTTGGACCCATATTAATTATCGGAACCTGACTTCAGGAAGGCGGAAAACTAAAACACTTAGGAACTTTCATGTTTACACTTATCTTAAAGTTTACGCTTCGGCTTTAGGTTTAGAATTTAGAATTACGCGCACTAGGTACGTCGTTATAATTAAGATTCGACCACATTACAGGTTACCAGCGGATAATTCAAAATTCAATGCGTACAGAAACTTACGCAGAACAGTCAATTTGCAAAATGAAGTGACTTCGCCAAGTTTATTTCTGGCTGAACACTTGTACAGCCCGGTATCGCTAAGTTTCGCTTGCCGCAGTGTGAGAGTGCATCGGTCTCCAACAAACGCCAATTGGCAGCCAGGACCTTCGCGGACTGGGCTGTCTTCGACGAACCAGATAACCTAAAATGGAAATACATTACTTTTTTGTAATGCCAATTTCACAATAAGCTTTGAACGATCTAGTATTTTTAAACAGTTTCGCTTTATTTATAATAAAATTAGCTCAATATATTTCTAAAATATTCTGGATTTTATTGCTAATGCCTGTGTACATTGTAAACGGTCCGGAATCACATGATCCTAACAGGGTCTTAATAAACAGGGTTAGCGCTCTATGAGCTGTTATTTGCATCTGCCACTGACAATATAACAAAACCGTTTTACCTAATTATGCAATCGGAATCGTAGCCAGAGAAAGCCAAAAAGGATAAGCACCTCTCTGCCTGAAAAATTTTTGACCGCCAACAAAACTTTTCGTTTCAGAAATATATAAGGCATGTGGTGCCTGAATTATTGTGTAGGGCGTTCCAGCTTTAATACATAGATGAGAAAAAGCGTACGCTAAGATTACAGCATATTTTAAGATATAAGTCCCTTTTAAAATACGGGATGTAAACTTGTAAGCATCCACGGGCGTCCCGAGGAGGGTATTGGGAGCAGTGCCCCCAAACTCCGTTTGGTGCCCCTCCAGATGGACTCTGTCTAAAAGTAAACAATCTTGAGTTGCCATAGTAGGTGCGCGCCACAAATATTAGATGCCCCCAAACATAAATTTACGCGGATACCCTGCCTTTTGATGCCTCGAAATAAACAAAATTTTCTCAGTGGCTGTATTCGCTCATTAAAGAAATTTAACATGCGATTATACCCTGCCAAATTGAAATCCTCGCTACGCTCCTGTTTTTACCAATTATTTCATGGCAAAATTTGTCAAATTTTACAAAATATAAATGATCTTGAAAACATTAAAGCCAACGGTAATTGATTTTGTGGTGGTGTTTGAAAGCGTAAGATGAACTTAAAGTTAAACGGTTTTTAAACGAAATTTTCAATTTATTATTCGTTAATAAAGTGTCGTACGATAGAAAACGCGTTTTTACAATTTGAATTATGAATATATAATTTGTTTTTGAGTTAACGAACCTGTCTGTAGCACTTGATAAATTGGATTTCCGAAGGAATTCGCTGTTCACTTTGTGGGACATGCTTGTCCTAGTGCATATTTAATATATGCAATGCGCATTGTATAGTATGCTTGCCGGCAGGCGACGGTCGACACATATAGCCGACGATAAAACCAGTTGGACAGGCGAGCTATGTGGCGCATTGGTAACAGCATCTTGCCTGACGCAGAAGGTCGCTAGTTCGAAACCACCCATAACCCGCTCTTACTAGCTGCTTGGCAAAAAAGGTACGAAGTCCCGGTTCCTACCTAGTGACACACTTCTGCATAGTCTGTGAGTCAGGTTTAGTAACACACTTTTCAACTGAAAAATCAGCATGTGATTTTGCTATGAGTTACCATACTTTACATCAACTATGCTAAACATTTTAGTATTTTTAGTTAGATAATGGATATACTATGAGTGAATTTTGATTTTCGTTCGCTACGCTTGAGAGGTTTTTTGTACTAATATCGCACTACCCGTAATAGTGCTTTTTTTGCGGCAGGCAATACCAACTACTCTGTCAGCTACGACCAAAGAATTTCAATCAGTACAATATCCGTTTAAATTCAACGTTACAAGATTAATTTCAAAGGTCACATTTCATATTAATTGTTGTAAAAATACAATCAAAACCGTCTAATCATATTTTTTGATATATCATTAGACAACACTGTTTACGATTTTAGGCCAGTCTGCCTTTCGTGATGGTAGGTTTTTCGTTTCCTATTTCCTTACTAATTGCAGCCAATGTTGCTTTAAGGGGCGCAACCGTAGATTAAACGCATTCATAAGCCTAAGCCTACGCCTAAGCGTTGCAAAAGCGTATTCCTAAGCCTAAGCCTAAGCTTAAGCCTAAGCAAAAAAATGTAATCTAGAACCTAAACTTACTGTTTTATGGATCCACCAGAAACCTGGACGCCCCTTAAAGTAACATGGGTCCTAATTGCAGTATCGTATACCGAAATTTATATCGGACGGAGGCTCAATACCGAAAATATACGACTCAAGTAATGCGTGTCTGTTAAGCCAAAATTGGCAAATCATTTACGATCGTTTAGTGAGGCAGCGTGATAACGTAAGAGATATGAATTAGAACTGTGGGTCGCAGCTAAATGCCATCCTCACAGTACATCGCAAAACAGTCGGCTAAAACCCTGCGCTGTGTTTCATTTTGTTGGTCGGTCAAGTAGAATTCCGGTTCCGCTTGATGCACATTGTAACAAAGACTCTTTTTTTCTATTTTCTTTAGCATTTAGAGTTATCTATTCTAGAGTTTTATTCCTGATTTTAGAACCACTGCGTTATTCTTCCGAATTAAGCCAAACGTTGCACTATAGTGTACCGTGTGTAAGATAAAAGGTTGTTCCGCTACCCAATCCAAACATTTTTTACCATGC
This sequence comes from Enoplolaimus lenunculus, assembly GCA_030248215.1. Taxonomy (NCBI): domain Eukaryota; kingdom Metazoa; phylum Nematoda; class Enoplea; order Enoplida; family Thoracostomopsidae; genus Enoplolaimus; species Enoplolaimus lenunculus. Next base: position 68,824 of record JASANG010001630.1, on the reverse strand, counting down.
AACGCACAGTGTTTATTTAATAATACCTAACGGTTTGCCTATTCTCTTGATAAATATTTTAGTCATTTTTACTGTTCCATTGCTGTCAATCAAAGTTCCTTGGTACACAGCTGCTTATAAGCCAGTCTAGTAATGTTGAACTATAAGTTCAATTGAATTTGTGCGAATAATATTAATTTTGAGCATCATCGCAGCAAATGTTTCAAAAATTTAGTTCGCGCTGTAAACGCAGCTACTGCTTCAAATGGTATTTTAGTATTAACGCAATATTTATAAGTTTTTGAGCAAATATACCTATTCCAGCGTTGGGAGTATGATTAGAGACTCAACCAGCCGGTTTTAAACTAATTCCAATTTATCTGTCTGCGTTTAACTATTGTGAACTTTATTGTTTTGTTTATTTTACGCTGACGGGAAGCGGATCGATTTGAGATTTACCAACGGTTTTGTTCAATGAATGCTGCGGCTTTGTCCGGTCCGGTTCATGGGCGGTACACGGCCTAACTGCTCCGAACCGGACTGGTCTAGTTCGACAGTAAAGTATGAGACGCTGACGGATATAAATACGTTGTTAAAAATTTGACTGCAATTATTTTCCATTACGGCAAAATTTTGTTACTGAAAAACTGTAAAAATGATATATATTCATGTTTTCTGAAAAAACGGAATTCGAATTGTTTTAACAAATTTAGAGTAGTAAATGGTTCAAAATTGTAAATCTACTATCGTTTAGTAGTTAAGCGACTAATCAGCTGGCCAGTAGGCAATGAGAGGCCCGGAGTCCATTCCACCCGTCTCCTCTTGCCATAATTCCCCCCACAAATATTTTCCACCTTCCTTGTAAGTCATCGAAAACCGCAGTATGTTTCTCCTGAAAATTTTTTAGCTTCCCTAGCAAGGTTAGCTGGCTGCGCGCCTGCTAATAAGCGCGTCGGTAAACATTCCGTCCCTAACTGCAAGCCTGATCCAGCCTGACGCAATCCGATCTGCGGTCCGCCAGTCCACATAACTGTAAATGTAAAGGTGTTATAGCTACTTAGGGTGCGCTTCACTCTATCACGCCGCAAAAGTCTGACACGGACTTAATATTTAGTTGACATTTTCGTTACTCTCAAAATTTCCACGTTATTAATAGTCTAGACAATTATTAAAAATATCTTAGTCTGTAAGACTACAACTGTTTGATTATCTGAGTAATGATGTGTCAAGTAAATCGTGACAGGCCTAATAATTGTAAATCCCGTGAAATCCACAATGAATTATGAATATTTTTGACATTTTGGGAAAAACTTCTGTTCAGACTGGAACAAATCAACATTTTCAAATGGAAAACAATTCTTTAATAGCTTTAGCTAAATTTTCGCTATTTTTGAGTTCGAAATTATTGTGTAATCAGTTTCAGCTTAATTTTTTGTAGAATTTAGCTATTTAGACTCCGTAGGGAAACACGATTTTATAGGGTGTAATCATAGAGAATGGATGCCTTTGCACATATTCAAATTTTGACAGCTCAAACTTGCAGTTGCAATTTACTCGTGTAACTTGTGTACTGGTAAATAATTACGAATAGTTCTTCAAATACTGTAAGATTATGTGAAATAAAGGCCCGTGACAGGGAGGAGACTGACAGACTTAAAGACTGAGTGACATAGGCCTAACAGCATGCGCTTAGCATATAGGATTCTATTACGTCATTATTCGCCTCTCATAACCAGTCCAAACACTTTGATTCTTAACAAAAAATCAAAGATTTCAAAGGAAGTATTAGCTCATTAGCATGTTGGACGTTAACCAGATATATCATACAAGTAAATAAATGTCAACTGTTTACTTCGTGCTTGACTAACTTTGATTTAAGTTTTACTTTGATTAATTTTAAGGTAAACAGGTCTGTAAACTGATTCAAGTGGATTGTGATTTGCTTAGAGCTGATTTAGTGACTTCGAATCTTTTTATCGTTTCTAAACCACCATTTATACGTACAAGTATTAGCAACTAGAGCTAGCAGCTGCAACTTGCACGAAACACTTGCAGCTGTAAGTATTTGCAAGAAAACACCAGTTTCATTTCGAATCTTGACATGAATTTATATGAAGAATTTGCAGACGACTGCAATAAATATCAGACAGAAGCTATAAGTTATCAGGTCGACCAATGATAATAAATTAATTCCATTTGCAAGACTATTCATACATTTGAATTAAGTTTAAATGCTTAAACAAAAATTTCATCTAAAACTTCAAAATTACGCAGGCTGATTTTATATACGCCTTGGATTACAACCTTTTCTACAGGTTTTATTAAACAATAATTGCACTATTTTCAAAACTCAATGCCAACGACAAACGATTGTTGTGTCTCAATTTAGACACGGTTAACAACCGAAGCCATTGAAAACTTCATACACTATACCTCGATAATCTAAGTTATACAAAGGTAAATGAACCGTTTCGCCTGTCGAAAAATTTCCGAGGCATAAAATAAAATTAAGTATGCGAGTTACAAAATATAGTAACGTATAATTAATTTTCAAGGATAGCTTTAGTAACTACCGCTTTTACATAGTTGTACATTTAATATATATTTGGCACAAATATCAAGTATAACAAAGCAATTGTTACGTCAGGTGCGCTTATAGTTCTGATGCCAAAGGCTTAAATTTGTTCTTAGTTATTAGCAGCAAAATTGTCTAACGTCTTTATCAATATTTTCTGTTTTAGCAGACACCTATTTTCAAGCCAGGATTCGAGCACAGGTTAAAAGAGGTTTACTATCACCACTCGGATAAATGAGCTTGACGCTGTAGTCGAGGGTACCGTCACGTCTTTTAAACTTATTGCACTACATACCCGTGATCAGTAGTTGAACAGAGTGCACTGCGTAGTTATTGCAGTGTGCAGTTAGCAATTAGTTGCTCATAGTAGACGCTACGCATGAAAGGATTAATGATCGCTTGAAAGAAATATACCAGCTGGCACTTAAGCATAGTGGTTTTGCTTACAATATCACAAAAATTAACAAGTCAAAAATTGCTAAACTGTTTATTTTGCGTTTTTACTTATAATTTTGCAGGATGAGCAACTAGTTTATGCAACTTTTCCGGGCAAAGCGGTGTCTCACGCCTTGTGCACATGGCGGAAGACGGGGCGCTATGAGAACGAATGGCGCAGAGTCAATGTACTCCCACCCTTCTGGTATACACTCCATATTCACACACACATATATTAATTGCATTCTAAACGTATGAATTCTAGATTTCTTGTTCCGTATCGCAATTCCGATGGGAGCTCGGATAATTTTTTTTGCTATTTCGTTGCTCTGATTCATTTTTCAACAAAGCAAAACTGCTATTTATTTTTAATATAAAAACATAGTTACAAAATTTGCGCAACGCCCTCGTAATTAAGGGGCTATTGTTCTTCGCAGTAGGTATTAAGAATTAAAGACGCTACTGAAGATAACTTTAAAATACCTAAAGTACAGTTTAACATCAAATTATTTACTCAACCAATCAAAGCAAATGTTGTTTTAAGGTCAATTCTAAATCGTCTATTATAAAATAGCCATGGTTTTCACCACCTATTGCTGTCGCAAACCCATAACAATTGATTTGCAAGAGGTTCGTTTCCGAGCTGTAGACAGAGGAGACGAGTGGTTAGCAACTTCTAGGCAAGGTTAGCCCAATTCCGAAGAAAAGGTTTATCCCCGCCTCAAGGTCTTATGAATTCAACAACCCCTTAAATAAATGAAGGGCCAATGTTACTTATAAGGCCGTAACAGTAGATTTAGCGTATTCGTAAACCTATTAAGCCTAAGCGTTGCAAAAGAGCATTCCTACGTCTAAGCCTAACCCTAAGCCTAAGCAAAGGAGTCCAAACTTTACCACGGTAGGGGCGTAACGTTTTAAGGAGGGCTGAGTCCCTTTTGGATCTAGTTATGGGTACTGGTTTTTCTTCACAGACTGAATCAACTTACTTCCGGTTCAGGTCGGCCAACGATTACACAATCCAACCGCGCCATATCTCCTTCGGTCACTGTTACATTGCGTAGCTCTGAGACGAACCTTGGTTTTACGCCAGGTCTAGAATATAAAAACTACTGAAATTATTTTAATTTCAAATTTTACTGGATTGCTCTACTGTAGTGACCAAAATAAAAGCGGGGACTGCTGTTTATTTTGCCTCTCCGGAGGGTTCCCCTGTGATTACGGTTACGGATCGTTATATATTTTCAATTCACCCCATGTTTGTTGGACTTAACACCGTTCTATTTTATATCCTTTATTTCGTGGTGGAACTGAGTTTCTTCGAAACATTTTTGTTGATTGCCATGGCCGTTACTTTTTTTCTGATTTAATAACATTTATGCGGGTTGCGTGTGTGTTCGTTACATATTTAAGCAGTCTATGACATTCTGCTCTGGTCTTTGTTATGGACTCTATCAACTAAAGGTCGGTAATTACAGATATGAACTCTTATTAATTTTGACTCAAAATGGAGACCCTCTTATTACATTCACTATTCAGATCAGCACAGTCGTCAAAATGGTTGCAATATATGCATTGCTAACTTTTTCTCTGATACAATTTATTAAGTCGCTCTTATTGATATCTCTGTAGTGAAGCTGAAACGCCCACATATGGATTTTGAGCACTGTTTCGGCACAAGTAAGCATTGTTTTTAACAATATAGAACAGATCTTTCTACAAAAGAATTAGTACGCATAAATTTACCAATAGTATGCTTAAAGCGTGGGTTAACGAATGCTTTCTTTGATATAGTATGCACTTTGCTAAAACGTAAGGAACATCAGCCCTTCAGCAAAGTTGTACATGGGTGCAAATACGGCTACTAGTGCACTATGAATGCAGAAGTTCACAAAAACTGTTCCCAAATATGTATGCGCAGCGTTCCAGCTTCAACAACTAAATTGATTCGCTGTGTTCACATATTTTCACAATTATTAGCATTAAAGCAGTAAAATTTTGCAATTGTTTTGTGCATTTCTTGTAAAACTAAACGATAGTATTCGGTACAAAATTGGTTAATCGCGCAACACATAAAATATCTATATGACTTTATATTGCATAAAAGTGGCGCTATACTCGTCGTTCGGACGTCCGGCACCGTCCGTAACCCATACGGCACTGTCCGTAACCGTGCATTGTCGTAGGCAAATTAATTACACACATATGGTACCGTATAGTGACGGACAGTGACGGACGGCGTCGTACTACAATGAGTTTCTGACCAATAGGTGCGCTGCTAGCCAAATTATTTTAAGTCAGGAATGCTTGACATTACTAACTTTAACAAGATTTATGCAGAATTTGGTGGAAAAATATATTGCGGTGATTTCTTGCATTAATTTTAAAAATTTTGGCCCCTCTGGAAAATTTTCAATCTTGCTTGCATGTCAACAAAATCCTTGCAGTATGCTCGTCTTGAAACTTGCTAGCCTCCTTTAGCTAGGCGACCTGGCAACGGGCAGGCATAGCTGTCGGCTAAATGAAAAAGAAGTTAATTTTTGATTATACATATCTGCAATTTCAATCTTCTGTAACTGTAGTTTGATATTGTTGTAAATACAAAACCAAGTCTTGTTACGTCATAGTCCCGATTCCTAGAACAAGTTTCACAAGGAACTTACGGTTCTATTCGCAAAATTTAGGCTTGTGGCAGCATTTAGTGATCAATCAGGAAATTAATGGTACAAGCTTGGACACAGAAACTTATTACAAGAGCGGATTTACCAGTTTTTGCCGACTAAATAATCAATGAGGAACAACATCAAACTACATTTATTGAGTTTCTTGCGATCTGCGTCGTATTTTTTTATGAATTTATAGCACTTCCCATTTATGTCTTGGGCTAATTTATCGCTCACATTTTTATATGTCCAGTAGGAAAGTTCGATTAGAATAATTTTTTGCTTTTTCGAAACACGAACAGAGGTAACATGAATAAAAGGGTGAGGTAATAAGTAACATGAATAAAATGGGGAGGTAATAAGAGTCGAGAAACACTTTTTGCGTCTGTATCCATAGAAGTCTATATCCTTGCTCAATTTCGTAAATGGATACCGTTCACATCATCTGCACACTAATTTAGGTTGTGTGAATGCTTCCGGGCACCAAATAAAAGTCAGTACAAAATTTGACTGTTCTTAACGACAAGTCACCAACCTCTGTGGTGGCCAACGCAGACTTAGTTCAAGACATACAGGACTTAACTGTTTCAGGGCATTGCGATAAGTATCTTTATTAAACTTTATATATCAGCTGATACACTATTAAAATTCAAAATGAATACGTTTTTTGTATTAAGCGTACTTGTTTCACTGGTTTTGCTTAATTTCGAAGAAATACGGGCAGCGGTCGCAGAAACAGATCGCTCAACGACAACGAATAACGAGCCTCAGAAACGTAAGTCCTTTAAAAATATAAGTTATCGCTGTGTTCGTTACACTTTTGAGCATGAACATAATAGGAAAAATAAAAGATATGGCCGATGTATAGAACAGGGCTCACCGTACACAAGATGTGCACTTCCGAAACAAAATTCTGACTACGCCGGTCGAAGTATTTTGCAAGCTCTGGAAACAATTATTCAGAAAACTATTTTACTAAATTGCGTTGGCATTGTTTGTTCGGCTTTTATTGAAAGAAACATACGTCTAACAGTGAACTTTTCAAAAATACAGATTTAAATTTGTTGCATTTTAACCTGAATGTATAAAACACGCGGTTTTGGTAGATAAAACTATATAAACTGACTTAAAATCTATTACTAAGGCCCATATTCTCAAAATATTCTCAAATGTGTATAGCATTATCAGTTTGTAATAAGTTTTCAAACTCACTAAATTATTGCAGTTGTTGAACTCAAGCATGGTACGGGATTAAAGCAATTTATATGCGAAACATGTGCTCAATTTTGAACCTCAGCATTCACTGATTTGAAAGTTACAAATCACCAACTGGTGATAGTTGTTACATACATTTGAGAATACGGGTCTAATTGCGCAAGTAAAGTAGAATACCGTATGTATAAACGGTGAGATAATTGACGAATGCTAGCAAAACCAGTGAATAAACTCTATTCCACCAAGGCATTTAAATTTTAAATCTAAATCTCGTGTAACATTTATCTCCATATTGAACATGTGTTAAAAAGTATTAACAAAATGCATCAAACCGCAAGTAAAAAATTTCGTTTGCATAATGAAATGCGGTGCTATGCGGTAATTCGCATGCTTTGCCGTGCGATGTAGGAAGACACCATGGATGAACGCCATCGAACAGCATCAAAATAGTCTAATAACGCTTGCGTCAATTATGTTTACAGTCCAGAACGGCGGCAAATACAAACGGCCGACAAAACAACAAATCAAAGCGTTGATCGAATGCATTGAATATCAAATGGGAAACAATTCGTTTCATTTGACCGCCGCGAAAACACAAAGTAAACGAACGAATCGATTTTTCTGGCGAAACGCGATGCATCAATTTCGTATTCAAGATGCTGCAGAACGCTGTTATAAGTTGCTAAATTTTAGACTCATTTCTGCAGACAGTATTGCAAATGCGATTTGATCAAATAAAAATATGACCTGTAGTGGTTCACCCAGTGAACAGTGTAAAATTAAACAAATTGTACAATATTATTTTAACCCCTCGTAATATGTATACATATATATATGTGTTGAAATAAAGACATGTACTGCGTATGTCGTACAGTGGTATTCTGTAGGAATGCTGATAAAAATGAATAAAACTTTATTAAAATTATTCTTCAAATTTCGATTTTCCAAAAAATTGAATCCAGACTCACATTCCACGGTAAAAAATTAAGTGAAAGATTATTAACATACTGGTCTGCTAAATTTCATACCTATTCGCTTCAGGTTTGTTCTGAAAAAGTATATCGTACAAAATTTGCGAGTAAAAATTAAAAAGCTAGCCAATTGTTCAATGTTCGGCGAATTCAAGCTTTAAAATAGATTTCCTTTATATTTTTCACAGCATTTACTGTTATGTTACTTTAAAGGGCGTCCATGTTTCTGGTGGGTCCCCATAAAAGAAAGATTTAGATTTTAGATTACATTTTTTTGTTTAGGCTTTGGCTTAGGTTTAGGCTTAGGAACACATTTTTGCAACGCTTAGGCTTAGGCTTAGGAATACGGTTAATCTACTGTTACGCCCCTTAAAGTAACATTGGCCCACAACCCTATAGAACTCAAGCTGTATCCGTAGTCAGGCTATTAAATTTGTCAAAAAATATATAAATTTTCATGACACTGTTGTTTCAAAACGTTGATTTTTTAAGCTTTAAAAATACCACAGAATTTTGACCTTTTGAGTTTTAACAACAGTGGTCATGAATCAATTATTAAGAGACGCTAAACTCAAGCTCTCATTGGGGGTAAAAATTCGACTTACGGTTCAATAGGTTTCACTCGAACCGTAACAGAGCACGATGACGATGCTTCGCCGGCATGGTTTCTCGCGTGAACGCTGTAAGTGCCCGAGTGATTGGGTTGGGCATTGTTGAACGTTAACGTTGCGATATTGCCGTCGTAGTAAAACTAAAACTACTCAACCGAATCAGTGTTGTTTCTTTATAAACTTTTGGGCCCATGTTACTTTAAATGGCGTTCAGGTTTCTGGTGGATCAATAAAAGAGTATGTTTAGATTGTATATTAAATTTTTTGGTTAGGCTTAGGTTTAGGCTTAGGAACACATTTTTGCAACGCTTAGGCTTAGGCTTAGGCTTAGGAACACATTTTTGCAACGCTTAGGCTTAGGCTTAGGCTTAGGAACACATTTTTGCAACGCTTAGGCTTAGGCTTAGGCTTAGGAACACATTTTTGCAACGCTTAGGCTTAGGCTTAGGCTTAGGAACACATTTTTGCAACGCTTAGGCTTAGGCTTAGGCTTAGAAATACTCTTAATCTACTGTTACGCCCCTTAAAGTAACAGTGGCCAACTTTTGTATAAAATTCACTACAGGTTCGTCAAAAAAAATTTCAAGCAAATTTGGTAAAAACTTAAAACATTATCACTACATAAAGCATTGCAATCGTGCGTTCACAATACTTGAAATATTATCAAAAATAACATAAACCGTTGCATTCGTAATTTTTTCTATTGCATCTGAGATCTAAGTCTTAGCTTCACCACTCGACCAGAAAAAAGCTGGAGTTCACACCTGAGAGCGCTCTCACATCTTGTGAACAGAAGTTGGTTTTAGAACGAAGCTTCAGACAAAACATTGGTAATCACCCTACAGTATGAATTACAACATTTGTGTCGTGGCGTTTTTATGTTCTAAAGCTTTATACCAAATGTGAAAAAAATTAAAAAATAACAGATTTGTCGTACCTGAAACTCTCGTACATTATCGATCGAACGATTGTTTTGTCGCCACAATATTTCGGGTTGAGGCTCCCCGCGGACACGCGCTTCAAGCGTAACAATATCACCAGCAAACGTATCGATATTGACCAACGGCGACACAAATACAGGAGGTTCGCTTGGCACAGACGCTAAAACAAGACCGAGAACAAAATAAAAATAATTTTTAAACACTCGGAAATTGAGTTAAATTATATACTTAAATTTTTAACAAATGAGATTTGAAGCTGAAAAATATTTTACGATCATCAGGTAGGTTTTTATCCACACCGAGGTCAATTCGGTTCGCATGCGATTTTCAGTTGTGTAAAGGTCATGTGAAATATTTCAGCATTGACTTATGTATGCTGTTGCTGCGATGTAAACAATTTGCTAACAAATTCTGCATATTTGAAACAATAACCCTGTACTCTTATTACCCTTCCCCCGTGTTACTATATAGCTAAATAATTGTATATACCTGTAGTTTCAAATCCGGCCCGTGTCAAAATAGAATCTATAAAAGTACGTTTAGTGCTATTACTTTATTACACTAAACTTGGTAGTCTAAGTTTGAAATCAGTTTGAGTTTAAATTATGTTTTGAGCCTTTTATTTGTAATGTTTTGTTCAAACACCGCCGTAGTCTAAGCAAGTTACTCAATATTTTCTTATAACATATCTTCAATAGCTATAATAGGTGCTCGTATGTTGATACGAGCTAAAAATCGCTTAGTGTAATTATTTTAAGATCACAATTATTAGCTTTGAGATCACTCCAATATCATAATTAATAGTGTATTAATTTTAATTAATAAACATTAATGTTTTAAACATAAGATATAATTGTGTAAAATCGGACGTTTTTTTACACAAATCCAGAATATGATCACTTGTTTGCTTAATCCATTAAATATGTAATTGTGTAAAATTGACGATATACAAGTCCAAGTATATCATAAATTAATGTGTTAGTTATAGTAAACATTAATGTTTTAAAAATAAGATGTAATTGTGTAAAATCGAAGATTTGTTGTACAAATCCCAGGTATATCATAAATTACTAGTATGACATCAAGTAAAGATTAATGTTTTAAAAATAAGATCTACTATTGTCCAATTGAATGCTTTAAATGAATCTAGGCTTCCACGGAAACTCAGCGCTGTTGTCAAAGCGTTGTTGTTGCAACCGCTTTGTAACCGTTTGCCTCATAAGCTCCCCGTCGTCATTATCAATTTGTTTGTTCATTTCTCGATAAAATCTTGCTCTAGTTTGTAGACAGTCAACACTGTGTACACCCGCAATTTTAGAGTATTGTTGTCTTTTGGCTACTTCCGTTGAACTCCTGTTAGGAGCAAGTACGTTTTCGCAGTATTCAGTGCTGCCATAGACGGATTTGCAGTTCTTCGAGTTAACAGGTCTGTTCATTTGGTGCCAGTTGTTTCCCGATTTAGTTTCCAGATCTGGCAAGTACGGCGTGCTTGCTACACGGTAGTTCGTTCCGATCATGTAGCCGTACGGCTCGCAGCGGTTGTCAAAGTCTTGACGTGTGCCTTGCATATTTCGATGAACCAGTGAAGATGCAGGACGAGGCAATTCTACTAAATCTTGCGGCAAACTTGGTATACTAATTGTTGCTCGTTGTTCAATCATTGGAGTACGTCTGTATCGCCCCATGGATACTGGACGCAGGGGACCGAACTTTCCGCTGTAACAGGGGATTGCAATTTCTTTGAGTTTGTTGTGATTAAATGAGCTTATCCTGCATTGTGGTGCGTCTGATTGAGACGACGTGTCTATTGATAACGGTTTGAAGACATGTTGCTCATTTCGCATTATTGGAGTTGATTTTTGGGATTCGTTGGCGAACCAGACGCGTTCCGATAGCCCGGTTGAAATTGTACGGGATGGAGCGTCTATATTCACCAGTTCGCTTTGAGATTTGCTGCCTAGGAAATGGTCTGTTTTTCGACGAGTTGAGAAATTGTTATCCATTGGTGAAGAAACGTGTTCGGTGGAATAGCTGAATTTTGTTGGAGTTCTTGTCGTTTGCTGATCATCAGATAAAAACCTAATATGTTTTTGATGTTCTACGAGTTTGTTTTCAAACGTTGGCCCGTTTTCAGGTTTCAGCGCAGAATCGGTTTCGTATTCTTGCAGTTTCGTAATGCGTTCATTTGAATAACTGCTGAATTTTGATTGACCTTTTCCTTGTTGCTCATAATCAGTTTGCAAACTAATGCGTTTTCGGTGATCCACAGGTTTGTTTTTAAGCGTTGACGGGCTTCCGAGTTTCGGTACTGGATTCGCTGTGTATTCTTGCAGCTTCATTTCGCGCATGAACTGTTTTTGATCTCCTTCGTGTTGATCTCGAGTTAAACTTTCAATTTGAGATGTGATTTGTTCGATTGTCGGCGTTTTTTCTTCTCTTTGCGTACCGACAGCTATTTTTGACCATTCTTCGTGACTTGTTTCAATTTTCGGTTGACTTGACGATGCGGTTGAATTTTGCCGCAGTTGAATTTCTCGAATAAAACAACTTTCGTCACCTTCACTTGCTCGGTTTATATCTAAAAGGCTCATGCTCTGCAGATGGTTTGATGTCGCCGCTAGTTTTAGCTCATCTTCCTTGCACAGACCTTCGCAGTAAATGGTTGTCGTCTGCATGGATAAATGTTTTCCTGGTTTTGCGGTTTGCGCCGATGCTACAGAGCTATTTTGCAACTGATGATTCTCATTTCCACTTTGATTTGTCTTTTGTCCCCTGTGTGTAATTCTCACCGCCACGGTCGGTTTTTCTTTGATCTTTTGTTCACGTTCGGTATTGACAGTTTCCTTCGCCTCCTGCACGTCTATATATCGCTTTTGGTCATTGAAACCAGATCTATTTTGTCGCATTGTCGCTGTTGTTGTTGTTTGTTTATCGTTCAACATATCTTCATAACTTCGATCAGTTCTCATATCAATTTGCCGATAGCATTCGTGTTCTTCATGTTCCACAACACTTCTCCCTGGTGTAACGCTCAAGATTCGAACCAGTTTTTGATTGCCTTTAATATACGCGTCACTACTGTGAGATCGCTGTTTTACTTGCAGCTTTCTTGCTGGCTTTGGCGGTTCAAGCACTTCTTTTTCTTCAAATTGCTGACATTTTTCTTCAAATTGTTGATTTGCGCCACGAGTTTCGATGCTTTTCGGCTTTGGATCTAGTTCTCGCCCGGTCCGGCTTACTTCAGTTGCCAGAGTTGTTCGTTGATAACCGGCTGTTTGATTATATTGGTTTTCTTTCACGCCTTCGGGGCCATTTCCTTGCGCATTAGCCATCATTTCCGCGTATGATCGATCTTTTCGCATGGTCAGCTCTCGCACGAATCCTTCAGTTGCATGCAGTGTAGACTGTTTTGTAGCGTAAAAAGCATCAATAACATCATTTTCGTTGACTTGGATCGGTGGATCGAGCAGTAGTAGCCGTTCAGGTAAACGTTCATCTTCGTCGAGTTGAACTCGATCTGTCCTTCCATCGTCTCGTTCAAGCTCACGTTCAAACGTTCCTTCTGTCGCGAAATTATGTGAAACGGTTTGCAACGTTGCGGATCGAGCTACACTCCCTATATCACGGAATGGACTTGGCTTTCGTGTTGGTGGGTTTACGTACAAGCTATCGGCATCTGAATCACGAGACGAGTCTTCGTAGGTGCTTGAGTGTTCACTGGTTGCTCCGCCTCCAGTTCCTATCCGGCTAGTTGTTAGGATTTTGAATCGAGGTTTTCCAATTTTGGTACGTACAGTAACCGTTGGGGGCGTGTCGTACTCACTAACGATACATTTAAAACCAGTTTCTTTGGAGGCCCACTGCGGCGGTTCGCGATAGCTGTCAAGTGAGGATACACTGCCAGCTGTTACGAATCCGCTAGAGCTCATTATGCTCTCTGTACAACGGTCAGGCTGGGATGGAACGGTTTCGAGCTCACAACTTGATTTTGTTAGGCTGCTACCCATCTTGGAGGAAAAGTAGAAAAGTATGATAATAACCCGTTGAAATTGTTCCAAAGCGCTTGTCCAGCTTCGGATAAACGCTAGAGCTTATGCCGCAAAAAATGGGTAACTTCACTTCAGGTGACTAAATCTAGCATTTTATCCAGTATAAAGGGGAAGAAAATCGATATTTAACGACTAGTAAAATCAGTACTAAAAATGGAAGCTAAGCTTCCTTGTCAAATCGTATGAAAACAAATTAAAGAAAAAACAATAAAAAGGGGTTGATTGTCTGAAACAAACGCAAATGCTCTCTGATTGCACGCAAATCCCAGAGGGCGGACCCCCCCCAAAGGTTTAATGTTTAGAAAAATTGAAAAAAACTTTTTCCAGACAGATAGTTGGCAGAATCTGCGCTTTCGGTTAGTCTGAAATATGTGTCTAGCTTCTGTCATGCTTCACTCGCGATTATTCACTATACATCGTACTATAATGGTGTGAACGCGAACTTATATCGTAAGCAGGACTACCGAATAAGGAACTGGAGCCTCGCAAACCGCAAGGGTCCCGGACAGATTACACAGGGCTCGGTTGACATTATGCAGGCCTCAACGATCAATGTTGTCCCTGCGTCGAAACCTCCCATTACTCAAATTTTGCCTTGGAATTCTACCCTGTTGAAAGACCAAAAGTGTGGTTTTTGGTGCGGTCAATCCTAAACAAGGGCAGGTTTTGTTTTAGTGTAAGATAACCAAATACATAACAGTTATTAACAGGAGGGGTCCTTAGCGCCTCTCTTCCCAATCCGCTCCAGTTAGGAATCCCGGCCTGACAAAGGGACCGGCGTTGGTAAACATAATCCATTTTAAAAACACTACAGGATTCAAAAATAGAGTAGTTTCAATACAAAATATGCGCCTGCTTTTCGTTCGCTTCGCTCACGAATTTATCACACCACGTATGACACTCGTGTAAAAGATGCGAACAAAATAATAGTCTCAAACTGAAACTGAATATTTAAAGTGGTTACTATGATTTTTGTAATCACACTTTTCAGGCATTTGTGCTTTATTTTAGGCACCCTGTCTAGTACGAGCTTTAGGAAATGTGTCCACGAACCCCAAATCCTGGCTATACCCATGCTCTATACCTCCAAGGACCCAGTGTATACGCCCCTATGCGTATTTAAAAACATATAAATGCAAACTGTGGTGATCAATGAAAAATCATTGCAATAATGAAGTTTTGTTTTTGTGTCAAGCCCAAAAACATAGGTACATAGGCACATTTGGAACCAACAGAGCATTATAACCTTTGTATTATGAGGGTAAAATCGTACCAAGACCTTCTCAATTGGGCACACCTAAGGTATTAATAATCGAGTCGAAAGCTACTCTGACCTTTGTAATTGTTTTTTAACTTTTGAGAAACGCTTTCGCAAGAAATTCAGTGCATATACTTAGAGCTCAAAAAGGTTTGACACTTAATATAATTCGAGAATATTAAGCAAGATAATATTAATATATGCCGAATAAATCGTGAGAAAAATTTTAAAAGATTCAACTTTAAATACACTCTTTAAAACAATGGTTTAACAGCAACGAACCATATTCTCAACTATTGCAAATGAAGATATGAGCCTGTATTCTCAAATGTGTGCAGCACCTAACAGTTGGTGATAGGTCCTGTAACTTTGGAATCAGTGCATTGTGTGGTTCGAAATTCAGCACATTATTCGCGTTTGATTTGCCGTCGTCTGTACTAATTTTGACATTTGCAATTACAGATGTTCGTCTGCTTGAAAACCTATCGCAAACTGATGATAATTGTATACGTATTTGAGAATATGGGCCATGATCCGAAGCGTACAATGTGGTTTCTAGATAAATAGCTAACACATAGCCCGTGATACAAAAAAATAAAGTAAAATTCCTGTGTTTTCAGCGTAATTTGTAAATCTTTTAAACCATTGTATTAACATTTGCTAACACGCTTTAAAACAATAAAACTTTGAAATACAAAACCTTCCGCCTTTTATCCAAACATGCAGGATCGGCCAAGAGACCACATAAATTTGTTTCAAAACTGCACGCTGCAAATCTGAAGTTAAGTTCCAGCTTAACTAAACGTTAATTAAAAAATCTTTCGTATCGTATTATATATTTCAGAAAACTTATTAAGTTAACTTTAAGCTAGAAATCAAACACCTAAAGATTAGGACTAACCTACAAGTTAGTTCATGCTAATCTATAATATTAGCTTAATTCGGCTAGATTAGGTTACGCTTACATCAAGGTAGCTTGAAGGTTTCCAGAGAAAGTCCAAGAAGAAAATTATTAACACAAGTGAATTAACTGCAAAACAATATTTTAAACTTTTTCAAAACACCTAATTTCTGCTTATTAAAGCAATCGAATATAATAATTTAAACTAGCTCGTTAATCAAACAGAAAGGACAGTTGTGTTCTTGAAGAAACGCAACAAATTATTGAACTGCTGTGTTTGAAGGCCAGACAAAAAATAATAATATACAATTGTTTTGGACTCAAAATATATTAAAAACCGCACAAAAATAAACGATAATTACGCTTCTGCAGACAGGCATTAACAACTGAAAAAGAGTTTAATTGTGAAAAATTATACTATTATTAAACCTATAAAACCGGCAGAATCGGACTTGTGGTCAAATTTTACACCCTGTTAATTGTTCGATTTATACAATTGCAAAAAATGACTGTAGCCAAGCTGAAAACCGTGTTGAACATTTCTACAAGAACAGATGTTAATTTAAACCACTGGACGCCAAGAATGGTTTTTTAATATAATACAAAATTAGCGTCTGACTTTTCGTTCGCATCGCTTACAAAGATTGGCCAAAGTAAAGAACAGGTGCGGAACAGTATTATACGCATATTCCTAAGCCTAAGCCTAAGCCTAAACCTAAGCGTAAAGAATGAGCATTATTCCTAAGCGTAAAGCCTAAGCCTTAGCCTAAGCCAAGCAAAAAAAATTTTGTCTAGAGCTTAAACGTACTCTATTCTAGTCCCACAGAAAAAACTTTCCGCCGTTGATCTTACATGGGCCCAAAGTGTTTATATTCGCAATTTTACACGATTTGATTGGTTATTGCTTAAAATTGTGACATGCGGACGGTTTTTCGTTTGCTCTACCCATAGGCAAATGTTGCATAGAATTATGAAGTTTATCTGTGGCGATAGTATGCAAATGACCACAAAGCCAAACGAGCCTTCGAACACTAACTCTATATTGTAAAAGCAGTAATGCGGAAAAACAAAGCAGAAAATGCAATCGACAGGAAAACTGCTATCTTAATTTATCATGAGCATTCTAAATTTAAAATAAAAATCATTCAAGCTACGTTTCTAGTGAAAACATTCAAAATCCCTGTAACGGTTTCCTCCCTTGATAGATGTGTAACTAGTAAAATTTCAAGGAGTTAACTTCTAAAATCAAGTGTAGGCGTAATTCCTATAAACCCTGTCGTCCTCGCGTTCCGTCACAAAATGTTAGGTCCGTCGTTGCTTATAGTAGAAAGAGTGTGGTGA
This sequence comes from Enoplolaimus lenunculus, assembly GCA_030248215.1. Lineage (NCBI taxonomy): Eukaryota > Metazoa > Nematoda > Enoplea > Enoplida > Thoracostomopsidae > Enoplolaimus > Enoplolaimus lenunculus. The sequence goes on along the minus strand of JASANG010001630.1, from coordinate 51,888 downwards.
CAAAAATATATCTATGCCGTAAAATGCATTCATCATTGACCTATTTTGCCGAAGCAGATACACATCATACGTTAATTTCTCGAGATGAAATAATTAAGGGTATTGACATAAAGCGGCGTGGGCTGTGCCGCATGCTTTTACCCATTTATGTGTCAGCATGTGAAAATTGTATCAACGTTTGCCTAAAGTATACACCGTCTAGCTACTCTCAACATTAAATGTCCAAAAAATTCGGCGCTTCGCGCGACGTTTAGCTCTTTTGAGGATGGGGCAGTCGACTACTGCCCTTCCTCCCATGCAGCGATGGGCGGTCTCGGTGGGGGGTTCGCTCCCGGATCCGCTGCTGAGACCGAGGCCCGACTACCGAGACCGAGGTCCGACTACCGAGACCGAGGTCCGACTACCGAGACCGAGGTCCGACTACCGAGACCGAGGCCCGACTACCGAGACCGAGGCCCGACTACCGAGACCGAGGTCCGACTACCGAGACCGAGATCCGACTGCCGAGACCGAGGTCCGACTACCGAGACCGAGGTCCGACTACCGAGACCGAGGTCCGACTACCGAGACCGAGGCCCGACTACCGAGACCGAAAAAAGTTTTGGTCTCGGTCAATTTTTGGTCATCGCGGAAAAAATTAAATTTTCAAAATAAATGATTTTCAATGCTTTTTTTGTAGTTTTTGTGTATTTTATTGTTTTTTGTGTTTTTCACAGCTTTTTGGTGTTTTTTCAGAATATCTGCTCGTAATTATTCCGTAACTATGAAATTTCATATTTCGGAGAAAAATTTCAATCATCAGCAATCTCTTCAACAACACAGCATATAATACATTTGCTGAATCCTCGACTTCTAGTCTCGGTTAACATAGGAGCAGGAATAAAAATGTGAGACCATACCAAAACAGAAACCAAGACCGAGACCGACACTCCCATCCCTGCTCCTATGTTCCCGTTAAACATTCGACACAGCGTCCATACAGCTAAACTAGTGGGTTGAGTAACGGCTTGGCCAACTTCGGATGTTTGCAATTTCTTGCTGTATCAATGGCGGAACTGCTCATGCTGACAGGTCATTTTAGCCATTTCAAGTAACCAGAACATTTAAATACAAACCAAACTCAAAAAGCGAGGGTCCAGACAAGGGGGTGCTTTGAGCCGCTAACAAAAACTTGGTTGAAAAATGGAAAAGAACGAATATATAGGACGAAACAGACCTTAGACCACAACTTTTGAAATTTATTTGATAACAGTTTATTGCTCTTTACTGATTTATATCTAACTTATAACTCAAAGTACTCAATGCGCTCTAAAGTCTCTGGTATTTAGTAGAACCGTGTTAACCTAAGCCATAGGCCAAGGTCGATTCTAAGCTTAAAACTATTCATCAGAGAAACCGTCTCACATCGATATGAGAAAGATTTATGAAGACCATATAATCATATAACCAAGTCAACTCGTTAACAAACATCTTAGATTTTACCAAGCGTCGATAATGGTTGGGTTGCCGAAATCTTGCTTAAGCATAATTTTGCTTTATATTAAGAGGCACGATCAGTCTACAATCTCAGTTTTGATCAAGCTTTAAACACCTAAACTGATAGTCTGTAACGCATCAAATTGGTCAGTGACTTAAGTACTTACTTAGCTTATAAGTACGCTTTTAGAAACGGTAAATTGGTTAAGTAAATGCTTAGCACAAAAGTACTTAAGTATGAAATCGTATTTAAGCAAGGTTTCATACACCCAGCCAATGACTCTTAACGAAATGCATACAACCAGCTAAAGGGGCAGTTGCATACTAATGAATGCGTCAACTACGAGAAATACCAACTATATTTAACCATGTCAACTCGGCTGTCACCTATACCAATTTTCTCGCAATGAAATGTATTTACAGCAGTGTTCCGGACAAATTATATACGACCAAAACGTCGATTTTTTTGCAAAACACCTCGTGGTAGTAATTACCGTGCCCTCCAAACATCATCCTAGTGTATCAGGAAATGTTTACCGCTGGCAAATCCAGTGGGAGCTAACAGGCGCTACGACCCCCGACACGCATCGAAACCAACAGTTTGTGTTAAGATTCAATACATACTAAAATTGCGTTTAGCTTCTCGGTCGATTCACTCGCGAGCTTTTCTCGCAATTATGCATTGCGCGACGTCCTCTAACAGAACTTTCTGGATCAGCAACTGGAGTTTACTACCCGTCCACGTGTACCCCCACCCAGATGTGATATTTTCAGCCACACATATCAGTTCCGGCGTACGAAAGGCCGCATGCTTAACTTGTAAACACAGCAAACCGTACAAGAAATGCAATAAATTTTTAACCCAAATATAATTGGCGAGAGCCCTGTGCGTAAACTCAGGCTGCAAAACAGTTCAAGGCTACATTGTACAACCATAGCGAAATCGTAAGACCGAGTGTGTAATACCCGTCACTGGGCTCAAAATAAACGTACGTTTCTCGCAACGTTTCGAGGAGCAGGTAACGTCAAAAAACGATGAACCAAACAGCCGGCACAAACTTTGGGGCCTACTGGCAAATTACGATGACGTTAAAATGCAACAGAATGCAAACCTTGAGCAATTAAGCAATTGTTAACGAAAACAATTTTTTACAAATAGCAGTAACTGAAAATTCGAAACTTATGCTAATATTTAGTCGCAATCACAGACCGTTTTATTTTCCCACGCACCTCATGCTTGTAGCCAGCTCACCTTGCTACGGGGCTTGAAGTTTTCAGTAAGGGCATATATAACGGTTTTCGTTGACCTACAAGCAAGGTTGAAAATTTTCTACAGGGGACCACAATTTTTCCAGGCCCCCCTTGGCTACATGCGGACGTGATTTACTTGTTTGCAATGCTACGCGGTTTTAGAAACCAACTCTTCCTTTAATTATAAAACTTTTATTAAATACTATGACACTGCAAAGTAACATGTCAGTCAATCAGTGCTGCAGGCCCGTAGCCAGTTCACCTTGCTAGGCGGGGCTAAAAAAGTTCAGGAAAGGCATTCAAGGGTTTTCAATGAATTCCAAGGAAGACTAGAGATTTTCTGGGGGGGGGGGGCAAATTTTTCCAGGGGGTAAGCCCACCTGCCCCCTTTTGGCTCTGGGCGCGCAGTACTGCGACTTCCATCTCCCAGTTAAAGATTGTGTCAAAATTTAAATACGGGTCTCCACAATCGGTATATATTCCATGTTACATCTCTTTTGTATAATATTCCTTGTATATAACATCGGTATCATAATTCATTAATTAATTTGAATGTATGTATTTATTGTCCTTTACGTTAAAACTTCACAAATTATGTACGTGGGGCGTTCCAGCTTTAATATTACAGACAGTAATCTCTCTAGTAAAACCAACGTTCTACGATCAATTTTGTACTATGTCAACGGTTCGTTTGTAAGGTTTAATTATTCATTCATTCAGGTCAACACAAAGTTTTGTGATCTAAATAGCAGGAATGACGACAAAATATGCATGTGACGTCACGCGACATTGGCTTACAAGTCATAGATGTCAAGTTATTGTATACAAGCAACCATATATCAATTGATACCATGGGATATTTTGCGGGTATCGGATAATAAATAATAACTTTTCGACACAATTTTCTTGGGTTCTAAGGAGGACCCAGGAACTTTAAAAAAATCGAAGTTTTCAAAAATTGAAATATCAGTGTGAAATGATCAATCGAGGTGATCAAAAGCTAAAATGTAGAAAAAATTTCAAAATCGAACCATTTTTGAACAAACGCCATGTGTAGGATAACGTAAATGGCCAAGAAAAGTGTATAAGAGCACTGTTCGCTATGATAAAACTTACACTCTACGGTTAGTTTTGCGCTTGTGACTGCTTCGCCTGCTGGATTCGCTGCCCGACACGTATACCGTGCATCGTCATTCATTGCAACGCTTGCAATACGCAATTTGCACACACCGTCATGAAATGACGTTTGATAACCGGGCATTGCATCCACACATGTGTCATTCTGTCAAATACACTGCATTGTCGGTATATGTACACGTAAGTGTATGTAAAGCAAATGTTGCCATGCCTGTGCACATATACCGGTATAAGATGTTGTTGCAATGACCGCGTGGTGTAGTGGTTGCATGCTTGGCTCGAGCGCCGCAAGAGGGCCGAGGTTCGATTCCCGGCGTGGTCATTAACTTTGGGCAGAACTTCAAAAAGGGGTCGTGCAGACCGTGTAGTACCAACATGCATTATTATTATTGTATGATAACTACTATATAAGTACAGGGTCAATCATCGCAACCCTCCAAACACATCAAATGGACGGAGGCCACTGATGTTGCGGCCCGGCAGAATCGAATTTTAGTCATGAGATTTCGTAAAAAACTTGGTCTGGTTTGTGCTCGCTTCGTTCGCACAGTTTCGTTCCGTAATTTAGCTGCATTTGAAACTCCTAGTTGCAGAGACATATTATTGCTTAACGTATTTTTACAAACAGACCCACCTCGAACTAAGGTTTCGTACTAGGATTAATATAAAATCAGTCAAAAATAACATTGTTGTCAGTTTTGGGACCGCTCCGCAATTATTATTTTGGACGGTGGGAGACGTCCAACATTTGGTATAAGACTGGTCCTGCCTATATACCGGTTCCTGACCGGGGTGCACGCCACCATTTCATTTCGAGAGAACGCAACCTCATGCGAAAACGGTTTTTGACTCCTGCGATCCAGGTTATTCTAGAGCCGCTGGTATTTACCATGGTTCCAACCGATACAACGGGGAAACTATAATAGCGAAATTTGCATTGCCCGGAAACATTTCAATACGCTTTATAGTGTTCTTGACAGCGTTCTCTCAAAAGATCCTACTTCGTTTAGACCATGTCAAAAGCATAAATATTTGAACTTGATCCTACTGTAGTGACCCGAATAAGAAATGGTGCCCATTTTGAGTCCCAATCAATAGGAGACCGTACCTCTAATAAGAGTACGTTAGCGAATAGAGTCCTTAAACCCTAATCAGGGCCAATAAATGTTAATGATCACTAATTGCAGAGCATAAATGACTCTAGGCCCAAATAAATTTGAGTTCGAAAGTTTAAAGCATTCTTATGTTTCAAAGTACAAAGCTAAGCATAACGTTGCATTATAGCTCAATGTTTTGATACAAGACAAATAAACGTTTCATTCAACGGATAGTTGCAATACCGGATATATATCAGTAACGAAGGGCGGCGGAGGGCGGGTTAAAAATAACGAACAGTCCGTAACCGAATAACAGGAGAGTACCCTCTGAAGAGGCCAAAGAAATATCAGTTCCCCGTCTTATTCGGACCACTACAGTATTCAAAATTTGGAACAGAAACAGTCAAATAAAGCAAGCGATCTTATAGAATAATCGAAGCATTAACCATAGCCACTAAAGAGAGCGGACCTTTTTAATTTAAACCAGAGTAACAATTACCAGTGACTTACAGATGACCTTGGAACCAGGGCCCGTATTTCAAATGTGTGTAGCACCTATCGCCAGTTAATGACAAGTCTTGTAGTTTTTGAACCACTGACTAGTGAGATTCGAAATTCGCTATATTTTTGCATTTGAATGGTCCTAATTTTGTGCAAAGTGGAAATTTCGCAATTGCTCTAGTTCCACTAGTTCGTCTGATTGAAACGCTATTGCTAGCTGGTGATAGATGCTGCATACATTTGACAATACGGGCACAGTTTAGCTGTTGCTTTTAAAATTTATAGTACTTAAATTTCTTTGTCAGTTAATAACTAATTTGACGAAATTCTAAAACATTCGGTTTTGAAATTTTTCCGATAAATCTCTTCATCCGGTGTTGACGATTAAAAATGAACAAACTTAACTTACTTTGTACCATGACACAGCTGGAGTCGGTGTTCCAATGACGTTTGCTTCATAGACAAATGTAGTTCCTTCCGTCGCTTGTTCGTTGTATAATTTTCGGGTAAATTCCGGCGGTTGCATTTTGATTGCTTCTACAAATAAAGTGAATCCGTAGAATCAATTGTACTTCGGAAATTGACTGAAGTTCATTTTCATTGTCCGAAAAATAATCCACCGCTTTTGGTAAAGTAAAACATTTTTTGAATTTTACACACCAAGTCAACCAAGAGTGTATAATAACTAATCGGACAGAGTATGCAACTGTGACATTCTATGCAGAAACACGTACCAAAAACGCGTGGCGTTTTTGATCTACGCTACTACACTGGAGATGTGATACAAATCGTGTAAGCGACAAACATGGACATTTGTGTGTTTGAAAAACTTTTTCGTTCAACTAAGTTGCATATTCTTGTCCTAAGAGCCATCATCGAGTCTTGATAGCTTACTTTCGCACTACTGAAACTTGTTTAAAGTTACCTTTAACAAGCAAGCGAGCCTGAGTTTCGGCCGTTCCTGCGCTGTTCATCGCTTTGCAAGTGAACAACGAAGAATCTTCGCCAAACGTTTCTTCAATCCGCAACGTGCAAACACCGTCTTGAAAGCTGGTCACATAATCGGGATTGTTCACAATTGGAATACCATCCTTATACCAAGTTATATCAGGAATCGGATGTCCGGTTACACGAGCGACAAACTCAAAGCGATGACCTTCGGTAACCTAAAAACGCAACAGACTGTTGTGGCAAATACCACTGCTATATCTGTTGTTTAGAGTCAATTTAAGCTTTGGAATTTATAATCCCGTTTAAAATTACTGAACTCTGATTTTAAAGCAACTGAAACTTTTTATTTTGCAGCTGTGTATATATACAATTGTGAAACAACATGTATCAATTGTTTTGTAAGATTTAGATCCAGGGCAAATATTCTTATTCTAAAATACGTATAGCATGAATCACTAGTCATCGATAGAATAATGCAACTTCAACAATATCATGCGTACCCCAGGAAACTGTTGTATGGGAGTGGTGTGACGGATATTGAGGCCAGAAAGCTGCAGTACCCGTACACTGAAGCCAAAAATGGTTCAGTATACTGGAACCAAAATAGCTTTAGTGTCCGGGATACTGAAGCTTTTTGACTTCGGTGTGCTAAATACTGAAGCGTTTTGGCTTCAAAGTTCGTCACACCACATCACCTCAATCGTTGCCTGGTATACGCCAGGACAACTTAAATGCAAAAATTAGCTGAATCTCAAATCTTACAATCGTTGGTTCAAAAGCTACAAGACCTGTCACCAAATGGTGAATGATATACATATTTGAGAATGCGGGCACATAAATTAGCAGTTGTGTACTATTTGTACTCAAATGCAGACAAATAGGACGACTGCACAAATTTTTTCTCGTTCATTTAATTTTCGGCAACTAAACAATCTCTGATGCGTTCACAGTTTTGAACTAAAGTCGTAAATAAATTCAATTCTAAGAAGCTGACCTGACCATCTTTCAACGATTGCACAAACCGTGGCGCAGTGGAAGGCACTTGAATTGCTTCCAGTCGGCGTAAACTTTCGACGCGAATGCGTTCTTCGCGTATTCGGGTTTCTTCAATTTCACGCCGTTCACGTTTTTCTCGTTCTCGAAGTGTTTCCATCAACGTGACCAGTTGACGACGGATCGTTTGGAACGAATCAATGATTTCTTTGTAGCGGCGACGAACGTGGCCAACGTGATGTTCCCAGTGTTCGCCTGAAATTTATTTACGATATAATTTTGATGAATTCGTCGATGTACTGGTCACTACCGACTGTTGCTTGGCTAAAAATTTGGTCGTTTTATTAGTGATGTTTTAACGTTGGAAATAGTTCTTTTGTTTTCGGTTCTGACTTGCTGTCGCCAAGTTCTTGCACAGTCGCAGATGCATTGATCAACGGCAACTGTTTGCTCAAAAAATACGGTTGCTGTATCAACGAAGTTGACTGACAATTTCGGCAATAACGGACTTGTATTCAATTGAAACTAGTTGCCGTCGCTAAATGATAGCAAAGTCACAGATGCATTGATCAATGGTGACTGTTTGGCTAAAGAATACGCTCGTTTCATTGGCCAAAATAAAAAGATACGGACCAAAAACATTGCCCGCATTCCCAAATGTGTGTAGCATCTATTACCAGTTGATGATAGGCCTTGTAACTTTCGAACCAGAGAATGGTAACGATTGAAACTCAACACGTTGGTTGCAGTCAATTTACACTACTTCTGTGCAAATTTTAAGATCATCCCTTTCAGCAGTTCGTTAGTTTGAAAACCTATTACTGACTGGTGATAGGGGCTATATGAATTTGAGAATATGGTCCCTTGTTTCTAACTAAAATAGCCGATAACGATAGTAAACAAAAAGAGAATTAATTTGTAACAGCTCATATCTTATTTGCTGACGTTGATATTTTTCATTGCATTTACAAATTCATTAATCAACGGCAGATAAGAATTACAGGACGGTTTCCTGTTTTCTCAGTCAATACACGCTGTTACCGGCAACAGAAAAATCATTCTAGCAGTCAAGGGCGGATACAGGAAAGCAACATGGATGAGTGTCGCCCCATTTGAGTCAAAGCTTAAGGTAACCTTATTTCCTACGACATCCAGATTCCGTATATTCGCCGCAATATACCCATGATTCCCCCATTAAGAAGTCATGAATCCGCCAGTGAGATTACGAATCTGATTGGATATAACGCAGACACAATGGTTGTATTCAAAGCTATGAAGTTGACGGCCCATGTAAACATCAAAGGCGAAACATTTTTCCGCGGACAGTAATAGGGGTAAGGTTAAGGTCTGAACCCTTTTTTGCACAGGCTAAGGGTTAAGCTTAGGCTTAATAGGTTTTAACTCAATTTTATGCTTAGACTTAGGCTTAGGCATACGCTTAGGAATACACTTATATTACTGTTACGGCGCTGTTCTATACATTAGCCATATCAACAAACGACAATACCGTAAACTGATTGCGCTGCGGTGTCCATTTTGAACATTCGATCTTCTTGTTCGGCCTGTCTCGGCTTCAGCTTCCGATCCATTTCATTAATCATACTTTCGGCTTCTTGTGAATTGCGAATATTTTGTGAGCGACGGCCAATGTCCACAACAATCTCGGTTGTTTCACGGCACCAAATTTCAATCTAAAATTTGTAAAACGCATTAAGAAAACTTATGATAATCTTAATATAACACCATGTTCTTGTATTGCTAGAAACTGTTTTTGGGGTAGGCTATGCGCAACTTATATTAAATGTTAAGCAACTGCTGTTTACATGGTGTATTTCACCCGAGTCTCTCAAGGGTAAACTTCACTAGGTCTCTAAGCATCTAAGACTTTTTTTGTAGAAATTAGTACTTAACCATATTCATTTTCAATTATGTTCCGAATTCAGCTTCGATTCTTCCCCGGTGTAACAGACTTGTTTTTCGCACGTCAAATCTTTTCACCCGAAATATTTGACCAGTCCGATGATTTGCTTGCGTAAGCATTCTCTAAGCCAGATCTTTTCGGGGCGAGGAGGTTTGATAAAGGTATAATCGACCGGTTTCAGACGAATTTCTCACATTGGGGTTGAACCAGATATATAAGCACAGTAAAAGAAAAAACTACCATTAAGAAATGAAGAAAGTTGCCTTATATCAACGGTTTTGCTAATACGCAACAAACATAACAACTAACTTGTTCGATGATAACAAAGTACTCAGCGAACGCATTTATTTTCGACTGCAACTGATCAAATTTTGCTCGAAACAGAGCCCACTTTTGACGCAAGTCTTCAGTCTTTTTCGCCGATTCGACGTCATCTCGTGCTGGCCCGGCCAAAATTGGTTCCGCTCGCATTATAAACTTTTTAACGGCAATATCCGTCAGCTGAAATTTCGAACCGAATTTTAATTTGAGTCGGTGGAATTCAGATTTCGAAAGTGTGGCAAAAGAAAATAGTAAAAAACTTTAGTTTTGTAATGGTAGAAATTACGTGGTGTAAACATCAAGAAAACCCAGGTGTGGATCAAGAAAAAATTTAAGAGGAGGTTCACAGATTGCAATCTTCGAAACCGAATCGACTCTTTGACCCATACACTAGTTTGATGCTGTTCGATTCGAAGTATTTTTCAATTTTAAATTTAATAAAAATTTCTTGCTTAATATTAGTGGGTGTTCACCTGCACCCAATGACATTCATTCTACATCAGCCCCTGTCATCTAAAACAAAGTTAAGGTTGAACATCGTTCCATAGTTTCACGATTCACCGCTAAGATTATATTTTAAATCATTACAGCCAATAGCTGCAGTTTACAAATGCATAATGGTATTAAGACTCACGTAATATTTAAAATCTAATTTACTTAAACTAATGTTTATGGTTTTGCATACTGTGTTCTTAACACTATTGATCCTGCGTATCCCTACAGATATGTTTGTACGCCCATATTGAGCTTGCTACAGGCTTGGATGCTAAACATTAATTATAAAATCTGTAACGTATTTTGGGCTACTTTCCAGCATTAAGTTGTTTACAATATTTTCTCAGAAGAGAAACATGGTTGTGCTGTGAAAAGAAACAGACTGTTGTGAATTCGCTAACGTTTGCGCATTGCGCAAAGCTGTCTGACTAGTTGTAACTATATCACTAAATTTCATTACAAATGCTAACCAGAACAGGTTCAATAAATCTTAAGCACCAATACTGTCAGTAGCATTGCTGTCTTTAGCTTCAGTATATTTGTATATAAACATGCATACCTGAACATCAGTGGTCAAGTCAGTAAGAGCTGTCTGTGCCAATCGGGTACCTTCCGGTCCTTCACTTGCTTGCTCGATTATCACGTTATGCCGATGATCCAAGTGATCAATACGGTTCCATAGCTGAATCGCAATTAGAAATGCTGCTATTGGTTATTTCAAACGTTTAGTTTTAAAATTTAAATTTTGAACAAGAGAAATGAATATAGTTCTGTGCTTTTAATCTTTTTACACATCATACACGTAATATGAGCTAAATCCGTTTTAACCCACTATTTTTGAGCGTCAATATGTCACTTTAATTTAAATAAATATATAAATATATTGTGTGCAAATGAATACACTGCAAAAAATGGTGAGTCAAATTGACTCTCTCCGAAATAGGCTTTTCCTACATACATATACAAACTGAGTCAAAATTCGACTCCGCCAGAGACAAATTGAGACGAATTTGACTCAGGCGGAGTCGAATTTTGATTCAATTTATGTAATCAGGAAAAGCCTATTTCAGAGAGAGTCAATTTGACTCATCATTTTTTGCAGTGAACTTACATCACGATATTCAGTACTAAACAGTTGCATGACTTCCCGATCTCGCATACGTTGCTCTAACGACGTCCGCTGCTGTGACCAGACCGATTCCCATTCATTCATGCGACGATCAACCAAACCTGGCATTCGGTCGACTTCCAATCGAACTGAACCAGAATATTCCTGAAATCAACTGAACTAAAATTTAGACTAAATCACCAGATTTGAAACAATAGCGAAAAGGAACGCAAAAGTTATCTCGTTTGAACATGAAGAAATCTCTGTTTTACCGCACCCACAGCATGTTCATCGAGCTTGGAAGTTACACTATCACTTCCGCAAACAGGAATTCTTAGCAGACAGGTCAGGAAACCTATTGGAAGCCTTCAAAATTTTGAAGCAAGCCTGTATTAACGTTGTAGAAAACTTTTGGAGCTGTGGGGCGAAAATCTGCGTACTAAATTCTTCTGTCTATTTATCCACAAACGGTTTTATTTATACTATCAGCAATTCGAAATATAAATTTATATTTATAACATTTATATAACAAATATAAATGGGCACGAGACCAAAAATCTTACACCTTCATCTCCTGTCGTCTATACCTGAAGCGTGCGTTTGTTTCGAACAGAGATGGTAGTGGCGCGGTCTGCGGCCGCCCCATACTACGCCCCACGTGTAATTTTTTCTAGCCATCCATGGGGCGTCCATTAAAAGCCGTGCCCCACCTGCCTGACGAACAAAGCAGTATTTTACAAAAACTCAACAGCATTTCAGCTATTTTTACATAGATTTCCATTGTTTTATGCAATTAATCAGTCGTCCATCGACGTTTACTCATTCGTTACAGTTTTAAACTGAATTTTAGCAAGCGGCGGAAAAGAAAAATTTGATGAACAGTAAAAATTTATATGTACATTTTGCCGAAAAGGTTTTGAAGCTAATATTTTTGAGCTGAAAGTTTCAAAACTGAGAGAAAAAGTATCTTTTTCTTGTTCCATGAAACCTCGGTAGGAAAGGCATCACATTATGAGTCCTCTTTGTGCCCTTGGTTTGAGCTCCTTTCACAGATCTCATAAACAAGTTGCTCCACTGGTCATACAATTATTCGACTACGTTTTAGCTAATAATAATCCTACATAAATTTCATTTGAAAAAACTGGACCCCTTTTTTAAAAATTTTGGATCCGCCCCTGTTTGTTATAAATTTGAAAAAACTGAACCCCCTTTTTAAAAATTTTGGATCCGCCCCTGTTTGTTATAAATTTAAAAAAAACTGGACCCCTTTTTTAAAAATTTTGGATCCGCCCCTGTTTGTTATACCTGATGGCGGACATGATCAACAACATGGACAGCTTCAGATCGAAGTGAACGCAACTTGTCGTTGATTGATTCACGTAACGTGGCGTGTTCTTCAAGTAACGCTTGGACGTTTGATTCACCAATATACGTTGTACTGAATTTATGGCTCGACTCTTGAATACGATTGTCAACCTTAAAATCAACTGTATATAGTGTAGCATTCTCAACTGTGTATAGCACCTATCTGTAGTTAGCAGGTATTGATTAGCTATATGGCTTACCGCATGTTTCACCTTTATGACTCTCTAAACGTAAGGGATATTTCTGTTTCTCTGGCACCATTGGTTAAATTGAAATATATTAAAGATGTGATTATTGTTACCAATGGTTACTGGAGGGCCAGAGCCGGTTTATACCGTAATGCCAAGGCTGACTTTTAGTGTCAGTCCAGCGCTACTAAATAATAATGGGTTCCCCGTTTGTGCGAATTACGAGAGTTGCGCAACTAAAGTCTCATGATGTATATCTGGGTAACTTCTTTCCGTGGCATGTAGTCAATTTGGAAACCCATCATTTTGGTTAGTTCGAAACTCACAGTACCTGTAATCAACTGGTGATAGGTGTTACACACGTTAGAATACATTCAAACTAAAGTTAAGCATTTTGTCGTTTTTAAAAGCGTACTTACACACGCTGACTAAATCTGATATATTACGGATTTACAGTTCACGGATACTAACCTTGGTCTAATTGAAATTGTAGATTTATGGCGCCTTCTTAATATAAAGCAAAATTAGCAAAATTAGTACTTTTTCGTTTTGACTATGGTTTACCTTTTGTGCTTCATTTGTTTCTGCTTAAAGAGTTGAGCACTGACGTAAGTCGGCGACTTAAGTAATTACTGAAGTATAACTAATATACATATTTAATTAAGATGTCAGAAACACAGCCATTGTTTCATAATTTTAAAGGACAAGAATAACAAATTAATAATTCCGACCCTAGGTAGAGCACGATAAAATCTGATGGATATTTTTCACAAATAGAAAGGAAGAAAAAATATAGTAGAATAGGATAATAATACATAGACATTATCTTTCTTCAAAATTTAGTACGAAAAAAGAAAAATACATGCAAGATTCCATGTTGTAGAACAAACTTGTTACCTGATAGAGTCCATCAAAAAATTTGACTGTCATTTTAATTAACGTTTGAAAATTTTGCATTGTCGACTGAAAATGCCGATGCGCATCTGTTATTTGATTGACAACATCGTTGCGTTCTCCGAGTGGAATTCGACCTTCAGACGCTAGCGTTTCGATCCCTCGAACTCGAGCATCGATTTCGGTTTGAACTTTCTTGAAATAAACGAAAACATGAACGAAATATTTCTAAGACCACATAATCAGATCAAAGACGTAAATTTTGGAATTATTAGTAGAAGAGTAAAGATCATTTTGATACGGTAGAAGGCAAATTTCAATAACATAGGATCACGTTTTTGAGAACGTTTTCCGACAGTGGAAGGACGCAAAAATGTCTGCCAGGTGGTGGTCCTGCTCGCCACCCGTAGTTGCAGTTCTTAATTAGATTTTAATCCGCCAGTGTAGTTAGCTTCCCAGCTGTTTCTAAATAATTAAGTCTTTTTCATTTCGCTTGAGAAATAATGCGATATGTTTCGCATACTTAACGATATAAATGTAGAATGTTCGCTGAAGTGTTTGCGATTTTAAAATTTAAGTGTTAACTTTGTAGCTGCTTTTCAACGCCTAATTCAAATTTCACGTCGGTGACGTTTACTGCCATTTCTAATGGTTGCTGATAATCCGTAACTTACTTCACTTTGTTGAACAACGCTTTCAAGTAACATAGTTTGTCGTTGTTTGACTTGTAGCGGTGATTCGTCGAAATGCGAAAATGCCATCGTGATTTCTTGTATCAGTCGTGTCATCCATTCGGTTGTCTAAAATGTTAAATAAATACAGATGTACTTAAATTTCCATACAAACCAAGCCAAAACCTTCAAGTGTATTTAACTAAGGACAAATACGCAAAAGTGCTTTGCAATGCGCTAGTTGGTAGCTCTCAGAAAACCGGGCCCGTAGCCAAGGGAGCCAGGGTGCTCTCAGCCCCCTATTTTTCAGGAAACGAAATTTCAAATAAAATTCCGAGCTTCCTTTTATAACATAAAAGTTAATGTTAAAAAGTATCGCTGCAATTAAACATTCAAAATTTGAGTCAACCACCAGTATAAACGCAACTAATGAATTAACAGTGTTTCTTCGTTATTTAGAGAAAAGATACAACCGTAATCAGGCCAGCATGTTTTGAAAACGGAAAACTAACAACGTAGAATTTGCGGAATTTTGCATGATTTGCCGGTGGTGCTATAACTATTCCTACAAAATTTTGACCATACACTCCTGCACTTCCTTGACAAGACACCCGGAACTGGAAAAAGAAGTTTTTACTAGTACCACCTCACGTCTTTGCATTCAATCTTAAAAAAGGACCAAGTTAAGATTTTCCATAAGTTGCACGCAGTACCAGCAACAGTTCCAGATGGAGCAACATTTTCAACCTTGGGAGAGTTTTCTCCGCAATCCCCTGTGCTAAGTTTGCGGAATCAGGTATGCATGTTTTACAGGTAGCTCCTTACCTCTCGGCATCCGTTGATTAACGACAACCATCGTTCTTGAAACTCGCGTTCTTTCTGTTGTGTTGCAACAAATTCATCCCACAACAGCGTCAGAGCTTCGAGTCGTCGGCGCAGAGTTTCCAGATTGGCCTCAACGCAATTGATTGGATGCTTAACGTCTAGACCAGGATCGCCAACCACCTATAACCATGCAGCTGAGAATAAAGAGATCAGTAACAGTCACAAAAGGGAATGGCAAGATAGCCATGACCTTTCGAATAACACTGACAATTTATTTTTGTTAATAACTAAATGCTAGCGAAAGATAAACAACACCCAAACATCCTAAATCCCCTGAGAAAAAAAAATCATAGAGAAGGTTTGACTCCTAAAACACTCCTGGCTACACCATTGCCTAAACGATTGACGTGCCTAGCGAAGCGGTTTTGCCTCAAAATAGTTGAAATCAAACTTCGAACCTAAAAATGTTTTTGGACTCACTGTTGACGTTTCCGAAACGAATTTAGTCGCTTGATGTTTAAGGTTTTGAAAAGTTTGATGCAACGACTGCCACATTTCTTCCAACCGACGACGGGTTTCTTTATCATCGGATTGGGACGTTTTCAACAATGCTTCCAGTGTATTAAGTTGTGATGACATCTGTAAATTATTCAGTAGAATTCATTGACAAAAAACTTACGGCTAAGTGGCGGATACAAGACATAACTCTGAATATAAATTTACAAGAAATCTTACACAAGTTTCGCATAGCTTTGACTCAAACAAATTTTGAATAACGAATTTTGATTGAAAATAATTACTGGTGCCTGAAATCAATAATTTTGAACTTCTACTATTGATGCAAAGTCAACAGCGAGTGTGTTTTCATTTCAAATAGGGGTCATTGTTTTCAATTAAATAGCTCCATCGCTCAAAACTACAAATCTTGATCTGAAATAAAACTGATATATACAATATAATTTTGAGATATCCAAGATATCTTCAATTTTCGCCGAAATAAAAATGATAAATTTACCTCAGCAGCAAGTTTGTGAAAATAGGGGTTATTGTTTTCAATTAAATAGCTCCATCGCTCAAAACTACAAATCTTGATCTGAAATAAAACTAATATATACAATATAATTTTGAGATATCCAAGATATCTTCAATTTTCGCCGAAATAAAAATGATAAATTTACCTCAGCAGCAAGTTTGTGGAACCTTTGATACAAAATCGACAACGTGTGTCGAGTATCGACCGCTTTTCGAAGTCTTTCCCATCGATCTTGTAATTCTTGGATCTTTTCCCACAAATCAGCAAATTCAGCATCTGAACGCTTGTCTCGGCCACGTTGCACCAACTGACGCATTGATGGTTCATGAGACTAAAACAGTGAAATGGCTACTGCGAAATAACATTCCGTGACATTGGAGAAACTTCATCATTTTTAATAAGCTTCATTATTTTACTCAGATATCTATATGCCTAAAACTAGAATGCCCCACATACGAATTTTGAGCAACTGTTCAGTATTTGTTTACAATATTAATTTGTCAGAACACAAACGTAATTGTTCTCTGAAAAGAAAATTTACATGCAAATTGTTGTGCATTCGCTTTTGCTCATTGCACAAGATAATTACAAACCATGTTTACAAATCGTCAAATAATATTAATCAACAACGTATTTGTTTTAGTCCTAAATTGCAAGTATCTAAAGTGATTATATATTTTCATAAATATATTTACATATACAGATAACATTAAAAATCAAAACACCTAAACTCAACCATAAACTTGAAGACCAAAAAGTGAAAATCTTGCGCGAAACCCGATAATCTCTTTTGTTTACAATTTACCATCATATCATCTGCCAACTTGCGATGCATTTCAGTAAATTCATATGCAGACGCGACAGAAACGCCCATATCTCGATTAGACACCAAAAATGCTTCAATATTATTCAACAGCCAAGTATGAAGTCCCATATAATCAGTAAATAGCGACTGATACTCTTTGCTTTTTGCTGGCTGAAACAAATAAATACATTCAAACAGGTTAAGATGCACACAGAGGCACTGCCGCTATTTCGGAAACGGTGTTGCAAACAAAAAATGGTTAACAACCACTGAACATTTATGACATTGGGGAAATGGCCTGTAATTTCTCTGATTACGCCCTTGACTAACACAAGTAACTGCAAATCAAACCATGTATATCGTTTACTGAAGTTTGTTGATGTTTTTACAAATAGTACCAGGAACTAATTTATCAAATCCATGAGCGATGAACACAAATTTGGCATCCGCTGCGACAAAATTTGTCTGTAGTCCAAATATTGAATACAAATGCGTGTTGAATTGATAAATTACTTGAGCAAATTTGAAGCAATTACAATGTAAACAATGTATTAAGCACCCATCACCAATATCCAGAGAAACGTGAAAATTTTTAGCAGAGAGATACAAAGGTTTGCGATGATTTACAAGCAAGTTGCCGGTCTCAAATCTGCGCACGGAGAAGTCGAAATCAACTGGCATTTTTATTAATGTTTTTACTCCATTTAACTTCCAAGTTTGTGATCGTTCGTGTGCCGCTGCATGATCCATGTGAAAAAAGTTTCCTGTATATGCGAGCGTCAGAGTTACATGTCAATGATATGGGAAAGAATTGATTTAACTAAAATTGTGCATGGTTAATCTGGTGCAATTTGTCCAAGGAAAATTAAACCGACGGAAAATTATGTACCATGAAAGATATAGGACAGAACCATCGAGTGAAACTCTAAATGAAGGAATAGTTGTACCTTGTGAAGTTGTTAGCGGTCGGATTAAACAGGGGAAAACAATTAGACCGTGATTCCAGTTTTATTCTTCCGGTAAAATGATTAAGCCGACTCGTCGACAGGTTAGTTTAAAATAGTTCAGTTCTTTCGTAGAAAAGCTATTTTATGTGTCCGGGGAAACCTAAACAGGGGGAAGAATTCAACCGTAATACCGGCCGCATATGTCGACATCTGAGTCTAACCGGATACCTGTTAATGTTATTTTAATCATCTCGCTTTTAGGTTACTTCTGGAAGACCTGTCTAGTCAACATTGAAAGCAAATGGATGACGTACTGTATGGTGAAGTGCTAAAGCATTCATTTAAAGAGATGTCTACCGTTACATCGAACCCTTATTTTTAGCGTTGTAAACCAAAACGCCCGATGTTATAACCAATTCTGTCTTGACTAACAAATGCAAATCGTAGACCATTTTCAATGTACCTTTTCAGCAACAGGAGCAGTGGTTCGCGAGTAGTCTTCATGCAATCGTTGCTCCCAGCGATCCATAATTCGTGTTCGACGCTCGTTCAATGAAAGCATGAGCGATTCAATCCGACTGCATGCGTCTGATGTCTCTTGAGCTCGCTCAGAATTGTCAGCGAGAATGCCTAACTCACGCAGCTTTTCCAGCATTGTTTCGCCTAGCGACATAACGTTCATTGCACCTTCCATCACTTCTGAAAAATAATGTTTGTGACTGTAAATTTTTTCAAGTTAAATATTCGAGTAAATTCAATTTTATTAGCTACAAAGATGTTTATATTTTTTAAATATTGTGTTTCAACCAAAATACGTTCACATATCTGCCCATTAATTCTAAGACAAAAATTACAATTAACAGCAACAATATTTGATAATTTTAAACAAGAGCATGCAAATGGGTACATTCTGTGATAAAAATGTACCCGGCCCGCGTAGCGCTTCTGCCAGATTCCCGTTTTTTTGAAAGATGTGGTTTTGTGGTGTAATTTCCATTTCAGTACACGAAACACGCAACGTATGCTGGTACACTTTGTACCGTACAGTGCTTAACAAGTTTGCACACTCCTGTGCATAGAAGTATCATCTACTTTATGCTCATAAAGTAATTAAAGTCCCAAAAAAACGCTATATGTAAGTATAAAGGAATAATGTACCAATGAGAGTCAAATTTTTCCGCAACGAACGATACATACAGAAATAGCACTGTGAGTCTAAGATTGGCGTGTATTCATGGTTTATTGTAAAAGCCAAGTTACTCAAACGTTTAAGTATTAAAAGGCGAAATCAAACAGCATTTACACTATCAAGCAAAAACATTGCAACGAAATCCAAATATTTTTTCTAGCAGAAAACTCACCTTTCTTTAGAACTTCGTATTTGTCTCGTGAAACTTTAGCATCACACGCCAGTTCGAATTCATCCATTTGATCGTTATGCTAAATTGTATATAATACAAAAATGTAAAACTATAAATTTGTAAAACAAATATTAGGTTTCAGATAAATCTATATTATGAAATCGGGAACGTCCAATATACGTATTTTGGGCAGCGTTCCAGCTTTTGTAATGATTGTTTTGTATATAAACAAGATACAGCAAATATATGCAAATTACAACACATTCTTAAAAAGTTTTGTGACGAATATTTTAGGGTTGCAAATTTGCAACCACATTGACTAGTAATTGTTATTCAACACACTTTTCATTACACGATCATTTTATTTTTCAAACAAGAATTCTTACATAATATTGAAATCAAATGTTTCTTTCGCATGAGCGAAATACTACCTGTGAGCTAAAGCTTATGATATACCAATAGACGTAGAACTGAACCTAAACCGTAAGCTTAAACATAAGGGTAAACAATGCCTGAGTTTTTGGGGCTTTTGTAGGGCCAGCTTGTGCAAGGACGCGTATTATAAGCAATACCCGTTTAATCCACGAGAAAAATTTCACAGCTTGTTCCAGTAGAAATGCTCGGATTTGCAGTTGCCGATTTAGATCCTTCCACGCCGATCCAAGGCCGTCAGCCATCGCGGCGTAGACGTCAGCTTCTGCGGTGGTCGTTTGTTGTGAAACAAGACCGTCTGCCTGCGTCAACAACTCTTCAATTTGATCCTGTTTTGCCTGAAACAGATAAATTATTACATAGCTAGGGTTATTAGTTATTTATGAATGCTTGTAACACCAGTCGCCGAGTAACACGCCATATAAATTTAAAAATAGCGAATCAAAGTTTATAATAATTGTTAGCATCTTCTGAGAAATAACCCGTCCTGGTTTTTTATGCAACATCTATTCATAAAAGATTGTAGCCTAAGTATTCAGCTTCATCTAGACAAACTAAGTGCAGTTCTGAAAGAATCTGATGCTAGGCAATTTTTGAGCACCATGTAATCCAGTGTTAGTCAAAACTGTTTATTGATAAAATATTTAAATATAATTTCATTAAAAATGTAAATTAATAACAATTTGAAAACATTATTAAATTAAACTTTTTCCAATCTAGTCCATTGACAAACTTAAAACTAAATATTCCAACTTTCTTACTGCCAGTTTGGTCATGAGCTCTTCATGTTGCGCTTTCAACGCGACTGCATCGTCAAGGGTTCGTCCAACGTCCAACATCGATGGATTCATGTGGGCAATACGCAATTCGCACCAGTTTTTGCTCTGAAATAATTGTAGTAAAATAAAAACACATCCAAATGCTTACTTTTATTTAAAAACCAAAAATTGATGCGTTAGAACACTCATAGTACCTAGCGCAAGCTGATCATAAAATTGACTGCGTGCAAACCGCGGACTACTAAAGTTAGTAATTTTTTGTTTCAGTTCAGCCTTGAAGTTTCAACCTACTTTGAGCAAGGCTAACACAAGACGCACAGTATCTCCGCATTTTATCGCAATTGTGCTAATAGTTGTAGTCGGAAGAGGGCCAGAAGACGTAGCAACTGTAGATTTCGTTGCGCTCGACGATATGAGCTCAGTAATTGCAGGATACGCAGGCATGATTCGAGTTGAAACAACAACACTTTAGCCAAAGGAAAAACAAAACCGATACGCCCAGGTTAGAATAGCAAGTCAAAATTGTTGTTTTTTTAAAGTTTTTATGCCGCACTAATAATTTTAATATCACGGTGCAGTTGGTTTGATGGTTATTTAGCCGTTTTTTTAATATTTATAACGCGACAATTATGGCCAGCTTTCGACAGTCGTTTAAAACCCTAAAATGGTTCATTTTAAAATGACCACCAAATTTGGCTAACTGTAACGAAACTTTCCGTTCGAATGCGTACTTCAATTTTAATAAACATACCAACTTCAAAATACCAGTGCCAGATTTAGTTGATATTGTCTAATGCGACAGATACAGAGAGTCTGGCCAATGTAGAGTACAGATCCGAGCAGTACAAGCACATTCCTAAGCCTAATCCTAAGCGTTATTATACGAAAGTTTATCCCGGAGTTTTAATTTAGTTTAAAAGCCAACACATAAGATTAGTCCTAAGCCTAATTTGTGCCAAAATCTCAAAAATTAGAAAACTGCGGTTTGAAAGGTACAACTGCGTTTATCTTTCCGTATGCGGTAATAAAATGGCTAATCAAGCACCATTGACCTGATTGTTTAAAACTTTTTTTAATTAATCAAACGAAAATTTCAATTCAATATAAACACCGAATCACCAAAATTGAAACTACGAAAAGCTGGCAAAATAAATATAAAAACACTGAGTGTTTCGGGTACACACACTAAAGCCTGTGATGATGTCTCATCGCTTGAAATCGTGAAGGGCAGCTATACACAAGCGTGTATGTTGTACCTCCTCGAAAAGTGGCACTATACGTTTAACAACACAGGGGCTCAATATTGAAATACAGCCATATTATTACGATCAAACTATTCACACACAAAATATATATTGGCTTTTGTGATTCTACAATACAAACCGAAAAACAAAACCTACAAATATTTACAGTGTGGAAATTGTACAAATTTTGGCTCTGGCACAGTCCCCATAAGCTTTAGGCTTAAGCTCAGGTTTTGGCTAAACTTAGGTTTAATAATGTTTCAGAAAACGGTTACGTAAGCCTAAGCCTAAAACTTTGTGTAAGCCTTCACTTTTAAGCCTGAGCCTATTAGCCTAAGCGGCCGATGTAAAAATCGGAGGCGGAGCGTATTTGCGTAGGACTGCAATAGAGTAAGCTAATGCTTTAGACTAATGTTTTGCAGGCATATGCTTGTAATACTGTTCCGGGTTCTCTTCTGTACATTTGTGCCAAAGCCTAAACAGTAACCTTGAATGTTGAAAAATCGCCCGAGAGCCGGCGAAAACGGCATTCAGAAATCAAAACACACACACCGTGAAAAAACTGTTTTGCTAACTAGGCCCTTAACCCTTTCTCACATGAATATTTTCTATTTCCCCTGACGCCTATGTTTATGCTAGGATTCGAACTCCAGTGACCGGAGTGGGAGGCGTATACCATCACCACTCAGTTATAGGAGCTTGACGCTCGAGCCCGAGGGGGCTTCCACGTCTTGTGGTGATTTAGTACGTGGTGATTTAGTACGATGTATACGTGTTGTAATTGTTAAACACGGTGCGACATATATTATTTAACGTATATGCACTGCTTTGGGTTGCCTATAGGGAACTCAATGTGAGAAGGGGTTAAAAGCACTTAATGTTCTACTTTACATATATAAACGTCAACTTGCGTTTCTTACTCATTTCATCTGAAACTCAACCGCAGAAATTTGACAACGTCTAACTCAGTTTTGCGGTGTCATGCTTGTAACGTATTAGGCCCATAGCCAGCTCACCTTGCTAGGAGGGCTACAAATTATTCAGGGGGCGTAACTTATATAAAATTCTTATTTATAAACTTTTCGCTAACTGGTGATAGTTGTTATTCTATCAACGCTGAACCTTTGAAATGGAACAAAATGTTCTGAGGCGGGCTGAGATTTTTTGACATCCTCTCGCTACGGGTCCAGAAATAACAAAGGTTAAAATAAAAAATTAAAATCGAAAACTGAACTAAAAGTTTGCTCACCTCATGCATTTTAGATGCAGACGCCTTGTGCTATTTCAAGGTTGCAGTTGCCTTAATCAACTGCGGTAACCACTTTGGACAAGAGCATACAACTGGATACATTCTGTGTAGAAAAGGATGTGCAAAACGCGTATTGCGTTTTTAGCTTGCCTTCTACCCCACATTTATAAAAATTTAAATTGATGACGCTCAAATTTTGTAAAACTGCCTATATTTATTGCGTATTCAATTGATAGACACCCCCCTGAAAATAAGAGGTGGTCGGGCACAAAACAAACTCGCGCGAGAACATTTTGTACCACAGAATACCGGCTCAGCTGTGTGGTCTTGTCCATGGAGTTATGTTTGACTATTGACATAATGAATAGCGCATTGCATTGTTATTAATTTCATGATAAAAGTGAAATTTTTCACTAACTGGTCATAGATGCTACGCTAATTTAATATTAACAATGGTCCAAATTGAAACCGTCTTACTCACCTCATGCATTTTGGACACAAATTCTTGATCGTATTTCGATATTGGAGTCATGTTGCTATACGAAATGGCATATTGTTGTTGTTGTTGTTGTTGTTGTTGTTGTTGTTGTTGTTGTTGTTGTTGTTGTTGTTGTCGACTAGAAACAACTTGATGTTGAGAGCAATATTGAGCAGACGCCAAACCAGCAACGGCACTAAACGGGATGTGTTCAATATGAATGTTATGTTGAACGTGTTTTTTGTGTCGCACCACACTTGAGCGATGTGAAACTGGAATTACACGCAAATTTGCTGCCGATACTTCCGCACGCAGTGTGGAAAGCGTCGTAGTTGACTGCGAGTTGTCATGGATTGCAGATTCGTTCTGAAAAATTTGAACCCATGTAAATTGTACGGCGTCCCGTTTACATCTAGCGTAACATAGGCTTGAGCTCAGGATATTTTTGCTTAGGCTTAGTTTTAGACTTATCTTTACGCTGAGCTCATGTAGGTGCTATCGAATAATACTGATCATTGAATAGTTAGCTGTGATAATTTAGGCTATGTCTCAAGCCGATAGTAGATCAGCAACGAGCCCCCAAGCACAAATGAGTTGACTCCGATTGGCAGAGTGGCTAACCCTGGAGCTACCCCACTCCAGCAAGATAGTTCAATTGCTCACTGGTTAACAAACCGGCATCTGAAGATAAACTGCGGAGATAGAAACTGATCGCGTAGGTCATGCAGTAGAGGTAAATAGCACAAGATGCAAAAGTGCCCAGCTACGCCGCTGAGTGATTCTCATGTTCGTAGTACTGTTGGATATTTTTGTTCAAAACTCTGGCGCTTTTGGCAGTTAGGTCATTTCTGCTGTTAAAAGTATGCAAATAAATACGTTACTCTGTGTCAACAGAAGTTTCTTCTGTGGGGTTCACGTTATAAAACTGGGGAAGTCGAATTAGTAGTTTCTTGACTTGTTGTCTCGGGTTGCGCACATGTTTAGACGATTTAGTCAGAAGCCAACCGCATGGTATTCAAACGGCTCCGCAGGATCAGTTGACAGACGTTCGTCTTAACTGTTTCATGCACTTTTATTACATCTGATTCATGCTGGATATTGATTTTATAGTAGAGGTGCCCTGGGTGGACCCATGTTTTTGAATGTTGGTCTAGTCAATCCCGATACGTTTTCAGTTGTGCCTTGAGTACAGTCATTTATGGTTTTGATACGAATTCAGTTTGATCAAGCCTAGTTTCTAGTTGCGTCCGATTCGGCTGACGCTGGTCAGGATAAACTGTGCAGCTTATTGATCGCAACTGCAGATGCAGTTCCAGCGCTTAAATATGGTTTCCTCTATACGCGTGGACATCAAGAGTCTGCTCAAGTTCCAGTCGGTTGTATGTGATTTGATAAATTTCCTGGCTAGCTAGCTCGTAAATCTTGCTCAACCTCATTTTCAGCCGTTACGTCAGCTATGGTTTGTGTTAACTAAAAGTGTGGACAATGATGCACGATTTGTGTTATTTTTGACACAAAAAGTGTCTAGCGAAGGGCCACTTTATTGGGCAAAAGTGTTCGAGAGCTAAGTGCGCTTATTCCAAGGGGGTCACTCGGGAAAAGTGGCCCGAGAAAATATCCAATGCTAGGCTGCACTTTTTCCGAAGGAGCCACTTTTTCCGGGGGTTATGTCTGATGTGAAAAACGCTATACCAGAATCTTACCGCAAGGTTTAAATTTGACTTTGTTCACCACATTTGTGCAATTGGATGACCACAAAATGCCGTTCTGTAGCGCAGAAGCAACGGCAGAACTTTTGGTTATAACTTACTATCAATAGTGAAGTCTAAAGCCTATCTGCTACCGCTAGTGTATAAGGAAATTTAAGAATTATGAAATTACCGTAACCAAACAATGTTGCGGTTAGTCTCAATCTGAAACATACACAACTCAAGTTAAGTTGACTTAGTTAACTAGCGACGATAAACGCCTGTCTGAATTAGACATTTGCCTAAGTTTAATTTAATTCGAAAAAATCATATGCAATGAAATACTGAATGACCCATGTATGTTTGGCTATTACAAACATTATTTGTGTTTGTACAAACAAACACTTTGGCTCGATCGTCGCTCGCATGGCCAATATATTGAACACAGCCGTATTAACAATACTATAAGCATATATTTGTAGGTCTAAGCCTGAGCCTGAGCCTAAGCAAAAAATAATCTAACGCTTAAGCCGAGAGCATTGGGGTGCAAAATCACAGCTTGAAGGTGGATTTCAAATAAAATAGAAAATATTCATTAAAGAGTTTATTGAAAAAATTCAGTCGCTTTTACCTGTCATAAATTATTTCTCGAACAAAGTATAATTCGATAGATAAGCGAGTTCAAATTATACGCTTGAAATTAATTTCTCGTATTATATATATAAAGAAATATTCATTAAAGAATTCGTTAAAAATTTTCCATTGACCATCGGAAAGATTATTATCGAAATGGATGCGGGTCAGCCCAACCTTTGGTTTTTGTTAAGCCAAGTCAATCCACGTTTTATTTAATCCAAACCAACTTTCAAATTAAATAATTTTATTCTATCGTTTACTATGAATAATCAAATCCGCAGTTGCAATACATATGTTAATATACAAAAACATATATATATAGAATATTAGTACAAGACGTATGTCAGAAATACGAAAAGAGAACGCGACCTTCTCTGTAACGCAGAGGCAGATCATAATGAAGACCAAAGATTTCACGGTCTCCGGACCCGCGCTTTTAAAGAGAAGTATGAAAAGTGACTTTTTGAATAAAAATATTTTGACGCACGTTTTTTGCTCAACCGTTTTGCGGTTCTGCAGCACAAATCGGCCTAAGGTTCCGGTTAGGTCATAGTTCATCTCTGCTGAAACGCATGCGGTCAACTTGCTTACGCTGTCCAACATCTGAATGAGGTGCTTTTACTGTTTCATTGACATACAACAAACAGCATTGGAAAATAAACTACGATAAGCCTAAGCCTAACGCCTAAGCTACATCACAGAGGTAATAGAAATGTGCGCTGATTGATTTTCGACTCAATTCACGACGTTACACCTGTTCGAAATGGAATTCTGGCGATGCCTCTGTTCAAGAAACTTGATATCGTGCAGAAATATCGCTTTGTTGTTCGGTGATTCTGTGAAAATTATACGTTGACGCAAGGTTCAGTAAACGTGATGGTTTTGGTGGAGGTTGAACGCTGTGTGACAACAGTGGTACCATTGAACCATTTTGTGTTGAATAATTCCCGTAGGATACATAGCTATCGTGTTGATTTTCTGGTTGTGTCGGTGAGCATTTAGGCGTAACATTTTGAGAGTCGTCGTATTCCGTGTGTTCATACGGCATAGTTTCCACGGCAGAGGACCGGTTAGTATAGTCAAGATTAGAAGCAACACATGCGCCAGAAGGAAATTTAGAGCTGGTAGATTTGTAAAACTGATTACAAGAAGAAAACGAATCAGTTCTACTACGAAGGCTTGATTTAGTATGATGTGAATTTGGCTGACCATGCAACGACATGCGTCTTACGAGCGATTCAGTTGGTTGCCATGCGTTTTCAAGTAATTGCTGTTTTGATTCTATTTCGTGAAGTTTAGTTCGAATTTCAACAATTGATTTCGATTCTGATTCTGACGCGGGCATTGTTTGGTTTTCGCTTGAGCTGAAAGGCAATTGCCGCAGTAATTTTGAAGACGTGTTTTGTGTTGCAAAATGTACACCGGTTCTTGTAAACTTCCCCGCACGTTTACGGTTAACGCAAAGCTTCAGGCTTAGGCAATATATAAAGCTTTGTGTAAAGGTTTCGCCGTTAAGGTTACAAAGAGCCTTTTCTGAAACCTAAGCTGAAGCCTGAGTCTTTGCCTGTGTAAGGCAGGAGTTAACTTAGCATTTGGATTTCATTATACTACACGTTACCAAAGTAACTCTTCGGGGAACGATGCACAAAAAATTATTCTTTTTGTATACATTAGTTTTCTCGTTTGCATGGGTAAACGTTCCAAAAATAGAAGAACGCATACAACAAATCATTGATATATTTTTGATACATTTCGACGTGCCATCTGATTGACGTCTGGTTTCGGCGAAATTTGCCCCGTCGTATTTATTGCACGTGTATATTTGAACGTGCTAATTAAGAAAACAAACTGAGTTAAGTTCTATGAGAGTGTAAAGAAATTTTCGAGGGAAGTAAAGATTTCAGCAAACTCGGCAATGCAATTAACCTCTACAACCATCCTTAAGAAAATACTGTACACCTGCTGTCCCCTGATTTGTTATACCTGTGTTGCGACAAGAGTGGCTGTTGAGCTCGTGTTGCCAGTGCATCACCAATATGTTTCAGCTCGCGAACGTCGTCTCTCAGTTGACGTTTCATTCCAACAAATCGTTCAACTGGAATATCTGGACGTAAGGCAGGACGCTCTACGATTGATGTAGTGTCTTCTGAAAGCTGACGTGTATCCGGATCCGGCGCTACGGTTTCAATGTATGAACATAGTTCGTCAAGTTTGTCGTTGACCTGCATTAAAATAAACAAATTAAGATTGCATTTAGGAGCGTAATAATAGGTATGCTATGCATATTAAAGGCCTAAGTGTAATGCTAAACTTTAGCGTAAGGATAAGTCTAAAACTATGCCTAAGCTTAAGTAAAATCTTATAGTCTAAAGCCTAAATTTAAGCTATAATCGCATAGATACCGACACCTCAAGAGTAACATTGGCCCTCAAAAGTATTAATAACGTACCAGGTTTATGAACAAAGACAGTAACGGTTAATGCTTTACATTGTGTGTACGGCTGAGTTCTGAAGCTTCAGCGATTTCCAACTTTAGTTTTTTTAAACATTTGGAATTTTTTCTAATATATCATCAGTTGAAAATTAATATTAGAAATACATCAATAGCCTGTTTACTGAACATCAGCTGTGAATAGGATACCTAATACGAATGCCACAATTTACTAGTTGCTAATAAAATCATATTTGGGTTTTTTTCTAGTATTTCAGCAAAAAGTTTCAAAGTTTCCTAACGTCAAGATTGAAAACAAAAAAACCACAGCTATTTTACACAGGAGCGCTGCTGGTGCACGCTCTGATCTGATAGTATTGTTGCTCGAGTCAAAGCTCAAAATTAGGTCTCAGTTGACAAAAAATATTCGTAGGAGAGCTAAGAAAACTAAATTAAAAACGACTGCAAATCATTACCTGCTTGACAGTATTATAAAACGCCCAGCTGATATTGAGTCGCGCAGCAAGTTCAGTTAGCGCTCGACAAAACTGAGACCATGTCTGATCCAGGCACGCGACAATGTCTCGATGTGTCGAGATGTCTAGACGACATGATCGACGCAGTACCAAAGAGACTTGCAATAATTCTCGGCCGTATTCGTATGTACTCTAAAGTAAAAACGCAAAGACTGCAGGATGCTGGCTATGTCACAGTTAGATTGCAGATGTTTTTGGAACGCAAAAATTGTACGATAAAATGTAAACAATACGTTTCGACTAAACATTTGAAATAATGGCGAAATTTGTTATTGTAAAAATTTGGATTTGTTGTGGTAAACCTAATCCTGTCACGTTATTTAACCAAATTTGGCGTTCAGTTTCTTACACGCGCAGTTGTTTCTAGCTTTTTATGGTCTTTTCTTAGCAGATCTACATCATCTCCACTGCAACCGATATTTGTATGCTGTGCAGCAATCGTTTCGGTGAGCTCTGAAATCCATTTGATTGCCTGAAATTTAAGAAAAAATAGCTTAAATTATTTTGTGTCATATAAATGTACTCCGGCTGAATAAATATTTTTTGTTCAGCAGTTTTATAGGTTTGTAAAACGTACAGTACCTGAAAGAAATTTGCAAATTGTATATCATCAGAATTGCTTTCGAAATTTTTGACCAATGCAATTTTGTTAGCATTTATGTGTCCAATTTAAAATAAGGATCTTATGAACAATTACCCCTAAATTGATATCCTCTACCAATTAGACCTGCTTCAGATTTGTTTGTTTATAAAACAAACGCTGGGATAGTTTCGCCCCAAGACATAACCTTGTACAGTCTTTCCCCCGCCCCGAAATTCCTTCTCATGGACAATCTCTACCTCAAATTTGAAAATTCACTTTGAATACATCAATCCAGCACTAACTGAAAAATTACATAAACAATCAGGATTTCGGTGGAATATACCAACAGTCTGCAGAAAAATTTCAGAATACTCCGTTCACTACAGGCCCATAGCTCTAACTGCTACGCGGACGGCGGAACAATTTTAGCAAACGCCTACCGTTGAAACAGCAATCGTACAATTGGGGCTGAAACTTTTCTAGGCAAAGGCAAAATTTTATAAACAAAATAACCCAATCTGGTCTCGTTCGGCTGCGGGCAATTATCATGGCTTACCTGTTGCGCGTCGCGTTCCGAAATATACAACTGCCTTAGCTGCTGTAGTTTGAGTCGTCGTACATCCGCTAGTTCACAACACCTGAATTTCCGGTCCTTAAGGTCGGCAAGCAATTGTTCTACGTAAACAACGCCTGGTAAATACGTTCGCGTTACTTCGTAGCCCAGTGTGTTTTCTTCACGCGCGTTCAAGTGTTCCAAAAAGTGATTTCCAAGCCCGGAAACGTCGTGGTAAGATTTGTCTAAATTTGACAATTTGTTATTGGCGTTTTGCCCAAAACTTAATTCGTCTGAGCGCGTTCGCATACACTTAAATCGAAATAGTCTGTTTTTACTCAGATAATTTTCAATTTACTATAGGTGTTAACGCCATTTTAGTGCTAAACCTTACAACAATATTTTTAGTTTTGACGCCTGTTGGACGGGTATATTCTGACTGCCCTCTGAGATCGCCAATGGTAACGAACATAGACCAACATCATGGAGTAAAGATAAAATAATACAAAACAGTAGCCGATTAATTCTGAAAATGTCAGGTTAAGCTAGCGATTGAAAAAGTGTAAACTTTAATTAAACAAGCAATTTGACTGAAACTCAAGTGTAGGTCATTGCTAACTTACACCAATGTAGTAATTTTCACGTCGAAAAAACATTTGTTCTTGAACGTTTTCCTTTACCGTATAACGTTTTAACAGCGTTTGCTCGAGGCAACTCTACTCAAGAGCATAGCCATTTGGATGGTAGTTTTA
The DNA here is from genome assembly GCA_030248215.1 of Enoplolaimus lenunculus. Taxonomy (NCBI): domain Eukaryota; kingdom Metazoa; phylum Nematoda; class Enoplea; order Enoplida; family Thoracostomopsidae; genus Enoplolaimus; species Enoplolaimus lenunculus. Next base: position 21,187 of record JASANG010001630.1, on the reverse strand, counting down.
TTGTTGCTAAATTTGCATACGAACATACAGCTATCGCAAACGCCGTAGAAAAATATCTTGTGATTTCATCGGTCTTACAATCATGCTAACTAAAGCACAAACCGTCAACTGCTTTAAATTAGTTGACTGAACAAAAACTCCAGTATAGAATTTATTATACATGACAAATAATTAAATAAACTAATATATGATTAGCACATATTTGTTTGAAAACCGTCGAAAGCAAAGGTAAGAGTTAATACCCATTGGCGATGGCAAAAGTAAAACTATCTCAACTTTACCAAGCCTTTGCAACTACAGTTACTATTAGAAAAACACTGCTGCGTTGTGGAAAATCTGATTCAAATCCGTCTTGTTCAAACGGCCAAGGTGGGCGCAAAACGTTTTTAGTAGGAGCGGCCGGTTGTAATTCGCAGCGTACAGGCCGAGCTAAAACATTTCTAGTGGGTACAAAATTTGTCTATGAGGAACTAAAACCCCAGGCACACGTCCAGCTACGGCTTTCCTAAGAATTCAGTTGTGGTTTACTATGAAGACGCTGGCATAACTCACTAATCTGCTGCATTTGTTCATCAAGTTTCGTCGTTGCCGTTTGCGCACTTTCTTCGTCGTTAGAGTCCACTTCAGAACACAGAATTTCAAGAACGTCGTCGAGTTTTTGTGTAAACTAAAATTAATCATTAAAAATTTACGCTTGGATATATATGCCGAATTTAAAAAGGGTGATCCAAAAATTAGACAGCAGAAAATCCTAATACCGCTTGTCTGCTTAGTTTTTAACCCTTTCTCACATGAATATTTTCAATTTCCCCCGAGGCCTACTTTTATGCTTGGATTCGAACTCCAGTGACTGGAGTGGGAGGCGTATACCATAACCACTCAGCTATAGGAGCTTGACGTTCGAGCCCGATCTCACGTCTTGTGGTGATTTAGTACTATGTATACGTGTTGCAATTGTTAACCAAGGTGCGATATATAGTATTTAACGTATATACACTGCGCTGAGTTGCCTACAGGCAACTCAATGTGAGAATGGGTTAAGAACTACGAATCAACGTTTTCTTGGCACTGTCGTGCGACTTACCATCCAGGCACAAAACACGTAAATGACAAACATTAAAACGTATATAACAATTAATCAATCATGTGGATCTTGCCACAAAAAACCACCGCTTGCACTGTGGACTACACCGGTTCTGCAGTGGTGAAACTCCGGTTCGAACTGCCAATCAAGCAATAGTCCTCGTGATTGCAAAACGATTTAACGACTGCAATTTTACAGTTTTTAGATACATGCAATTTAAATTTTGTGATGCATTTAATCATTTCAGATTTCCCCGAAGACGTAAATACTGCTCTAACAACGTTTTTTATTTTCATACTTTTGTTTTAATAAGTTACGGGAACAAGTCAATCAATACTTTACCAGTACGAAACGCTCAAACCCTGGATCGGGCATTGTCATGTACCCGAACTGAACAAGACCACAGAATTCAATGGAACAAACCGTTGAGCAGTCCGGACAGTGCGGTCAAATCCGGTCCACGTTGTTAATGACTGGCGGATTCAAGGTTAGCTAACAACACCCAAGCTGTTCATTAGCGATCGAAAGCAAACTTTGTGCTAAGATTTAGTACCAAGTTTGTGTCTGGCTGCTTGCTCCTTTCGGCCTCCTTTAGAAATTGCTGAATTCGCCACTGCCACGATTAACAAAAATATAACCTACCTCATGAACAGCGTTATGAAACTGAACGGATAACTGTGCAATACCGCATTGTCGCCGAACGCGTGCAGTAAACGCTCCAGTAATAGTGGTAAGATACTCGCGACGCTTTTTGATTTCTTTTACGTACTGATGATCGGCAGCAATTAAATGATCCGCTAATTCGGCAAGCGTTTCGCCTTGAGCAATTACTTCCTAAAACTAATAACGTTAACCATGGTGCAATTCGTTTCCGTTTCTGGAACAAATCGATGTGCATTTGCGTTATTTTTAGCAATCTCGCTTACTCCGGGTGTTAATGCAAGCAAGTGTGAAAGTTGTTTAAAAGACCCTGTATATAAGGGAGGGAATAGGAAGAGTATATTTTTTTCCAAAATTCCTGTATACACAAGAATAAAGTTACTTTTAGCAGGATTCAGCATTAAATAATTTCGGTTTTGGCAAACTGAAATTGGTTTTCGGGCGCTAGGCTCCCGCGAAACAGCTTTTACGCAAGGTTATTACCCTACTGAAATAAAATCTTGGCTATACCCTTAACAAAGACAAAAAATCACCGCGTAAACTCCGATATGATTTATATTGAACTCTGAAGAATGTCAACGCTAAGAAAAAGCGCGTAAAGGTTGTAAATAGGAGAAAACACATGTGCTACATTTGACATCAGAATAACAGCTTTGCTGGGTGCGCTCAATTCTTCGTGGAACTGATACACAGTTGATTATAATGCTGTCTAAAAATTTCAACTACTTCAATCGGAAATCCTATACGCTAGCATAACTGGGATTACGTTCAAAATTTAAAATTTGAAATATAATGTGTTATCATAGCTAGTTACTATCCACAAGCCTGGCTTTGTATCACTATTTCACATGTATATTTTCTTTTTCATCTGACATATCAAAATATATTTTAATAAAAATCACCTTTGATTTAAACTCCAACTGTTCGTGATCACGTTGTAACTGTTCAGCTTCGTCTTTACTGTCACCAATTTCGTGCAACGTTAACAACCATTTCTCGCCTGGACCCAGAAGCCAATCGGATAACTGAAAATATTCAACAAGTCGCAATTGTTGTTTTCAACTCTAGGATCTTTTGCGAAAATTATATATAGGCATATTTACTGAAACACGTAAATTGGCCAGTATTTCGATCTTTGCCAGAATTCTTCTTAAGTCAAAACCTACCGTTACCACGAAACTTTGAAACCTCAGACATGCAATCTGAGATACGTATGTGGGGCGTTCCAACTTTAATAAAATAGATAAAACACAGTTTTTTTCACAAAGTTTAATCGCATCCTTACATCAGTGACTCCTTGCATGAACCGATCGAACAGTAAAACATCGCCTCTTTCTTTTGTTTTCTTCTGTACATTAGTATGGTGATCTCCTTGAGATTTCTAAAACCAGTGATGGATAAGCCAAAGTCAAAGCAATAACACAGTGGAGCATAATCAGGTAACGGTAAAGCTATCAAAATGGTTTTAGCATTTTTTTATTAACAGATAAATTAAGTTCAAAATTAAGCTTATTTTCAAAACTCAATCGTTAGTTGCATTCTGCCGTATTGACTCCGTCTGATTCGGTTGAACAAACGGTTTTATATCAGTAGATTGACGTATTTTACTCTGTTTTAATCAACAGTGTGTTAAAATTAAAATTTACAAGAGACAAAAATCACATTAGATCAATTTTAATATGCTAGTTCTGGCCCGGGTAAAATTCAGCCAACGAAACGAGTAGGTTACGTATCTATACCTGAATAGTTTGTAACAGCGTCTGAATGCGGCTGACCATCGCGGGGTAAATATCGCTGCTGTACAGTCCTCCGTGTTTGTTTGCGCGTAAATCTTGTGATAACACAGATCCTGACATTTTAAGTAGGACACAGCAAATAGGAATTAATTTGAAAATTTGAAAAAAAACGCAAAAGAAACTCCTGGTGCGGATGTGGATTATTAAGACTCAAATTTTCATATTTTTCAATATGTTCTGAACTTATCAATAATTAATACTATTGTAATGATATCAACAAATACGTTTTCTAATTAGTCTAACACTGTATTTCTAAACAAATCTTACTCAATCTTATAAATTCTATTTATTGCTAGAAATATATAATTTATATAACTTACCAGTCTCGCAAAAGCATAATATGATGAAAGCGATAACTTTGAAATACTTCTGTTTGGTCGCCCGTTAATAAATTTGGACCTGAACGAATGGCGTAGGGTTCTGTGAGCCTAAGCTGCATGTCGTGTTTGCCTTAATTGTTAATCAACCACTGTCTGGACGCTGTGACCGTTCAAACCTAATCCTTCAGCAAATGCTTGCTATTAATGTACTCATAAATGTTTTGGTTCGTTGCTCCCAGAACACCTTACGGCCCAGCCAGTTTATCTGACAGAAAATTTTGCTTCCCAGCCAGTTTATCTGACAGAAAATTTTGCTGCCCAGCCAGTTTATCTGACAGAAAATTTTGCTTCCCAGCCAGTTTATCTGACAGAAAATTTTGCTGCCCAGCCAGTTTATCTGACAGAAAATTTTGCTTCCCAGCCAGTTTATCTGACAGAAAATTTTGCTGCCCAGCCAGTCTATAGTAAGATTCTCTCACCTCTAGTAACCAACTCGTTCATTTCGCTAGCTAAATATTGTTGTCGTTTTTGATCGTTCAAATCAGGCGATTTGGTTTCGTGAAGTATTGCATCGACACGCTTATTGAACGCGTTTGCATCCCGTAGAAAGCTTTCATAACGCTAAAATACATGAAACTGCTATAAACACTATTTTGAACAGATTTTTATTTTCTGATAAAGATTTTTCTCTTAAGTATAGATTAAGGTAAACAAACAATTTGTAACTGTTAAAAATTATTGTCATTATACTTGGTCAGAGGTGCAACCGGAGGTGAAAAATACGTGAGCCGAAACCGGAGGTCACAAAAATTGCCGAAGATGGTGACGGAAATGAAGTCATATGTGAAACGAAATTACGTAGTTGAAATGAGATGTTTAATTTGTTAATTTTAGGAAATATCTATAACGTGTTGTTAAATCGTTTAGTTTGACGCTTATTTTTGGTGAAATCTTGGCAATCCGGCGAAAATTCTACCACAGCCTAAGCCAAAGGTCGATTTTCTGCAGGAGCCGGAGACAAACACAGAACCTCCAGCTGTACCCTTGCGTTGGTAATAACGGGGACCCTGCTACGTCTCCGTACATCCGTGGCAAACTAAAATAAAAATGAATTAAAAACTGAATATATAATTGCAGAATGTAGATACCAGACGTAGATCCAGCCAAGTTGCGTGATCGTAAGAAAATGAACCAGAAAACGAAGGCGGTAATTGAGTTAAATCGACCAGCCGGTTCAGTTTGCTCAATGACAAAAGTACAACCTGAAAGTATAACACAACTTTTTGCCGAGTGCTGGAAAGGCAGCATTGCCCAAGTTTAGGAAATAGATTTAAAATTGTGACTGCTGCCTAAGGCGAAATTTTAAAGAATTTACAATTTGCTGCTGTAGAAACAGCTATGGCGCATGATAATACTTTTATTGACGTTACAAGCCATGTTAATTTTATGGGCCTGTCCACTAGAAGACATAGAGTCATTAGGAGTTTGATACTGGGAGGCTTAGGTTTAAGCCAAGGCCCATATTCCAAATGTGTATAGCAACTATCATAAGTTAGTAATAGGTTTTCAAACTCACTAACTATTGCAGTTGCAGATGTTTAACTCAGAATTGGTACAGAAGTAAAGCAAATCATATGCGAAAAAATTTGCTTATTGTTGAGCCTCAGCATTCAGTGGTTCGAAAGTTACATGACCTATCCCCACCAGGTGATAGGCGCTGCACACGTGAGAATACAGACCCAAGAATATAGTATTACGCTTATGATGTTTGGGCTTACGCTTAGACAGTGGCGGATACAGAAATTTCTGGTGGTGGGATGCACAATTGGAAAAGGTTAAATTTTGGCACAGTTTATGAATATTTTTACATATATGAAAGCAGCCACAAGTCACACACACTGGCCCATGTAAAGAACAGGTCCCTCCCAGTTTCCTGACTAATATTCCAATTTCCCAAAATCCTAATTTCCCGGGTAATATCCCAAATTCCCAAAACCTTAGGCTATTCAGAAGTTTAGATTTAGACTCAGGTTTAGCCTTAAGCTTGAGCCTACGCATTAGGCTAAAAGTTTCGGCGAGGGATGCATCCCCCTATGCCCACCCTTTGGATCCGCAACCCTGGGCTTAGGTTTTGGCTGAGGCTTACAATGCAGGCCCCTAAAATAGCATGATCCGATATCCATAACAGCATGTATGCTGGTAGTATAACATTTCGATTTTCGCACCATTAGCAAGGTTTCCATGCATACTATTTCTGTTCGTTAAATCGACTGTAGATATAAACAGCTCAAAACACAATAAATATTTTAGATTTCATTGCCTTGAAAGTATATGCTTCCATTCGTAAATCTAATTCAAGCTTCGATTTGCCAAGAAACTGTTCAGGTTTCAGAACGATTACTTGTTTTGCGAGATTGGATGCCGTTGTCTATAACATAAATGTCGCTTGGGTTGTCAATTTTCATTTAAACTTCGATTGAGTAAACAGCCAGTAAGTACGATAACTCTCTTAAGTTTCGCGGATGTATTTCCAGCAACGACACAATTCGTCGCACAACTTGTACAATTGTAATGCGAAATTTCCTCGACTCAGCAAATTGTAACATTTCATTTACGCAGAGGCTTAATCTTAGGATTAGATTAAGGTTTAGGCCTACGGCACTCTTGGCGACAAATTCTTGATTCGTTGTTAACTGTATGTAGAACCTATCGCCGTTTGTATTTTTGGTTTGCTTAAACTAACAATTTGAGAGTAAACTGAAGTAAGAGCAGAGTCCGTAGAGCAACTTTTGGTCCTGAGTACTATTTCGTGGCGTAACTTCAGATATTCGCATTACAGCTAACGAAAGTTTTCGCTTAAATGAATCTACACCTTTAACCAGTACCTGAATGGCTTTCAACAAAGTCTTCAAATATTTGGTCGAACCATACCGCATGTCAACAATGAACGTAAGTTTTGAAGCTTTATGTTTATCGTGCAGAATCGATATCAGGTAGTTAAGAGTACCCGTTATCTGCAATACATAAAATTGTCATATTATTTGGATTAATGTGCATTAACATGGAGATAAGCTTGCATATCGAAATGAGTAAATAATCAAAATAACGGTTTTTTGTCTCTGAACGCTAAATGTTATTATTAGGTTTACGTGTAAATAGCGATACATTTAATCATATTTTCTAACCATCTTTCGACATAAAATCCGATGTGAGAAAAAATTTAAAGAAAAGGGTTTTTAGACTCCAACTAAAGCCCTATTCACACGTGCAAGCTTTTGCTGCGAGATTTTGCAGCTGCAACTTGCACGACATACTTGCAGCTGCAAGTATTTGTAAATAATCATAACTTTCATTCTTAATCTTGATATGAATTTATGTGAATAATTTGCAGACCAATGCAATAAATATCAAACGTAACCTATAATCTATCAGTTTAGCCAATGATGATAAATGCATTCGACTTGCAGGACTATTCATACCTACGAATTAATTCTTCGCATATATTATCATGAATAACTTGCAGCTGCAAGTTGTCCGAATGAATATTTCAAAAAACTTGCCGCTGCAAGTTTCAGTTGTAAGAAACATTCATGCGCAAAGAAGGTTATACCCGAAATTTCTTGACTTGAAAAAGTTTTTATCGCGATGCAATCTTTATTTAATGCTTAAAAATTTAAAACTAGTCCCATTACTTTCGCCGTCGGCTGCGAAATATCAAACAAGGTAGATATTTGAATTAGTTCACACTTCTTGAATAAATTCAATAAGTCTGAATTAATTCAAAAGGCGCTCAGCAACATGTCTCCTGATTGGCCAATGAAAATGCAACTGCAAGAAATTCGAGCGATTTGCGACGGTGTTCACACGTGCGAATTAAATTCAATCACATGAATTCTAATGAATAGTTTGCAGCTGCAAGAACTTCAAATCTGCTTTGTGACCAAATTTGCACATGCAAGTTGCACGTGCAAGTTTTTGCTGCAAAAACTTGCACGTGTGAACAGGGCTTTACGGAAATTGCGAGTATAGAAAAAAACGCTTTCCTCATTTTTGACCGAATGGCGTACGAGCAGTCTTGATTGTTTATTACAAGTACCGGAAAACGACCAAAACACCGGTTCCTAAGATAAAATAAACAACTGCTAACGATAACCCAACAAACCATTTTTTCTATCCAATAGACATAAACCCGTAGGGGGGCGGCCCGCTACCACTCTCGCAGTACGATGATGAACTCACCTCACTAATCGGATGTTCAGTAAATTCGCTTGGCGATGTAAATATAATAATCGGTGAACCAGATCGATCACATCCGCCTGTAAAATTTTGATAACCAGACAGCTGGTTTTAAAAAATGTTGACGCTGCAGAAAACGGAATAACTGCTTTTGAAGTTTTCGCGATTGAAATTGTTTCGCGTACCATTTTGATTATCAACAACCTACGTGTGAGTGTATTTTCCAGATATTTTTAAATGATTTTCAAATTATTTGGCTACAGTTTCGTGCTAATAGCTCACCTTGTTAGGGGGCTAAATAGTTTTTTAGCAGGGTCACACAAGGATTTTCGTTCACTTACAAACAGGATTGAAACTTTTCTATGGCGGCCAAAATTCTTTCAGGGGGGTTGAATTCCCCTGATCCTCCTAAGTTATGGGCCCGTGTAAATCATATGGTATTGCTGATGCACGATTTGAGGTAAGTGGTTTCACAAATTTTTCTTTGATTGAAATAATTGAGTCGTAAGTTGAATGCATTTCACTTACCGGTATTCACAGATTTTAAAACTATTACTGTCACAGAAACTCAATAACCTTTGAGCTAATAGAAGTTCGAAAATCACAGTGCTTATCAAGATAAACGTACAATCGAAGCTGATTATACCTGCTAACATTAAGCAATGCACGATCAACTGTTGCCGTTAATACCGTGACACGTGTTCATTGCAAAAATATTGCTAAATTGCGATCAGTTTAAGCTCTATGCTCTAACGCTTGCAACATTTTCTTGCAAATTTCCCAGAAATGTATACAGCAGCTTACGCGCGTGCAAAATGCTACTTACCATGTAAAAATGCAATCTGTTTACGCAAAATATCTTTTATTTTTGAAGTGTCCATATTTTTTAAACTAAATAAATACAAAATATACTACACCATCGAGCAATTTATAGTGTAGCTTGAATTCAAGCCAACCTGAAATACTTTTAAAACGTACTGAACAATTCTCTCGTCTATAGCAACTCTTGTACAGTTTCCTCCAATATTTAAGGTTAAAAATTAGACTTAGATTTACGTAAGTCCTTTTCCAATTCCTAATCCTAAGCCTAAACGCGAGCCTAAGTCTAAGTCTGTTGAAGGAAGGTGTACAAGAGTTCAACTGGTTGCTATACCATTGCTTTCTGCAATAAGGAACTTTGACCAAAAGCTTCAGTGACAGCAATGCTCATAAGCATGTGATAAACTGTTCAAAAAACAAATCAATAACGGTTATTATAGCAGGAAAATTTACAGAGTCAACTAAAAAGTACATTCTAACGATGGTATTAATTTGATAAAAAGTAAAATTTTTACCACATAACTGTTCACTATTTTCCTCCTAAAAGCGAAAGACTAAGCAGAAACATAAGCCTCAAACCCTATTTCAATATTCCAGTAAATGTGTGCCAAGCGGAATATCTCCTGAACGCAGTGTACTACTAACCTCTTCGATTATTTATACCTGTTACTGACTTAGCTTTAAATTGTGAAAATTGGTTTTAAACGATGTTATCATGAAACGCTCCATAAGTTTTCCAAGTTCAAACAACAAGGGTTACTTGTGAAAAAACAACAAAATGTCTGACAATTTGTGTAAAAACGAAAATTTTCAGCCGTTAAATGTAACTGCAAAAACACATCAGCGACAAATAAAATTTTAAAACTGTCTCATATAAAAATAATCATATAAAAATAATTTAAATTTCAACATTATAGACGAAAGCAACTCAAGAAGTACGTAACGTTTAGTTCAACGACATACACAGGAAATAAATTTTATTTACGAAGCGTCGAATTAGTTTACTTCTCCTACGCGTTAAGTTGTTTAAACACAATAGAAAAGTACCCGCGTTACAGTTTATTATTTTCCGATGCCTAAGCCTAAACCTTTACCCCGACCTAAACCGGTTGTCATATTTCAGTTGTACGTGTTGCGGTCGCATCCTGGCAGCCTCAGTAAAAATGTTGTGGTCGGAATCGCAGAGACTTACTCTAAATTCTGATCTGACTGTTCGAAAATCCTCAGATGCCCTAAGGGACAGCAGCAACTTAAATACATTACATTTGGGAAAATTTTTAGTTGATACGACCTGTAACGATATTTTGTGAAATCTATTTTTGTAGCCAATGAAAAGCAATTTTTGCAAACTCCACACAAGTTCGTGAACCAGTGGTTGCATAGAATTCTAGAGTTGATTAATATATTAATCGCCAAGAAGCTGTTGATGAAATTTAGGCTTTGAAAAGACATTTAGAATAAGGCATAGCGTAGACTCTCTTAAAATTTATTCTCCCGTCTGAAAACACTTGTGTCTCCTTAAAAACCAATCCACCTATTATACTTCAAATAATCGTGGGACAATTCTCTCGTTCTGGCATTACATAAGTCTCAGTTGGTTCCGAATAAATATTGTTTTATGGTCTCCAAAAGTCAAGTTAGCAGATAGCCGGCGCGTGGTTATATTCATTTTGTTTCCGCAATGCAGACTTCAGCATTTATATCATTGACAACTTTACCTCGTTGAATAACCCTTTCTCACACGAATATTTTCAATTTTATCTGAAAGGTAATTTTAAGGTAGGATTCGAAACACTTTCCCTTCGGTGGGAGGCGTTTACGATGACCATATGTACAATGTCTGTGTATTGCGCGCAACCTACTGTTTCTTTTTAGTTGTTCACAATATACTCTATGAAAGAAAGGGTTGAAATCATCTAGGACTGCGTATTTACGCCATGTTGCAACAAAAGTTAAACGATATCTCAAAACAATTACTTCAATTGATCCAATTTTTTATCAATAACATGACAATTTTTATAAGGACATTTAAGCTAATAATAAGAATGAAATATAATGCAGAATTCGGCGTTCTCTCTCCTAGTTGTTTTTGAACTTGACAATGAAAACCAGCAGGCAAATATATTGCGAAGCAACAAAAACAACGCACACCATTCATTAACGACAGCAGCAGCAGCAGCAGCAGCAGCAACAGCAGCAACAACAACAACAACAACAACAACAACAACAACAACAACAACAACAACAACAACAACAACAACAACAACAACAACAACAACAACAACAACAACAACAACAACAACAACAACAACAACAACAACAACAACAACAACAACAACAACAACAACAACAACAACAACAACCAACAACAACAACAACAACATCAACAATAGTAACTTCAATAGCCAAAAAGTATGCAACATAATAAACAAGGCAACTGCAAGTGCAGTAGCGCTCAACATATACAAAGAAAACGTTGCACACACTACAACACACATAATTGCAACGCACAGAAGTTGCGTTCTCATCGTATGATGAAAAATTGCAGAAACATTACGCATCGGACTGCAGCAAAAAAAATGCCGACGCTCTGCAAGTCGTTTTTCTAATTGTAGTACAACTTGTGGACTCTTTGAGAATGTCTTATATGAGGTATAGAGATTAATTCTTAGCGTTGTTGCGCTGTGTTGTTTGGGCGAGCAAAGTGAAAGGTTGAACTACAAGACAAGGTATGGCAACGAAAACAGATACATTGTTGTTGATATTTATTAGTTGCTGTTGAATTGTGATATTTGTGCAGTAACGGAATATCCGTTTAGCAGTCTAAATCGGTGTCGGATTCTGGTGTCGATGCTCCAGGCATGACCAGTTATTAACACATTTTTCTACATTTAGTTGCAAGCTTAAAAACTTAATTTCTCTCACACTATTGCAATCCTGGGTGCAATTGCGATTGCAAATTAATATTCAACAAAATTTATTTGTATTTTCGCTTTTTAAACTTTTCGCAACACACAAAAGATATTTTGTTTCGCTACATACACACGGAACCACGAGAATATCGGCGCATGAATAGATCCGAATCGTCTTTTCACGGTACTGCAATGGAATTTAAGCATTACTGTAGTGACCCGAACAAGAGGTGGGAACTGTTATTTAGTTTAACCCGCCCTTCACCGTTCTTCGTTACTGATATATATCCGGCATTGAACCGTTGGATTAAACATAAATTTGTCTTGCATCAAACATTTGAGCCATAATGCAAGGTTATACTTAGGTATGCACTTTTTAACTTTAATTATGCTTTCATTTAGGCACTACAATTAAGAATAATTGCCATTTATGGACTCTAATTAAGGTTTAGGGACTCCATCCGCTTTACGGGCTCTTATTAGGGATACTGACTTGTATTGTTTAGGACTCAAAATGAGGCCCCCTATTATTACCCACCTTATTCGGGTCACTATATAGAGTACACTAATATTTTGCTTAGGTTTTGGCTTACAAATCCGCTTATTCTTACGCTGAGGGTTAGACTTAGGCTTAGGCTTGGGAATATGTTTCTACTACTGCTGCAACCGTGATCTATTCATTACCCAAAATGTCTGAAAAAACTAATAAACGACATCACTGCTTCAACAATGTTTGTCCAAATTGCTTACCATTGTCGATTTCACTGAAAACAAAAAATATTAATTCTAAAGTAAATCTTGTTGGTGGTGGTATGACGCCAATTCGTCGCCCGAAAACCCGTCGACCCACAACTTGTAATCCGAAGTCTTGTCGACTCGCACTCGACCAATTTGTCTCTCATCATTATGCTTAGGTTTAGGTTGGCGCCTAAAAGCTTAGAACAGTGCATGGTGACAAGTTGTCGAGCGACGAATCATCATAGATTTGCTGAAAGTAAACTGTACCTACAAATTTTGGCCCATGTAAAGATCACGAACGGAACGTTTTTCTGTTGGACTAGAATAGAGTATTCTTGGCTTATTCTTAGGCTTCGGCGTAGGCTTATGTATATACTCAATCTTATGCTTAGGTTTAGGCTTTAGGCTTAGGGTTAGGCTTAGGCTTAGGACTAAGAATACGCTTATAATACTGTTCCGCCCCAGTTCTTTACATTGGCCCAAATTTTCGAAGAGCTTTCTTTTCGCGTTGGGAATAATTATCTTCTAACTATAAGAACAGAACTGCAACAAATTATTAATAGCTAAACTAAATACTTCGATCTTTACTTAAACATTAATAACTGCGATTAAAGGTTGTGAAATTGAAATGAACAACTTCGAGTTTAACCCTTTATGTGCCAGAGATGCTAGAATGTTACTGCTTAAACCATTTGTTTCTATCTCCAGACTCTATCACTGTGATGTTATAATGAAAACATAACCGTAGTATATTGGACTGCTTTGCATATGTTAGAAAATAGATTTCATAAAGGCAAATCGAAGAGCAAATTAAAAACATTAACCAATGTCAGGGATACTGCAACCATTTGTTTTCTACCCAGTAGCTAGCGGAATACCCAAGTGATTCCTCAAACAAAGCAAAGAATCTGATCTTTGGTTATCAGTCAAGAGACAAAAAACATGCAGATCGGTTTAAAAACGTCACGAGCAAAGCCAGTGAAAAATTAGCATATTTTTTTGCAACAGATACGTAGTTGTATTAAATTTTAGCATGAAATTTTGGTTTTGGTGCGATTTTAGGGGTGTCAGCGATACAGGTGTCACCTGACCCCTAGATGCTCCTGTTTCCGTATGCCAGGCCGGTGTACGCACATACCGTTGCTGACTGTTACTCCACAATGAAAACAAATCGGTAGAACGATTGCGCCACCATCAAACCCTTCATCGTACATTTTCGAATAAACCGCATTCATTGCGTCACAGTTATTAGCTGTTTCGCACAACGTAAATACAAAATTCGTTTTTCCTGTTGCTATCAAACTTTTAATCAAGGTGTTGCTCGATTCGCAAGACTCGCGGCCGATACAAAAATTTTCATTGTCCGAAATCTGAAATTTATTTGTTCCGAAAATTTTTTGCAACTTTCACAATATTTATACGCTTTACACCGGGTAACTTTTTCGGGGGTGAGTGATAGATACTGAACATAAAACAGCTACAGCAGAAAGCACGCTGAAGCCAAACAAACTTCGGTCGATAGCGCGCTGAAATCAATTAAGCTTGAGTAGCCAACGCTGCACACACTGAGAAGTAAAACAGTTTCAGATGGGCACTGAAGCCAAAACGCTTCAGTGTCAGGCACCCTACCCTATCGCGTATTGCCTGGTGGGTGTATGAACGATACTGTGGAGGTTGCATTAACGAAACAGAAATCGGAGCCGGTATTCCACAAAACAATATTGCTTCATCAACATTCAAACCGCTTGTTTTGACAATAGTCTATTTATTGATGTCAAAACATTTTGTTTTGACGGTCTTTTCGAACAAATCCTAAGAATAAACTGTCCCAACACCAGCGTCTCATGATTTTCATTGTTTCACAAAGCTCAAAATCTTAGCGGCAGTTGCCAACACAATACTTATCTCCATTTTCGGTAATTTGGTCATCAGGGTCCATATTCTCAAATGCGTACTGCATTTATCACCGGTTAGCGATAAGTAGGTTTTCAAACGGACGAATTCCTGCAGTTACGGTCACAAAATTGACCCAAAAGTAGGACAAATCAAACGAATAATGTGCCAAATTTGTAACCCTTAAGTCACAGAGCTTGTTGAAGCGTATAATGGTATAATAAAACAGACTAGAATTTGCTATAATTTTTTACGTGTTTGTCCAAATAGTCGCTGGTTCATATGATATAAAGGTCCCTTTAATAAGGTACGGGATGCTAGTTTCGACACTGATCATGCCTAATCATTATTACTATGTATTAACGATACATCTTACAGCATCGGACACTTGGCTTCCAGTTAAATTCTTCAAGTTTTGCGGAACGTCAAATTCTGAAAATTTAGTAAAAAAGTTAATATACAAATCGAATAGATGTAAGCGCTGGTTGTTTTTTGAAACATTTTTTACTGCTTAAACAAAGTTTTAAAATAACATTAATAGAAATTTTTTTCTGAAATTATAATTTCCACAAACCGGTTTCAGAAATCAATTCTGTTATTAATAATTTTTTGTCTTTAATATCGGCAAACTCGCTTTGGGTAGCGACAATACATTTCTCATTTCGATACGAAACAATGAGACAATATTTTGATTTGCTATATTTCTTAGGGTGTGACGGCATGTATAGCTTCTAAATTACAAACTGATTAAACATTTCCATAAGACTTTAAAAAACTTTACAGCTCCAGTATTCATTTTTCAAAATGTTCATCTCAAAACTACCACATGTGTGCTTATCGAGTCGGCGAGATTTCGGATTTATAAAAGTTGTCAGTCGACGAGTTGCCGGTAAACGAATTTTCATGATACCGTTCAACTCAAATTGTTGAATATATAATTCGTGTGCTGTTGGAATTAGACTCTTTCTTAAAACAAGCAACGGTACAGGTTGCAAAAACAACTTAAATACCCACACTTACCGTTTGATCCTTTGGCTGCTCCTGCTGTGATGAGCAGTATAAAAAATGACAGCAAAGTGCACTGTTGCATAATTGCAATTAATTAAGTCTATTCTTTTTATATTGTTATTCTAAGTAAATCAGTACCATATAAAGCCCTTCACGAGAATTTTGCTGCGGATTACCAAATTACCGGTCCGCTGCTCTAACCACTGAGCTACGCTGCCATGCAAACTTTTCGCTACAGTGGCTACATATACCAAAAGTGAAATATGAAATATATTGTGGCAAAACAGTTTAAACTAGCCCAATCGGTACAGCAGAGAACGCGGTTCATTTTCAAGTTATTTAGACTTAAAATGATATTTTTCCGAGTTGTACCAAATATTTACAGCATCGGATTGCTGGATAATATTCGGGTATTTTGATGTATTAGACGAAAGCTAAACTTTGAAAACGGACTAATTCGAAACTTTGCATTTGTTGTTCCTGGAGCAAGATTGAAACATAAAAAACAATGATTTAAAACAACGCAATTATAATTAACATGGACATTTTAGGGAAACATTTAGAACCAGTCCGTCTCGCTGTATTCTCTGTGGCTGAACAAATATTGAGACATTGGTGCTGGCTGGTTTTTTACTCGATTGCTTTATATAAAATTTTATTTGTTTAATTATAATACAAACCTTAATTACTTTAATACCAAATGAGATACACATACATGAGTTCACGAAAATGTACTGAAAATATCGGCTAAACATGAAGGTAAAAAATTCCATTTTTGTCATTGATACCAGACAAAGTCACATTAAGATCACTCTTAGGCGGTGTTTTCCTCTATGACATATAATACTTTTACAAGCTACTTAAGATTAATATAATTGCAAACATTTTGAATGGTTAGAAAAAAACGCAAGATTTTCTGCTAAAATTTGCCACTAACGAGTTGTGTTAAACTAAAAAATTTTAAGCCGCTTTTCGCGCTGCTAACAACATATTTCCAATTGATTTTTGTAAATACGGGACCCTAAAAGAAATCGCTAAGGTAAACTAGCAAAACGCTAAACACTTTATTTTAGCATCATATCCATACGCTTTTTTCAAAACGCGAAATGTGTTTAGTATTTTTGATACAAAGCATAATACATCAGAAACCCTTACAGTCTTGCAAAATCAATATTCGGCATTATTTACCACATAACCGGTCGACAGCACGTTCAATTTCAGGTTCTAATTCTTCTGGGTCGCCCCAATTAACATCGCGTTCCCAATGTGGAACACCGTCGTTGTTACGTTCGTGACATTTCAGTATTCGGTTACCACTTCTCATGCACGGGAAAAAGTGTGCCGCATCAACTGGAGTACGAATATTCGCAAGCAAAGGCACTTCACCACGACAAAACCGTTCACACTGTTGATGCGTTATGCCCTCGTCGATGCAACACTGAGTACTGTCGCCGCCGTTCGCCGCACAATACATCCATCGCTTGAAATGATCGGCGCATTCTGGTGTACAAGCGATCTACAACATTTACTTATTAATTTATTGGTCCCTAATTTTAAGGGTCTGTTCAGTAAACCCCGAGCAGAAGTCCAAAGCATAGACATAAGCCTAAAATCCTAAGTCTAATTATAAACCGAAGCCTAATTTTAAATCGTAAATTCAAACCTTGCCCTAAGTTTCACGATCACTAAGTAATTAGTCAGACTTCTTGTTTCTTAGTGGGCAGGGTGCTGAAATTACTATGGGACCATTTATTTATACTGAAATTTAAATTTTGCAAAAAATAGATAAAGCTTGTTAAAAAGTTTAAAATTGATCTGAAAGTTCGCAATGTTCAAAACGATACTTTACCCACGTACGGTTAAAATACACCAACGTGTAATCGGTTATAAAAACTTGTTGGGTTAAGCAATTTGCATAATTTACGTATAAAGAAGTGTAATTTCCACCATCTTTTCCAATGATACGTTTGCTTTAAATTTTGAACCAAGACAGTAAACCCCACGTTCGGAACAATTCTGTTCAATTCCTAAAGTAGGTTATCATATCCAAGGCAGCATAGTTTGCTACCAACTAAAAAGTTCCTAAATCCTTTAGACAAAAACACAAAAGGGAAAGATCGGCCCCTAAAACCCTTCGTTACTACGCCCTTGCAATAATGCCAAGTAGTCTAAATTCATGATTTTCCGGCAGTAAAGGATACTTGTTGTGATCAAAGATTTCGCTAATTCTTCGATATTTTATGACTGATGTTGTATAAGTTTGCCATATGTTTCACCTATTTCACTGAAAAACATTGTGAACCTCAGTTAAATTATTGTACACTTTCCTCCGATATACACGGTTAAAACGCTTACGCCGAGGCCTTACAAAAAGATTTTCGCAAAAGCATAGGCTTGAGCTTTAGTTAAGCCATTTGCTAACTTAGGCACTGAATCTCAGCCCGAGACGATGTTTACGCCTAAGTACAAATGTGGCGAAAGTGTATATTTGTACCCATACTCACTTCACGACCATCTTTGAATCCATACTTGCATATATGTAAACAATGCCGCGGCACTCCTTGATCTTGGCAACATTCGCGCAACAGCTCAGTTTTACACGACGTACTTTTACACTTGCGATAGTAGTCTTTGTGACTGCGTCGTTCAATCGTGCTTCGCAGTACGGGGAATGCAGCGGTACATTTTGCTGCGTACGACTGTGCACATAGTTCATGAATGATCGGCCGAGAACAAACTTCAAAATTAAATTTCATAAATCGACAAACTCCAAGTTCGGTCGGAGTTCGAAAACCAGTTGTGACGCACACAATCGAAGTTAAAGCCAGCCATATTGAGTTCAAATACATCGAAATCATTGGTGCATTTATTAGTGTGCTCAACGAGCACTCGGTTGTTAAAATATGCTTCTAAATGCTTAATGCCTGCAAGTATAATTGCGTTAAATAAAAACTAATAAATTGTTTTACTCAAAAATTACGTTCAAAAAAATAATCACCTGGATTTCGAACTGATGAAACAACTTTTAAACAATTATTCAAACCTCGTTCGGTGGTTGTATTTTTATCTATAATTTCAGTAATTTTTCATAGTATTTATGTAATTTTATAAGCGAAACAATTTACTATTTAATGACGCTGGAGGAAAAATTCACGAATTGGAACTTATTCAAAAAGTATCGAAAAAACAAATTGCAACTTTGACGTTTGCGTAATTTCACAAACAAACAACCACAAAAATTTGGAGTGGAGAACCAAGACGGGTCACGGGAGCACAGATTTCTGAATGCAAATTCGTCTATGCTGTAAGTAAAAACAGTGCCTAACCATTGTAGGTATAACAATTTGCTAATTTTGTCATGAAATCCAAAATTTAAGCCGTCTTTCGTAGCAGGCCCCTGAAAGTTAAACTCTTCGGCTCGCCACCGAAGATTTGAACAATTGAGCGATCACACAATGAGAAAAATGAAAAAAACATAAACGAGGAAATATCGAATACGCAACACAGTTTACGTTTTTATGTGAAAAATTGCGAAAAAATCAGAGCACACGTTTCATTCTTATTATAATTATTATTATAAAACTATATACAAATCCTCAGATGTGATGCTCAACCCCCAATCCATTCCGCAACACACAATTTCGTTCTACAAAATATAAACATTTCGACGCATCTGACTGAAAAGATGAGAAAGTACAAGTTCGTTTCGGGTAAAATCTGTTATAATCTGTCGCAGTTGAAACATTTTTTGGTCTTCGATTGGTGAATACTCGATGGTGTCGCGTCACGTGCGAAAATGTGTGAAAATCTGCGAATTGACTGTGGTTTGATTAACGAAAATGCAAACTTAATATGTGACAGAACGCAAAAGATAATACAAGATTTATATTTGTGTAAACCAGACCATGATATGGTAAGAACTCAATCGAACTCGGACGCCGAGTTCACCAGGCTCGCAAAATGAAGCCGCGCATAGATATGCCGGTGATTGTGTAGCTATCTGCATAGGGGTAGCGCTATACTCACTGCGCGCCGTCAGACGCTGCTGCGCACGCGACACGCCGCCTGACGCCGGCGCGCGGCACGGTGAAAATTTCACCGCACGTCGCCGCGTGCAGCCGGAAGCTGCCTAGCGTTGGCGTGTGGCGATGAAAGAACCTGTTAAAAATTACCGTACGCCGCTATGCGGCGGCGTTCGGCGGCGTGGGGCAGCGCGCGGCAGCTTTCGCAGAGGGCGACGGCGGACGGCGTCCGGATTAGTAAAATTTGAAATATTCGGTTTCTGTTCAAATTTACATTGAACCCAACTAAATTCACGCGTGTTACATTTCTAGGTATTGCTCGATTCTAAATTAACGATTCTGAGACGCATTGCAATCTAATGTCTGCCAACGTACTTAAAGATAGTAAACTGAAAATTTTTCGCTTAACCCTTTCTCACATGAATATTTTCTATTTCCCCTGAGGCCTACTTTTATGCTAGGATTCGAACTCCAGTGACTGGAGTGGGAGGCGTATATCATCACCACTCAGCTATAGGAGCTTGATGCTCGAGCCCGAGGCGGCTCTCACGTCTTGTGGTGATTTAGTACTATGTATACGTGTTGCAATTGTTAAACACAGTGCGATATATACTATTTAACATATATATACTGCACTGAGTTGCCTACAGGCAACTCAATATGAGAAGGGGTTAAACTATAGAACTGAGTAAATGACAGCATACAGAAACCTTTGCGTGGGTAACAACTCAGTTATAATCTGATGAAATATATTGGTGCAATTTATTAGATTCCGTGTTCTTTAACACATTTAACAAATTCACTTAAGGTACTTTTCAAAAATCTATACGCAATCTATTAGCTTGCCGCCTTTATGTGTTGTTCACGACATAAAACACGGTCGGGACACAAACTGTATAGGTTTGTGACACACGTTTATGTAGGGTCATCACTGTTTTTAGTCTTCTGCCAATTATTAACACTACTTCAACGATAAATACTCGTGTTGCGCCTCTCACGACCGCTTTATATGGATGAGCTTACAAAAAATTTGGACTTTGGAAAAAGTTTATTTTTCGAGGTCCCCAGTCCCCAGATCTTGACCCATATTCTCAAATGCGTGTAGGACCTTTCATTACTTATTGCAATAGGTTTTTTAAACCGACGAATTCCTGCAACTACGAATCTCAAAGTCGACACAGAAGTAGAAAAAGTAAAACTAGAAATATGTGCTAAATTACAAACTTCACGATTCATTTGTTCGAAAGTTACAAGGTCGGCCACCAACTGAAATGCTGGAGAGACATTTAAGAATATGGATACTCATCTTAGGATGGAAACTATTGAGTCAATATGTTCGGAATTTTATATATAATTCGATGTAGCTTACGGCGCTCATTTAAACGTTTGAGATGTCGGCAAATCAGTGCTATATTCAGGTACCTAGGAAAGGGCTGTCATGGTTTTCATCGACAACCTATAATAAAGGGAATGTCACTACCACCTTAAAAATGAATACGTTCTTTGCTGATTTACCCCTGGTTACGCAATATTGTTAAGAATCCGTTCTGGAACTCCGCAGTGGCTACGTCTGCTGTCTGTTGAGGTACGCTGGTTTGCAAGGCTAATGCATTAATATTATATTTTGACAAAGCAAATATTTGTTTTGTTTATGGTACCCCAGAAGATTACAGATGCAGAACTATTTTAGTAATGATTG